>JALGBA010000511.1:52500-315387 GCA_023970755.1 Azemiops feae
AGGGAATGGAGGATAAAAAAAAATCTGGCTGGGAGTTCGTGTTGACATTGGTGGCTTTGATTAGTGCTAATGTTTTCTTGGGCCCTGCTGTGAAAATTCATTTAAGCGTAATTGACTCGGCATTGCTAATTCCGACTCTTCTGCAATCTTCCAGATGGAATCCGAAAGGGGAAAGAAGGCAACCGAGAGAAGATTGATCTAAATGTAGTAGATCAATCGGATGCAAATTTCCGGGCGATATTTTAATATTCGGACAGGGAAGGGGGGGGGAGAACCAGCAGCCTGGAAGAGAATTGAAGGTGGGAGCAGAGACCTCGCTCAGATGGATACGGTGCCTGAAAACTTAAGATGTAGACAAGGTCCACGGATGGAGATGATCTTCTAGACTATTCCAGTCTGGAAGACACTCAGTTAATTGTTCTCACTGTTAGGAAGTTTCTCCTTAATTCCAGGTTGCTTCTCTCCTTGATTACTTTCCATCCGTTGCTTCTTGTCCTGCCCTCGGTTGCTTTGGAGAATAGCTTGACTCCCTCTTCTTTGGGGCAGCTCCTGAGATATTGGAAGACTGCTATCATGTCCCCCCTCGTCCTTCTCTTCATTAAATTAGACATACTCGATTCCTGCAGCCGTTCCTTGTATGTTTTAGCCTCCAGTCCCCTGATCATCTTTGTTGCTCTTCTCTGCACTTTTTCCAAAGTCTCCTTATAGGCTTTTTAGGCTCGTTTTCTCTGCTTATCATGAACATAAGAACATGTGCAACTCAGTGGATAAACCTTTTGCTCTGCCTTAACTCCAGTTAAGTTCTTGACATTTCCAGATAGATCTGGGAAAAGTCTCAGGCAAAACCTCTGGTCATCCACACAGCCACCCCAACCCAGGATGAATTAAGATCTGACTCAAGATAAGGCATTTCTTATATTTCCAGCCCAAGAGCCGAGACCTGGAGGATGTTTACACGGAGCTCTCCAAGGTTCTGTTGAGACCTTCAACGTGGTCATGAAAAGCCCCTTTGTGGACGTGTCACTTGCTTGCAGGGCAGAGCACAGCAACAAATAGAACAGCCCCACGTCTATTGGGGTTGTTTGGGGGGGGGTTACCCCCAATTCAACAGAGGCTGCAAAGATCTGAGCTGAAATCGCCATGGCGATTGGATCCGAAGTCAAACTCAACGCCAGATTGGAAAAGGAACACGCAAGTGGTTTGGAATCTCTGATTCGGCTTCCCTGAAGCTGAGAAGGCCAGGGAGAACAGGATTAGGCCAAACAGCTGCTTCACCCTGCTGACACGGGTTCAAATCCTCGTCAGCGACCACCTCCGATGTAGCCGGGAATTCCCCACGTTGGATGTTGAGGTTGTGAAGGGTTCTTGAGGTCTTTTGGACAGTCCTTGATCAGGACAAGATCTCCGCATCCAGCATAGACTTGTCCAACCTTGTCCATCCTCCATTTGAGGTCCTCCGCTGAAGGAGACACCCTCCCACCTCATCCTGGGATGGGGGTGGTGGTCCACCACCTTTCACCTCAACCTGTGCAATCATCTCAGGACATCCCAAAGGTGCTTTTTCAAGAGACAAATGGACTTCCTTGGATTGTTGTTGTTTTTTTCCTGGAAGAACTTTCACTTCTCATCCAAGTTCTGGTGGGGAACGGAAGGATTTGCGAAGAATAGCAGTCCTTCCATTCCCCACCATTCAGCCAGAACTGAAGAAGCTTCTTGGATGAGAAGCAAAACGTCCTCAAGGGGAAAAACAAAACAAAACCCAAGAAAGTCCAGTTGCCTTTTTTGGAAAAAGCACCTTTGGGACAACCGTGACCTGGATGGTGGAGAACCTCCGTAGACATCTGAAGATGTGGAACATTGGGAAACCTCAACCAGTGGAACAGCTGGCCACCAGAAATCGTGGGCGCTCCATCCCTGGAGATTTTTAAGAAGAGACTGGACATTCACCTGGTCTGAGACGGTATAGGTTCTCCTGCCTGAGCAGGGGGCTGGACTAGAAGACCTCCAAGGTCCCTTCCAGCTCTATCCTATTCTAAGATGCGGCGAAAGGAGGCTACGGTCTTGCGCATCGTTCCTCAGCCGTCGCACTTCCCAAATCTCAGACGTGGGAGCGAACAAGGTTGCCATTGTTATTATGGTTGTTTTTTTCCCTTACCCGGGAAGGAAAATCCAGCAGTATCCAATCAATTAACGCAAACTCCGCCTAGCTTTTGCCTTCAATTAGCGAAAGCCCAGTGAACCTTCCCATGCAGGCCTCCCGCTAAATCGGCGCAAACTTTCTCCAGCCTTGTTTTAATCTTTCACCAAGCCCCGGCTTTTTTTTTTTGCCTCCAGCCCATCTAATTGAAAATAATCTTTCTAAGCAAGTCTTGTCTCTTTCTCCTAATCCTTCTCTAAAGAGACTCACATGGTCTCAATTAGACTCACACCGGCCCTTTTTATTCCCTTTCCTCCCCGTCTCCTTCTGCCAGTTTTTTTTTTTCTTTCTTTCTCTCTCTCTCTCTCTCTCTCTCTCTTTTTCTTTTTTTTACCCCTTAAAAAAAAAAGTTTGTGTTATTAACTCCATCCTTGTGAGTTCCTGCCTCTCACAGGGGCCTGGAGATCTTATCGCCCTCCGCTGATGTCTTAGGTTACCATGAAAGCATTTTATGGATTACATTTTGCAAAAAAAAAAAAAAAAGGGAAAAAAAACGATAGGAGGCTATGATAGAGAGGCAAAGGGTGAGCTTTCTGGAGGTTTGGGAGAGCAATGAAATAGAGGACATGGAAGCATTCCTCCTGCGTTTCTGCTTTATCCCTTGAAAGGATACAAGGCGATGGCAGTTAAAAAGACACTCCCATGTCCCGGAAGAGCTTTCCAAAAGATGTAGAGAAGATTGCTCTGCTGGACTTGACCTCTCTTTCTTTATTCATCGCTATCCCCGTCCTTTGCAGAATAATAGAGTTGGAAGGGGCCTTGGAGGTCGTCTGGTCCAACCCCCTGCTCGAGCAGGAGATCTTACACCATTTCTGACAAGTGGCTGTCCCGTCTCTTCTTGAAAGCCTCCAGTGATGGAGCACCCACAACTTCTGAAGGTTGATTGTTCTCACTGTTAGGAAGTTTCTCCTTATTTCTAGGTTGACTCTCTCCTTGGTCAGTTTTCAAGAAGAGACTGGACTGCCATCTATCAGAAATAGTCTAGGGTCTCCTGCTTGAGCAGGGGGTTGGACTAGATGACCTGCAAGGTCCCTTCCAACTCTATTATTCTGTTCTGTTCTGTTCTGTTCTGTTCCATCCATTGTTCCTTGTCTGGCCTTCTGCTGCTGTGCCCTCAATTCTGTGTTTCCAAAGGCTTTTTCTTTAAGGCGGTGACTCGTCGTTCATTGACGGCAGTCCCCGCACTTAGAAAGCTAGCAGGTCCTTCCTTCCCTGGTTTATTTACTTAGTATGGAAAACTACTCATTGATTCCAGCCCAGACACCAGTTTACCACCTCAGTCTAAACAAGGACTAAATTAATCAATTCCCCCCTTCAATCAATTACGAATCAGACAAACAAGAGGGAGAGGGGTGGGCATTTCTAGTTAATTCAAAAGAGGCCATTCTCCTCCCTCCCTCTCTCTCTCTCTCTCTCTCTCTCTCTCTCTCTCTCTCTCTCTGTTTAAAACAAAATAAAGTGAGACCCTCTGAGTGCTTTGCTTAAACAAGTCCTAAGCAAACGTTTTCTCCTTCCGTCCAGCCTGTGATTTATAGCTTGCGTCTATCGTTTATGCTGGAAAGCCAGGCGCATAAATCAATCAGGACATCTGCGACTCAAACTGCCCCCCCCCCCGTCCCCATCCACACACATACCCAACCTCTTTTTTTTTTCTGCCACTGGGAGAAATGCAGAAGCAGAAGCAGGCTCCAATTTGTGTGATGGGACTGTGATGGGACTGCCTTCCAAGTGAGGGGTTTGAATTTAGCAAATTGGGGGTGGGTGAAGAAACCCACCCACCCCGATCTCTGCAAAACCAGCCAGGATCCGTTGCAAAGAATCCGGATTTTATATTGCCATATTCAGCGATCCAGCAGCTTCCAAACAACACCCCCCAAAAATTGTGTTGGAAATTTTGCAAGGGTAGTCCCTCAATCCCTCCAAAGGGAGACCCTAATTGTGTGAATTCACATTAAGCTTAGACAAAGAGGTATAACCTTAGCTGGATGGGGAAGTGCACAAGTGACCGATTGTCCAGGATATGATTGTGTCTAAGAGGAGAGGGGGGGGGAAGTGGGTTTGCTTAGAAGGACCCCAGATTTGGGTTTTTCTGGGCTGATATAAGTCACCTTGTGGCTACAGCTGATGTGGATATATGAGGGTGTGACTTTAAGCATCTTTTCTGTCCTTATTCTCTCCCCAAATTCTAAGCTGCCTTTAATGTTTTAGCTCTGGCTCCAGAGTCATGATTTTTCTCTTTGACCAATGCTGTCTATTGCAAGCACTTCCTAGCAAGAAAGTGAGGTTTCCCAAATACATGATATTTAAACCTCCAGATCCAGGCCTTCTTGGAACCTGTTTTCACTTCCTAATGACCTACATCATGAGACGTTTAAATATCTCGATTATTCCAAGGAATAGTCTGTCCCAAAATAACTAAGCAGCTTCTTGCTGTAAAAATATGCACAAAGTACATCTCTTGGGGGGAAAACTGCACTGACATTAACAGCTAACGGGGATGAGAGAAACTTTAATTTGAGATTAAGGACAAAATCAATTTGATTGAATTGCTGAACTAACCTTCCAAATGGGAAAAAAAAAAAGTTCATCAGACCAGAATAGAATTATAGAATAGAAATAAAATAGAATGCAGAATAGAATAGAATAGAATAGAATGGAATAGAATAGAATAGAATAGAATAGAATAGAATAGAATAGAATAGAATAGAATAGAATAGAATAGAATAATAAAATAAGGAATGGAATGGAATGGAATGGAATGGAATGGAGTAGAATAGAATAGAATAATAGAATAAAGAGATGGAATGGAATGGAATGGAATGGAATGGAATGGAATGGAATGGAATGGAATGGAATGGAATGGAATAGAATAGAATAGAATAGAATAGAATAGAATAGAATAGGAATGGAAGAGAAGAGAAGAGAAGAGAAGAGAAGAGAAGAGAAGAGAAGAGAAGAGAAGAGAAGAGAAGAGAAGAGAAGAGAAGAGAAGAGGAATATTCACAATATTCTTTGCGACTGGACACACAAGGGTGATGCAATTGGAGACCCCGCAGGAGCCCCAACGGTGTCCGTCAAAGATCGTATCTCAGGACTCTTAACGAGCTGCGCCTTTTCCAAGCAGGAGCTGAAATTGTTTTAGCTATCACACCAGAGTCAAAACTGAAAGATAGTCCAAATAACCCGGCTACTTTTCAATCCCACTGGGCGGAAAGGACGTTGCTTAAGGGAGACACTAACACGGGGAATGTTTGCCAGTCCTCCGGCCTTTGAGGGGGGGGGGCTCTTTTTCCTGCCTTTGTGGGGAACACAAGGAGTGATGCAACCTGAATTTTAACCTTGGAACCCAACCCCCCCTCCCCCCCCGGCCTCCAATAGGCATCAGGTGTTTTGACTTCGCCAGGAAGTTCCTATTAAAAAAAATGGATAATAAAATGGAGAAATTGTGCTAGTCGCAAGACTCTCCCGCTGTGCTCGGCTCTTGTGGTTAGGTTAGGATTTAGAGCGAAAGAGATCAACGCGAGTTCTGCAAAAAAGAGCAAAATGTGGCTATTAGCTGCTCCAGATTTGGCCTGTTCCCTTTCCCCAAAACAGCCTCATATTTTTTGTTCCACCAGTTTAGAATAGAATAGAATAGAATAGAATAGAATAGAATAGAATAGAATAGAATAGAATAGAATAGAATAGAATAGAATAGAATTACAGAACAGAACAGAACAGAACAGAATAGAATAGAATAGGTCGTAAGTATGAAAAACGGTCTTTAGTCCCTTCTTCCAGTGTTGTCGTAACTTCGAACAGTCACTAAATAGAAATATTAAATACAATAACAGAGTGGGAAGGGATCTGATAGGTCATCTAGTCCAACCCCCTGCTTAAACGAACTATTGTAAGTCAAGGACTAGCTTGTATCTGACAAGCTATTTGAAACAGGTGTCTGAAGGCGGAAGGAAGAGAAGCAAACACAACTTTGCACTTTTGCCTTGTGCAAAAAAAAAAAAAAAAATCAATCATGGATGGGGCAAACCGGAGTTAAGTTCCACGAGTCGAATCCAAGTCAAAGTTTCAGGATGGTCCAGATCCGAACTCAGAACGGGCCACCGAGGCGATCCAAGGGGGAAGACCGGGCCTGGTTTTCTGCCTGGAGGAACCACCTTGCATTTAAGCTGAGCATCCTTTTAAAAGCAACGCGGGGGGGGGGAACAATGCTGCCCCTTGTCCCTCCTTTTACAAGTTGTGGGTCGCCCAGACAAAAGGGCCGTTGTGGTGCTGATGAAATCAGACAGAGTGGTTATCTGTTGCACAGGGGATGAACAAGGTTGTGCTAAGGGTAAAAATAATTTCGCCTGCCTGGGTGCTGAAAAGCCTTTCACTGGGGTGTAATTTTCCCTTTTTTTAAAAAGGGGGGGTGCATCGGCTTCTCCCCCCTCCCCATATGCTTGGGGGGGGAGCCTGGAGTTCCACCCCACGTGTTTGGCTCAGGTGCGACGCATGGGGAGAAACCGCGCACCCACCTAAGGACTTAGCAGCAGGGGAGCCGGTGGGGGTGAGGGGGCACGGCCCCGGCAAGGTGGCCCCTCTGCATGGGGGGGGTGTGTGTGGAGTTGGACCCCCTCCCCATAGGTCACACAGGGTTCACCTTGGCCATTGAAATGGGCAGGGAGCATGATCTGGGAAGCGATGCGCGGGGAAGGCTGGAAATCTGCTTTCTGCACCTGTCTACTCAGCCATTCCTGTGGCCTCCTCCTCCTCCTCCTCCTCTTCCTCTACTTCTTCTTTTCTACTTTTACTTCTCCTCCTCCTCCTCCTCCTCCTCCTCCTCCTCCTCTTCTCATCCTGGGATCCCACCTCTGAATTATAATTATTTTTTCTTTCCATTAGGCATCTAGTCACTTTCCACAAACAGCCTATATACAGTAATTCGGTTTAATGCAAAAATACAAAGCTTCTGTCCACCCCTCCCTGCCTTGGCAAATTTTCACGCCACTCCTGCCTTCCGGGGGGGGGGGTCTCTGCTGTGGATCATAGATTGAGTTAATTAGGAAAAAATGCTTCGCCCTTTGCCTTTTTGATGTTGGGATTTTTTAAAAAAGCTGCGGAAAGGGTGGTAGTGATAGAAGCAGGGGGAGAAAAAATGGAGAGACTATTGCTCAGGCATCATATCAGTCAGGTTTTTAACCAGCTGATGAATCATAAACTGCCCTGAAATATCACTCTGATAATATGGCATTTCCTCTTGAGCTCTATCTATCTATCTATCTATCTATCTATCTATCTATCTATCTATCTATCTATCTATCTATCTATCTATCTATCTATCTATCTATCTATCTATCTATCTATCTCTATATCATCTTTCCATATCTATCATCTATCAATCATCTATCTATGTCTATATCATCTTTCCATATCTATCAATCATCTATCTATCTATCTATCTATCTATCTATCTATCTATCTATCTATCTATCTATCTATCTATCTATCTATCTATCTCTATATCTATCTATCTATCTTACTGTTGATTTGTTCTTATTAGTGGAGACTCTTACTAGAAAAATTTAAAGTGACAATAACGATTCTATTCTATTCTATTCTACTCTACTCTATTCTATTCTATTCTATTCTATTCTATTCTATTCTATTCTATTCTATTCTATTCTATTCTATTCTATTCTATTCTATAATTCTATTTTATTCTACTCCTCCTTCCTTCCTTTCTTTCTCTCCTTCCTTCCTTCCTTGTGTGTGTATGTGGCAATATGCAAAATGATATTTTTTGACAGCTGAATGCAACGAAATTTCATTTTAATGTGTGCCGATTAGCGCGCATTTAAACTGACAACAAAGTTTTTATTCTGTTCTTTCTATTCAAACCCTGAGTTTAAAGACAGCTCTTGGGTTGCCCTATTTCTCAAGTTAGGTGATCTTGCTTATTTCCCTGGAGGTTTTGAAAAACTCCGAAGATGCATTTCTTTTCTTTTTTTTCCTTTGCTCTTCTTTTTCTTCTTTTTTTCCTCCCCTCCCCTCCCCAAACAATTCCCCCTCCTTTTCCTTTAATGCTCCTGGAACCATGTCCTGCCGGAGGAAATTTAAATTAAAATGCTGAAGTCCCAGACTATAATTTCTACGGCTTTAAATTAACATACAGCGACTTGCTGCAGGTATTCTAAGCAAGCGGATCCTCCGCAAAGCATCTCAGATTACCGGGCCAGATAAAAGTTTGACTGGCTCCTTCAGTAAGTGGAAGTCAACTTTCTCCCCGCCCCCCCCCAATTCTTACGTCCTTAGTTTACGACCTTCTGCGAGGCCGGAAGGGCAGACAGAGAGAACTGCGAAGCAACATTCAAATCCGCAACGTTGCAGACTCATCCCAGTTGAAACTAATAGGGTCTGTCTCGGAAAGGGGTCTCTAGAGGTCATCTAGTCCAACCCGTCTCGCTTTTTTTTCTTTTTTTTTTGGCGCGGCCTTCTGACGAGCAAAGTCCACGGGGGGGGGGGAAGCATGTTATCAACTTTAATTAACAACCGCGGTGGATTCGCTTAACCACTGTGGCAAGAAAGGTCGTAAAACGGGGCAAAGGATCACTCAAAGCAATGATCTCGCTTGAGTGGATCCCATCCAATTGGCAACCTCAAATCCTTCCGGCGCCAGTTGGAAGCAGGCTTCCCTTGGATCCGTTCTACAGTTTGCTTATTTAATTGCTTTGATTTTCCCGGGCCTTTCATTGCCTTTCGAGACCCAGAAAACTGATCAGAACAGAACCAAAGTCCATACAGAGCAGGACATAACCTGATGGGTTCTTTTAAACCGGACGGGTGTTTCTGACTTCCTCCACATCCTTTTCTGCCGGGACTCCTTGCAACAATCCACCTATTCAAGGCGGTTGCCCCAGGGTGGGGGTCTGCAAGAGCCGGGACCCCCTCCCAAGACTTCTGTTTTTCTTTCCCTGCTCAAAGAACTTTCCCTTTAGGAGTTCAGCTTAGGGAGGAACAAACAGAATGCCGTTGCCGCCCCCTGTTGGCTGTTCCCAGGAATGACAGGAAGAGACTGGAAACTGCAGAACCAGCAGGCTCAGGTTGTTGTTGTTGTTGTTGTTGTTAGTTGCGAAGTCGTGTCCGACCCATCGCGACCCCATGGACAACATTCCTCCAGGCCTCCCTGTCCTCTACCATCTTCTGGAGTCCATTGAAGCTCACGCCTACTGCTTCCGTGACTCCATCCAGCCACCTCATTCTCTGTCGTCCCCTTCTTCTCTTGCCCTCCATCTTTCCCAGCATTAGGCTCTTCTCCAGTGAGTCCTTCCTTCTTATTAGGTGGCCAAAGTATTTGAGTTTCAACTTCAGGATCTGGCCTTCTAAAGAGCAGTCAGGGTTGATCTCCTCTAGGACTGACCGGTTTGATCGCCTTGCAGTCCAGGGGACTCGCAGGCGTCTTCTCCAACACCCATTTAATATTGCAAACCGGCCAGTTACTCTATGGTAAGATGAGCAGCCAATAAATTGGAGAGAGAGAGAGAGAGAGAGAGAGATGGATGGAGAGATGGATGGAGAGATGGATAGATAGATAGATAGATAGATAGATAGATAGATAGATAGATAGATAGATAGATAGATAGATAGATAGATAGATAGATAGATAGATAGATAGATAGATAGATAGATAGATAGATAGATAGATAGATAGATAGATAGATAGATAGATAGATAGATAGATAGATAGATAGATAGATAGATAGATGGATGGATGGATGGATGGATGGATGGATGGGTAGGTAGGTAGGTAGGTAGGTAGGTAGGGAACCTGTCTTACTTTTCTTGCAAAGCTTTCCTTCTTCAACGTTTCAACCAAGTGCAAGGAAGGAAGAAAAAAGGAGGGAGGGGAAAAAAGGAACAGTTAAAGTGATGACTTCGTTGGTTTCGCCGCTGCGCCCAACTTCTAGTGGGTTCTGAACTAAGTTTATCAGCCAAGCGTAAAAACATTAATCACCTAGGAGGGGGAAGGGGAAAAAAATAACGAAATAACACCGAGGGGAAAATGACTTTTCAAAATGTCGCCGGCATAATTATCAGCTTGTCCATTACATTAAATGCCACCATTTATAACTGTAACGTTTTAAGCATGCAAACAGTAATTAAGTTCGTAATGAACTGGGGACCCCTGTGCCTCTCTTCCCTCAGCTAATTTGCATGTTAATTATAATTAGCGACCAGGGAAACAAGTTATAAACATCTTAATTAGCAGCTTAATCATTTTTACAAGGAAATGCGCTCCGCTTTGATAGATGAGCAAGAATTAGATTAATGGGACTGTTTTCTTCCCGGGTGCTAAGTGTGCAGGAATGGAAAAAAACCACACTCGGCTTGAGTGTGTGCTCACAAATTCACACACTCCTCAGCTGGCAGGCTTACCGCTTGATTTGTCGTAGAGACTGGGCAAACCAGCTCCCCCAAAATTCAGATTTCTGCAGGCAGGAAAAAAAAGTAAGGAAAAAGGACCTTGTTGTCTAATGATTCTGGAAGATGGGGGGGGATCTTTCTCACAGTTTGCTATTGGGGAGGCTCACCTTAATTTTTTTTCCCACTCAGGATTTTGTTTCCTTGGGAAAGAAAGAAAAAAAGAAAGGGAGGGAGGGAGGGAAAACAACTGGAGCACCACTTGAACACCGTCGGCATTGACAAATTCGCCATTAGTCAATTGCGAAAGGCGGCCTTACTAGGAACTGCTTCCATCCTGCGATGATATCTGTAATACCATCAAACATCCACATCTGCCTATCCCAGGTCCTTGGCAAGGACTCCATAGGTAGACAAAAAGGCCAAATCCAGTCTGAACATCTGGCTGACTGTGCCATGATCAATAATAATAACAATCTCTCGGGTTCCTCACATCTGCCAGAGGGAAAAAGAAAGAACCCCACCAGGTAGAATAACAGAGCTGGAAGGGACCTTGGAGGTCATCTAGTCCAACCCCCTGCTCAGACAGGAAAACCTACACCCTTTCAGACAAACGGTTAGACTTCCACTTTCAACGTAGAGCACATTTTCACAGCCGACGGGATCTCAGCTGACTTGCTTTGAAGTTTTGGGACCTTTCCTTTAAAAATAAATAAATAAACCAAACTGCTGGAAAAGGAAAAGCAGGGGGGGGGCGCTGCCTCTCCTACCTGTCAGAGCTGTCATTCCATCTGTTTTTCTGTTTAAAAATTCATTATTCACCAAAGAAGGAAGAGCTGTTGCACACTTTAATATTTAACTAGAAGTGTGCAGAACAGCCTCCCCTGAATATTCTCCGTTTCTCTTCCCGATGGGGTTTGCTGCATCTACGTAGATGATACACCCCCGTTTTGCTCACCCAACCCGCAGAGAGATGCAGTAAGTTGCGTCCAGGGCTTGTGCTATTTTATTTTCTTCCGTAATTCCGGGTTCTTGGAACGAGCAGGGTTATCCCTATATATAGGCTTGGCTCCCAAAGCCTTTTTCGAGCCAGGCCTTTGGGAAGGCCAGAAAGATGGAAATAATCTGAGGGCTGTAATATAAAAACGAAAACAATCTGCGCTAAATTGTGGTTTGATTAGCTGCACGTTGCCACAAACCATGTTTGCTGGGTTTCTCCACCATGCCTTTTGTAGAATAGACTAATTTCGCAATAATGGCGACTATTTCCATTATGGAATTCATCCAGTATTTGGTTTCGTAAAAGATGTTGGATTGTATAGGCTGGATAGCCTTTATTTTTTTATTCCTTCAATATGCACAAATAGTAAACAGAAACATGGTGGAGACCTTGATACCGAGTTAGCAGCTTAAGACAGAAACCCTTATCGTACCACAAATATTTTGATATAATTTGCAGGATTTTTTTTTAAAAAGTTATATTTAGTTCTGTATAAAAAAAACAACTAAATAGTCTGATTATTGTTAACACGGACATTTTAAATCATAGTTCACATTGCTGTAATGTCTTCCCTTTTCTAGATTTAATCCTCTAAGTTATCTAAACCTCAGTGTTACTAATCTTTACTTACTACAGTATAAACACCACTGTATCCATATAATATGTATGTTTTACAATGATCTAAAACAAAAGAATCTAAAAAAAACCCTCCTAGATTAACCCATTAAACTGGATTGCCAGAAAGCACAAACACGCATCCACGTTCACCCCGCAGAATTAACCAGGTTAAAAGAAGACCAGCATGTATATTTATATTTATACTTTATTTTTTGTTTTGCAAATGTAATGCGGTGCCTTTAACCTCCTTGAAAACAACCTGGTTGATTATAAAAGTAGTGCCTATGCTTTTATCGTGTTTATTTTGTTTAATTGTTATTCACATTATTTATATAAAAAGACATGGGTCTTGTGGCTTTGGGCAGCTCACAATACAAGCAGAAATGTGGGTAAAACCTTTTTTTTTTTAATGGCACCATCTCAACAATATCTTTCCTTCTGTTTTCGCACCGAGCTTGCCTATTTAGAGAAATTTCTCTTCTCCTAGGAAGGTAGCAATGGGGACAAACACCCCAGGTTTTTGCAACCATTCCTGTCTCCTACCAGAATAGAAAGCAGAAACTTTTTTCTTTCTCCAAGCAAAAGCCAAGCATTAAAATGAAAACCTCCCACCCTTCAGAAGAAATCCCTCTATAAATTAAACCCAAGCCACATCCAACTCTTAAATCCAGGTTTCCAAATTGGATCCCCTTCATGTTTTTGCTCCCCCTGCTTGGTGTTAATTTAAAATCATTTTAACTTGGAAGAGTACAGCATTCGGGGGATTTTTTTAAAAAGAGTATTTAGCTGTAGAAATTATTTAGCTTCGCCTGCGGTGTGAAATGGTGTTTGGGCTGATAATGAGGGGCAATTAAACTGTAAGTAATCAAATTAAAATGAAAGGTGAACTTTTCTGAAGGGGGCAGGCAATGAAACCGTGCTTGAAATGAAAGTTTAATCACGAAGAGGAGATTTAACCCATTTTTATGAGTCAGGAAGTCCTTCAGCAGCTCCTAAATTCAATACGTGTTCAAAGTCAGAACGGATTGTTTTCTTTCCTTCCTTTTCACAAATGCTTTCTTATAGATAGATAATTTCCAATTTATAAGGCTCAGAACCACTGGGGATCTTTTTCTATCTCCCCACAAAGCACATCCCTATTCTTACACATGTACAGGTTGTCCTCCACTTACAACGGTTTTGTACACCTAAATTCTCGAGGCGACGAACGATCTTAGATGAAACATAAAGCCATTTGTTTTAAATGACCTGCACGGATACATCCAGCTATTGTTTTTTCTGAGAGCAACACAGAAGTCACTTGCTCATTCCCCCCCCCGAGTCTTCCTAGCCCAAGATCTCCTGGTGGTACCCGATCCCACCTCGGTTTTTCTCCCCACAAAAGTCAGTGAGCTGCTGTATCGCTCCGTCCACAAAAGTCCCCCCGAAAACTTAAGATCTCAACTCAGTTCTGCCAATGGAAGTAACACCCCAAACCTTGAAACGATGATGATGATGATGATAATGAAGAAGGAAGAAGGAAGAAGGAAGAAGGAAGAAGGAAGAAGGAAGAAGGAAGAAGGAAGAAGAAGAAGAAGAAGAAGAAGAAGAAGAAGAAGAAGAAGAAGAAGAAGAAGACGGAGGAGGAGGGGGAGGAGGAGGGGGAGGAGGAGGAGGTTGGAAGGGATCTTGGAGGTCATCTAGTCCAACCGCCTGCTCAGGCAGGAAACCCTATACCATTTCAGACAAATGGCTGTCCAGTCTCTTCTTAAAAACGTCCAGTGTTGGAGCATTCACAACTTCTGGTGGCAGGTTGTTCCGCCGATGCTCTGGTCCTTGTTTTATTTTTCCTCCTTCCTCCCCCTCCTGTTTCCTCTCGTGTCGCCTCTCCGGCTTTTAACCAGCTGCTGGCTAAGTAGGGAAGGAGCAGCAGGATAGGAAGGGGTTGTGTAACCCAGGCGTGCACTGCTTCTCAAGCAAGGAAATTCGGTGTTTACCGTCTCCTGGGAAACTGGTGGACACGTGGCCAGCCTGCCTTTCGCTCTCCGGAGAGCCCAGCATTCTGCAGAGAGCCAGGTGGCCTCACCCACTGCCAGCAGCTTCCATTCCTCTCGATGCCAGGACCTCCGTCCGTCCATCCACCCTTCTCCTCCTCCTCTGCAGCTCAGCGTGTGAGTGCCACGGCTGTCCTCCCGGGGAGGAAGCGAAGGCTGGGAAGAATCCGCTCTCCGGTTAGGAGAATGAAGGAGGGTGTGTGAAGTTCACGTACGCCGATTTAACGTTAGAGAAACGGGCCCCTTTGCTTATCAGCCGAGGCTGAAGTGACGTCTGCTTTATTATGATTGATCATCACACAGTCAGCCAGATGTTCAGACTGGATTTGGCATTTCTGTCTACCTATCGAGTCCTTGCCAAGGACCTGGGATAGGCAGATGTGGACGTTTGATGGTATCACAGATCTTGTCGCAGGATGGAAGCAGTTCCTAGTAAGGCCGCCTTTTACAATTGACTAATGGCGAATTTGTCAATGCCAATGGTGTTCAAGTGGTGCTCCAATTATTATTATTATTATTATTATTATTATTATTATTATTATTATTATTATTATTATTATTATTATTATTATTATTATTATTATTATTATTATTATTATTATTATTATTATTATACCTTGATGCTTGGGAAGCTGATAATCAAGCAAAGGATTGATAGGCAGTCCTTGAATGACAATCATTCCTTTAGTGACCGTCTGAAGTTACAACCAGTTAAAACTGGAAGGGGCCTTGGAGGTCTTCTACTCCACTCCCTGCTCAAACAGAATACCCTAGACCATTTCAATCAATCAATCAATCAGAAACAGATCTGGAAGGGACCTTGGAGGTCTTCTAGACCAACCCCTTGCGCGAGACTGGACAGCCATTTGTCTGAAATACTATAGGGTCTCCTGCTTGAGCAGGGGGTTGGACTAGAAGACCTCCAAGGTCCCTTCCAGCTCCATTCTGATTGACAGTCCTTCCATAGCTATAAAACCCTGTCCACCTTTAACTTTTCTGGCGGTTACTCTCTTCCCATCTGCTCCTTTGCAGGGCAGCAAACAAAGCCGTCATGGTGTCTAAGAAGAGTGAAGGTCCTTCAGCCCTCTGGAGATCCCAAGAGCAAGCCAGAGAGTTTTGCCAAGAAGGGGATCGGCAACTAGCCAACGGAGAACTCCCGTTGGCCACTGCCTTCTATGTCGCTGGATCCCTTCTCTGCTCCCCCATGGCCATCAACAAGATGGCGGCTCTGGAGAAGGAGGTGCAGGCCAAGGTGGTCGCCCTACTGGAGAACTGGTGTCAAGGAGAGAGCCTCATTCCGAAGCTTGAGAGCCATCCCTTGGACCCTCCACCGCTCAGCGTGGCAACAGTGGCTGCTTTTCTCTTGGCCTTCGACCCCCACAACGTGACCGCCTCGCTCTTCAAAATGGACACTTTGCTCAAGGCGGGCCACCCTCACTGGGTGGCCAGCCAGTGTGGCTCTCTGCTGGAGGTCCACCCTTGCGTGGAGCTGCTTCTCACCCACGCTTTGGCCCTGGTGCTGTCCCAAACGCACTCCCAAGACGGGATCGCGGAATACCTTCGGGCCTTTGTGGAAGATCGGAACAAGACGGTGACGTTCATGAGCCGTAGACAGAGGAGATACACGGAGAACATCATCCAGGCTTCTTTGGACTGCCTCTCGCTTCAAGACAACGGTCCGAAGGAGATACTTAGCCGGAGAGACCTTTGCTATGACTTCCTGGCTGCCGTAGCCCCCGAGGACCTCCGGGTCTGCCACATTCAGGCCAAGCGTCTCTTGGAGCATCGCATGTACGAGGAATGCGTGTCCCTCTCCAGCAGGGCCTTAGAAGCTTTCTCATCCAGCGGTTCAGCGGGCAACGAGGAGACCTCAAGTCTTCGGATGCTCCGAGCCGCGGCTTTCTTTGCCATCGGAGGCCGCGTCCCGCAGATGCTGAGGGACCTCGTGGCCGCTTTTGAGGCTCACCCCGAGCTGGCCAAGATCTCCTTTGAAGCCTTCTTCTCTCCAGGAGAGGCTGCAAGAGTGGAGGAGGACAGCCGGACAGTCCTGGAGGCGGATTTTGCCGCTTACAAAGAAGCCGTCAGCGTCAGGAACGAAGTCCGGAGCAACGGTGGTCAAGAGTTGATTCCTCCCGTCCTCCGTACGCTCCAGTTTCTCATCCGGATCGCCCCGGGATCTCTGCGGGAACTAAATGTCCGCTTAGCAGATTGCTACCTCCTAGAAGGCGACGTCCCAGCCTGCTTGGAGGTTTGCAACCGCCTCCTGGCCTCTGCCGAAGCCACCTACCGAAACACCCTCCTGGCCCAGCGCGGGCTCTGCCACCTTCATGCCAACCGCCACGCAGAGGCCCTCGGAGACTTCCAAGCCGTCCTGGAAGACGGCACGCCGCATCCCAGCAGCTGCGTGAAGGCCCTGTGCGGACGGGGCCTGATCCGTGCCTGGGCTGGCCACCCGTATCTCACCGCCTTGGATTACCTGACCGCCTGCGGACTCAGGTTCGAAGAAAGCGGCTTTGTGATCAAGGCCTACGTCCCGTGGAACCAGAGAGGCTTCCTTCTGCTCGTCCTTCAGGAGCAAGTCCGGGAGATGCTGGAGAGGAAGAAGGAGAAAGTCCGTTGCAGGTCAGAGGGCCGATTGGAGAAATTGGGATGGACGGACGGCCTCCAGAAGGACGGGTGAGTCAGCTGGCTTGGAAAACCAAGCTCCCTCCCTCCCTCCCTCCCTTCCTTCCTTCCTTCCTCCCTCTCTCCCTTCCTTCTTTCCTTCCTTCCTTCCCTCCTTCCTTCCTTCCTTCCTTCCGTCCCTCCCATTCCCATCTTCTTCCTTCTTTTTCCTTCCTTCCTTCCTCCGTCTATTTTCTTTCTTTCTCTTTTCTTTTTGTCTTTCCTTGCTTACTTCCTAACTTTTCCTTCCTTTCTCTCCTTCCTCTTCCTTCCTTTTTGCTCCCTCCCTCTTCTTTTTCCTTCCTCCCTCCCTCCCTCCCTTTTATATTTATTTATTCATCACATTTCTGTGCCACCCATGTCACCCAAGTGACCTTCCTTCCTTCCTTCCTTCCTTCCTTCCTTCCTTCCTTCCTTCCTTCCTTCCTTCCTTCCTTCCTTCCTTCCTTCCCTCCCTGCTAAAATTTTTCAACGCAGAATTACTCCAAACGTTTGCAAGCTACAGGTCCGAACCTCTGAACCTGCCAGGCTGCTATTCTGAATTTTACTCCTCTCCCCTCCCCTCCGCCCTTTCCTCCTTGCTTCGCCCAGGGATCCCCTTGGGATCCACCAACTGGCTTCTCTGCTTCTGGAACTGGACAGTTCGGACGAGGCGTCGCGGCTGCTGTGCGCCGATGCTTTGTACCAACTGGATCGCCTGGAAGAAGCCCACAAGATCCTTCGGCTGGCCCTCTCCAAGAACTTGGAGAAATCCTCCGTTTGGGCCCGGCTGGCTCTCCTCCAGCTGAGAAAAGGCCGCGTCCCTGACTGCAATCAGGTGAGAGATCAACGCTCCCTTCGCCACAGTCGCCCTAATTCCCGGGATTTTAAACGACTTTATGAACTGCTTAATTGTTCTCACCGCCAGGAAATTTCTCCTTAGTTCCAGGTTGCTTCTCTCTTTGTGGGAGTGTTGGGGGGAAAAAATCCACTTTTCCCCCCACAAAAACAAAATGGTCAGCGAAGGTTGACCAATCTCACCTCCGTGCTTCTCAGAGAAGCGCCTGAACACGGGAGATTTTATTGCTGCAAAAAAGCTCCTTAGGAAGAAAATACGAATATTATTTGTGGAAAAGCGAGTCCGGAAATACTGAGCGGTGTCCAGCAGAGGGCGCTCCTGCCTTTGAAATGGAAGAATGGACCATTTCACATGTATGCTTTGCATTAAGGAGAACAGGGATATAAATAAATATTCCTCGATTTACCACCGCAACGGAGCGCCGGATTTAGGTGGCTTAAGTGAGACATTTGTTAAGTGAGTTTTGCCCCATTTTACGACTTTTCCCACCACACTTGTTAAGTTAGTAACCCGGTTGTTAAGCGAATCCGGCTCCCCCCCCCCCCATTGACTTTGCTTGTCAGGAGGTCGCAAAAGAGGATGACGTGACCCCGGGATACTGCAAAACCGTCATAAAGATGAGTCAGTTGCCAGTGAATTTTGATCACGTGACCGTGGGGGATGCCGCAACGGTCGTACGTGTGAAAACGGTCCTAAGTCCCTTTTCCCAGTGCGAGGACTAGCTGTACGTATTTACTGTATAATCCATGTAGCTTCCTCCAGATGGATAATAATATATATATATATTTTAAATCGATTAAAAAAATTAACCTATGTCTCAAATGGCCAATATCACAATGCCTTTATGGACTTTTATGGTGAGACGTTGGCCATTTAACAACAACAACAATAATAATCCATCCAGCATCCACATCTGCCTATTCCAGGTCCTTAGTAAGGACCCGATAGGTAGTCAAAAATGCCAAATCCAGCCTCAACATATGGCTGACTGTGCGATGATCAATACTACTACTACTACTACTACTACTACTACTACTACTACTACTACTACTACTACTACTACTAATAATAATAATAATAATAATAGTAATAACCTGTGTCAACCATCAGCGCAAGCCAATTTGAATGTTCAGTTGAGGTTCATGTCTAATGAATAATAATAATAATAATAATAATAATAATAATAATAATAATAATAATAATAATAATAATAATAATAATAATAATAATAATAATAATAATATGGTTTGATGTAATATATTATTCAAATTCTAAATATCATTTTGTTTTAATAACATTTATATGTATATATCCTGCTTGACTCCTAGTAATTCTGGGCACTTTTGAGGGCTCCTATATGTAGCTGACTGTCCCTTTACCTGATAGAGGTGGAAGGAACTTAGAGGCCATCTAGTCTAACCCTCTGCTTAATGGCAGAGGATCCATTGCATCTCTGGTCAAGGATCAACAAACAAATCTGGCTTAGAAGGTAGAATCAAGCCAGGGCTTGCGGATTATCTGATCAACCTTACCTGGATCCACATTGGAGAAGAAAAAGAGATGAAATAGAAAGCGGGGGGGGGGGACGTCCCAGTTGGGGACAGACTTAGCAACCTGCATTTCTGGGATTTAGCTCCCAAGTATCCCACATTCTTAGGCAGCTAAACATTTGAGGATGCCAACCATCATCCATAATTCTCCTTTTCTTTCCCCCTTAGTACTTGAAGAAGTTGATTCAGACAGGCCATTTGTCCTGCCTCGGGGGCTTTGTGAAGGTTTTAAAAGAAGACGACCGAGTCCTGTGGAAAAGCCACTGTCACACCAGGGCTGTAACCGTCCTGAAAAATGAACCAGGGGAGGCTTATCTGAAGGAAGCCGTTGCCTATCTCTCCTTGGCCATCCCCGCGGGCGGTGAGACGATCCCAAATTACCTTTCTTTCCTTCAGGAGTCCCCTTTCTCTGCCCTCTTTCCCAGGAGAAAAGTTTCTGCCCTCCCTTTTGGGTCCCAAAACAACAACCCTCTAGGGTAGGCTGGGTGGCTTAGAAGTCTCTTACAGTTGGCTGGGGAATCCTGAGAGTTGAAGTCCGCATGTCTTAAAAGTGGCCGAGGTTGAAAAAACACGACACTGGAATGTCTCTGATGAAAATCTTGCCACATTTTTTTTAAATGAATGGCTGAAAGTTGGCAGGGACCTCGGAGGTCTTCTAGTCCACCCCCCTGCTCAAGCAGGAGACCCTATTCAATTCTGGACAAAGGGTTGTCCAATCCTTTCTTGAAAACCTCCAGTGATGGAGCACTCACAATTTCTGAAGGCAAGCCGTTCCACTGATTAATTGATCGGGGATTATAGAATAACAGAATAAGAGAGTCAGAAGGAACCTTAGAGGTCTTCTAGTCCAACCCCCTTGCTCAAGCAGGAGAACCTATACCATTCCAGACAGGTGATTGTCCAGTTTCTTCTTAAAAACCTCCAGTGATGGAGCACCCACAATTTCTGGAGGCCAGCTGTTCCACTGATTAATTGTTCTCACAGTCAGGAAATTCCTCCTTAGTTCTAGACTGGATCTTTCTTTAATGATCTTCCACCCGTTAATTTAATAATCTTTAATAAGATTTTTCGGGAAACTCTGCAGTTTCCTTTAGACAACAGAGATCAGAATCTAGTTAATGGAATAAATGGAGAGTCGCCAATTAGCAATTTACTGGCTATTCTTATTGAACAATGTTTTCTTTCTTTTCCTTCACACCCTCTTCTTATTCTTCTACCTCTCCCCCCCCCCAGTTTGTGTTAGTTTTTACTGTTGTAATTGTAACCTCTAATAAAATTATTCATTCAAAAAGGGGGAGGCTGCCAGCTCTAAGGATGAGACAGAAGGGCAGGGTAAAAATGTTTTTTAAAATCGTAATAAACATATTGTCCCTTTCGAGGTTAATGTATCCAGATGGAAAGCACTGAATCCATTTATTTTTTATTTTTGCCTAGGGGGTAACGCCGTCGATTCCCTTCTGCTGCGTGCTCATTGTTACGGGCTGCTGGGACAGAAGAAAACAGCCATATTTGATTTTAAGGCTGTCTTAAAAGAAGATCCAAGGAACACCCAGGCTCTTTGTGGGAAAGCGTTCATTCACCTGGCCTTGCATCAGAAGAAGGTGGAAATTGCATTTAATTGTTTTGATTGACGTCTTTGAATGTCACAGGGACAATTGAAGGGTAGGAAATATTCATCATAATGGTAGAGAACGGAGAGGAAGGAAGGAAGGAAGGAAGGAAGGAAGGAAGGAAGGAAGGAAGGAAGGAAGGAAGGAAGGAAGGAAGGAAGGGACAGTAGTCAGACCCAGCTGATAAAGGGATGATGAACGGAGACAAAATACATCGGTGAATTAGAATTACTGCAGCTTCTCAGCCCGTTGCAATCATGTTCAGCGAAGCCCAAATGTTGCGAGATATAAAATTGGATCCGTTATTGCTTCGATTTTTAATTGAAGTTGGAGAAACGCGGTCCTATTCCGTGCTCCTTGCTTCCTTAGATCTTCCAAAAGGGAAGGACTTCAATGCTTAGACCATGTCTCCACTCTCCTCCTCAGGAGTCAACGCAAGATCTGATCTCAGCTCTCCAAGGGGATCCAGCCTCAGCCGCGGCCGAAATCTGCTCTCTAAAGCCGGACGCTCGAGTCCAAATTCGCTCTTGGCTGCTGGAATACTGCAGGGATGCGTTGATGGACCTTGGCCGTAGCCAAGACCCCCTTGCGGCAGAAACCTTGAAGGACCTCTCCAAAGTGGGAGAATCGCTGGTGGAAATGGACAACCAGGACAACGAAACTCACCTCCTTTGTGTTGACCTCCAAATCGCAAGGGGTAGGAGAGATCAGGAATAACGTCCAGTAGAACAGCTCCCCGAATCGGGGAGCAGGAAGGACAGGTGTCCCAAAGGTGCTTTTTCAGGAGACTTTCTTGTTTTTCTTTGAAGACGTTTTGCTTCTCATCCTAGAAGCTTCTTCAGCTCTGACTGGATGGCGGGGAGTGGAAGGATCTGAAGTCAGAGCTGAAGAAGCTTCTTGGAGGAGAAGCAAAACATCTCCAAAGAAAAACAAGAAAGTCCAGCTGCCTCCTGAAAAAGCACCTTTGGGACCACCATGGATGACTGAGAATCTCCACAGACAAAAGGACAAGTAGGTCTAGCTTGGACACCAAGCTTATTTAGATATTTCTCCTCTAGGTACTTACTACTGGAACATTAAAGTTGGGTGTCCTAGCTATGGGCCAATCTTCCCTCCCCAGCAGTGTGGCTATTTCTAGTCTTCAGATTTCAGAACACCCCGCTTTGATGAACACCCCACATGTCTACAGCTGTTTGTTAAGTGTCACGGTCCAGTTGAGCATCACCCATCCCTTTTGAGGGACAGGGATGATGTGGGGAGAGCCCTTTTACCCGTTATATTGAAGAGGAAGGATGGAGGAAAAACGGAGAATAACTAATTTGGTCCATTGCTAACACTCCAAGTTAAAAGAGGATTTGTCCAGCTGTTGATTTTGTCTAATTTCTGTCTTGATTTTTGGCCGACAGGAAGACCCAAGACTGCTCTGTCGTATCTCCAGAAGATATTTGGGCGAAGTGAACCCAACGATGCTGCCAACTCTCGGCTGGGAATTCTGCAAGCGATATTGGGGAATCTGAACGGAGTCCACATTTTAGCCACCTTAGCAGCAAAGGAACACAAAGACTTAGAGCACCTGATGGGGTTTTTAGATGCCAACCAGCGGCTAAACCTTGCTCAGGTATGTCCACCACCCACTTAAGTAACACATCAAACCCAGGTTTAGAGAACACAGCCACTAATCTTCTCATCTTGTGGGACATCCAAACCAAGAAATCCTATTTAGTCTTGCTTTTTTTGGTTTGACCGATGCGGAAAGACAACGTAGTGAAGCCCACTTTTGATTCTAATGCACTTTGACCGTTTAAACGCTACATTTAACAGAATGACAGAGTTGGAAGGGACCTTGGAGGTCTTCTAGTCCAACTCCCCTGCTCAAGGCAGGTGATCCTACATCATTTCAGCCAATGGCTGTCCAATCTCTTATTAAAAGCCTGCAGTGGGTGGAGCACCCACAACTTCTGGTGGCAAGCTGTTCACTGGTTAATTGTCCTCCCCGTCATGAAATTCCTCCTTAGTTCCAGGCTGCTTCTCTCCTTGATTAGTTTCCATCCGTTGCTTCTTGTCCTGCCTTCAGGTGTTTTGGAGAACAGGTGGACCCCTCCTCTTCTTTGTGGAAACCCTTCAAATATTGGATCGCGGTTATCGTGTCACCCCTAGTCCTTCTTTTCATTAAACTAGACCTCCCCAATTCCTGCAACTGTTCTTTGTATGTTTTAGCCTCCAGCCCTCTCATCTTTAAGGGCTGCCTTTCAAAAGGCCCCAGGTCACCAGACATAACCTCACTTCTGGACCATTGAGATGGCCTCCAAGTGAGATGAAGGTTTGGAAGACCTGGAGAAGGCAAAGTAGAGTCAAAACATCTCAGCTTCCTGAACCTTCTTATTGGCTTGGATGTGTGACATCACGCTAAGCCACCCAGACGTGTGACTGAGAATTAAGCCAAGGCAGAACTGGGGTAACCACCATCGTCTTTATCCTTAGGTTGCAGCCAGAGAAGCGAAGGCAATGCTGAAAGACCGGTGTCCTCTAGGAGCTGTCAAATACCTCACCTTAGCTACCTTGGCAAGCCACAATAACCCACAATATCTCCGCCAGCGGGCTGCTTGCTGGACCCAGTTGGAAGATTACCGGAGTGCTCTGGCAGATATCCAGTTGGTGGTCCGAAAACACGGCACCAACACCTTGAAAACTCAAATTGGCGACTTCTGTTCCTGGGGACACCTGCTGTTGTCCACTTCGGAGGAGGAGCTGGCCGTAAAGCAATTTATTCACGCCCTACAGCTTGACCAGCCCTTGGCCCTCAGCCACATCCTCGCCGATCACAGGAAGGAGGAGACGTCCAAAGCCTTCCTACGGACCGCCCAAACTTATTTCGCAGCTGGCCGGTACGAAGAAGCCTGGACGACTGCAAAGTTTGGCCTCCAGGTTGACCAGGACAGCCCTGACCTTCAGAAGCTAAAAGCCAGAATTAAACGGCAGGCCTCAGGTTGCAAAATTCAATAACGTATTTCTTGTTATCGGTTTAATTAAGTCTAACAACTGCATCGTTCTTGGGTTTTTTTCTCCTTTCTTTTTGCTGGCTACAAAAATTCGGTTAATTCTGCCCGGGAAACTGAAGAGGGAGACATTTGATTGGATAATTGGCGGCTAGGCTGCCTTTGGGAGGAAGAATTTGACTTATTAAGCAGTTTCTTCAGCTTTTCTCCAACATGCTTCAACTTCAGACTTGTCTCCTGCTTCCTCTGTCTGACTTCCTGCTTGGACCTGGTTTTAACTTCCAGACAGAAAAGCGGAAGCCGCCCCATCCTTGTTTACCCGTCTGTGAATATCTGGGCAACCTTTTTGTCTTCGGATGTGTTGACTTCATTTCCCTTCGGTCCTCGGCCGGCGTGAGTTGGCACGGAATCAGTAAAGGACCCATCTTGTCCTCAAGTCATAGAATCATAAGGCAGGAAGGGACCTTGGAGGTCTTCTAGTCCACCCCTCTTCCAAGACAGGAGAACTTATACCCATCCTGGACAAGCGGCTGTCCAATCTTTTCTTGAAGGTCTCCAGCGATGGAGCACGCACAACTCCAGAAAGCAAATGAAGACAATGTCCAAGCTCACCGGGGTCTCCAGCCGTGTCCATTTTCAAGACTTGTGGACTTCAACTCCCAGAATTCCTCAGCCATCCATCTCCTTAGGTAAGGTGAGGACTCTCAACCGAGCATCCGAAGTTCTGGAGAACTTCTGAAGACATTTGAGGCCCTTCACCTTCTGTGCCTGGGACACCCTGCCTGGAAATGCACCAGGTTTCACTCAGGCAACAGTCCATAATTAACCCTTAACAATCAGTCATAATCCTTAATAATCATCCTTAATCTTTATACTTCACCGTAACCCTTAATAATGATTCTTAACTCTTAATTAATCCTTCATAATCCTTAATCCCTGCAGCTAGCCCTCAATTTACAACAGCTCGTTTAGTGACGGTTCGAAGTTACAACAGCACTGAAAAAAGCGACTTACGACCGTTTTTTCACACACTTACGACCGTTTTGGAGCATCCCCGTGGTCACGTGATCGAAATTGGCAACTGACTGGTATGTATGACGGTTTTGCAGCGTCTCCCAGGGTCACGTGATCCCCCCTTTTGCAAATTTCTGACAAGCAAAGCCAGATTCACAACAACCGTGTAACTAACTTAACAGAAATTCAGAGAAATTTAAGTCGTGATCATAAGCCGAGGACTACGTGTCCTAATTAAGCCAAGGAACAATTACAGGAACGGAAAAGTCTTTTGAGTCCATTTACCGTGCCAAGATTTAAAATCCTTCTTCAAGGAAGATCGGGAATCCCCTCTTTTAAATCCCTTTGTTTCTTTATTGATTTATTAGCTTTTAATCCGGTCTTTAATACCCCACCATTAACCCAAAGGCAAACCACACATAATATTCACCCTCCCTCCCATTTCTCCCACAGCAACTCCCCTGTGGGGATTGAGGTTTAAAAGTAAATATTAAGTGAAAACAAGTTCCCAACAGAAAAAAAGGATTGGAGAGTAGAAGAAATTTGCCCGAAAAAAATGTTATTTTTTTAATCAGCAGTTATCCTATACAGTAGTGCAGTGTTTCTCAACTTTGGCCCCTTGAGGATAGGTGGACTTCAACTCCCAGAATTCCCCAGCCAGGTAGCAGGCAAATTTTTGAGTTTATTTATATATCATATTTAGAAGCGGCTCCTGTCCGTCCTGGAGGAAAATCTATGTTAGATTTGTTAGAAGGCGTCGCAAAGCGTTCCAGGGACGGCTGTTTTTTTCCAGAGTAAGTTGTGTGTCCGTGATCCACATATACACACTTTTGCAATTCCTTCTCCTTTCCACCCTGAGCCTTCCCTCCCTGTTTCTCACCGAAAAGGTGGGTTATCTTTTCGCAATACAGACAGCCCTCGACTCATTTAGTGACTGTTCGAAGTTGCAAAAGCACCAAAAAAAGATTTACGGCCGTTTTTCACACTTATGACCGTTGTCCCATGAACAAAAATCAGTTTTGCTGATTTGCTGGCAAATTTGCTGATTTGCTGGCTAATATTTATGACGGTGTCCCGGGGGTCACGCAATCCCCTTTTGCGACCATTTAACAACAGGGGCAAGAAAGGGTCGTACAAATGTCACACTTAGCAACCGAAATTTTGGGCTCCACTCTGGTCGTAAATCGAGGACTACCTGTATTCAGATGGGCTTTCCTTTTGGAATCGTCGCATCGGAGGGCTGGAAGGGACCTCTGAAGGTCTTCTAGTCCAACCTCCTGCATTCTCGCCAGAGACCCAGAAAAATTGTGGCACTTATTGCAATTTTTTTTGTAGTGTTCTTCTTCTGGTAAGATCAGTCTTGCCCTGATCAGCTTGTCTCATTCTTTAGATCTGCCTGTGTTTCAGCTTAGCCCACCTTCTCTAGCTGAATCTGGAGCAGGATCCTTTCAGAAAGATCCCAACGGAGAAGGTCCAAGTGATCCGTTACAAATCAGCTTCCTCGGAGTCTTTCCCCACCGTAATCGCACACGTAGTGGCCGGCCACAGTAGCGTTGTAAACCTTGTCGCCTCTCAACAGTTTGCGTAACTTGGCTGTCCAAGATTCGGGGCGGTTTCCTGTACGGGGGTTACCATAGTTTCCTTCTCTGGCACGGTGTAAGGTAGTTCCTCTGTCTAAAACCAAGATTATTTTTTTTTTAAAAAAATTAGTACATGATTCAGAATTTACACTCATTTATCAATGAGAATTAGATGGGGCACAACCTTCCCCAAGGTCTTTGGGTCAAGGGACACAAAGAATCATGGAATTCTGGAGTTGGGGGGTGTCCCCGAAGGTCATCTAGTCCAACACCCCATTGTGCAGGAAAACTTAATTAAAACCGCCCCCATAAGGTGGCCCTCCAGCTTCTTAAAAGCCTCCAGAGATGGAAAACCCACAGCATAATAATAATAATAATAATAATAATGTTGGAAAGGACCTTGGAGGTCATCTAGTCCAACCCCCCGCTCTGGCAGGAAACCCTATAGTATACCATTTGAGACAAACGGCTTCCGTAAATGGATTGTACCATTATTATACGGATCGTACCAGCAGATGGGGGCAAAGGTTTCGCAGCTGATTTTTTTTTTTTTTTTTACAATTTCCCCTGAAAGGACGAATTGTGTTCTTTTGTGTCGCTTCCCCTCCCGTGGCTGCCATTTTGTGAGACCTCCCACGGCGTCGCAGCTTTGAGGACGGGAGAATTCGCAGGAAAGGAGACCCCAGGTTTTGTGCGTGAGAATGCTCAAATTTTTTTTTTCTTAATTAATCGTACAGTCTCATTCTCGGGAGCGTGGGAACGGTGAGAAATGAAAGCGGGACCCCCAAAGTTATCAAATCCAAATGACATTGAAAGACGTTTTGTTAAAAAAAAACACAAACAAACAAAAAACGCCTCCCACTTACCCTTTTTTGGCCAATCGCTGCAAAGCAAAAAGAAAGACATTTTCTTAGAAATATGCATTCGGTTTTACTGAACATTAAAAGGATAAATTAGCAAAACCCCTCCCACTTCTTTTTCTCCCCAAACAGTGAAACCTTTTATGCTTAGATGGGGGAAATACAGAATTTATGGCACGCTGGCTGAGGAATTCTGGGAGTTGAAGTCCACAAGTCCTCAAAGGGCCAGGTTTGAAGACCCCTGTCTTAGATGGTAACTAACCTTGGCATTTTCAGCCAAGGATAGAATAGAAATAGCAGAGTGGGAAGGGACCTTGGAGGTCTTCTAGTCCAACCCCCTGCTCAGGCTGATGCTGACCTGATCATCTTTATAGTTTTACTCTGGAAGCAAAGCTAATTCATCACCCAGCCCCTTTATTCCCCCACTTTATGGCTTGCTTCAAAATAGGAGTAAAAAAAAAAAAAAAGATCAACTGTTTATAGCTATTGTAATTGGCATTGATATCATTATAACTGCCGTGTTCTCACACTCACACACACACACACACACACACCCTACCTTTCATCAGCCACTTTTTCTTTTTCCACAGTACAAAGGTTAAAACCAGGGCCAGGATCAGCAAACTGGTGATTACAGGCAAAATTATTTCAAGGTATTTTGGTTGGGGCTCACACACCACATCGGAAGTGGCATTGCCTGCCTGTTTTTCGATTAAGCCTTTCTCACTGCAACTGAGGAAAGACAAAAGGAAATATTGAAGGAAAGAGGAAGGAGGGGAGGGGAGGGTGGGAGGGAGGAAGGAAGGAAAGAAAGAAAGAAAGAAAGAAAGAAAGAAAGAAAGAAAGAAAGAAAGAAAGAAAGAAAGAAAGAAAGAAAGAAAGAAAGAAAGAAAGATAGAAAGAAGGAATGAAGGAAGGAAGGAAGGAAGGAAGGAAGGAAGGAAGGAAGGAAAATAGGAAAGAAAAAGAAACATTGATGGAAAAAGAAAGGAGGGAAGGGAAGGAAGGGAGGGAGGGAGGGAGGAAAGCAGGAAAGAAAATAGGAAAGAAAAAGAAACATTGAAGGAAAGAAAGGGAAAGAAAGGAAGGAAGGAAGGAAGGAAGGAAGGAAGGAAGGAAGGAAGGAAGGAAGGAAGGAAGGGTGAGGGAGAAAAGAAAAAAGAATTGAAAATGCTCATAAGTATTCATTCACCAGAGAGAGACAGTAGACAAACTGGTGAGGCTAAAATTTGTGCAGAATGCTGGATTAAAAACCAGGAGAAACAGAAATTATTAGAAAAAAGAAAAAAGAGAGAGAGAAAGGTTTTTAAAGGACGTGGTTTCAAAGAAGCCACCTCGGTAAAGCAGTTGAAAGCTCCTTACTTGGTCCATTTTATGCAAGAAAATGACATTTTTTTAGCTGCAAATGTCCCCAGAGGACAGGGCTCAAATGTGACATCGTAATTTTCGCTGCCTGTAAAAATAACGAAAAAAGATTGACAGGTTCTCAATAGGCTCAGCGCATGACGGAGCAAGAGAGAAGGAGCCTGTGAGCGGTTTTCGGCATCAGGGGAACAGTTTTACATATAAGTAGTCCTTGATTTACGACAGTTCATTCAGTGGCCGTTCAAAGTTACAACGCCCCCCCCCCAAAAAACCTGACTTAGGACTGTCGTTTCACACTTAACGCCGGTCGCAGCGTCCCTATGGTCACGCGATCAAAATTCACAGGCTCGGCAACCGGTTCACATTTACGACGGTCGTCGTGTCCCGGGGGGTGTCACGTGACCCCCCTTTTGTGGCCTTCCGACAAGCAAAGTCAATGGGTGGCTTAACAACTGCGCGACTAAATAACTGCGGTGATCCACTTAACAGGTGTGACAAGAAAGGTGCGTCAGAGGGGGTCTTACCAGGCTGTGTCACCCTGAAACCAGGAGAAACGATTGTATGCCTCACACACACGTCGCAGGTATCTTCCCCCAGTTTGTGTAAACAGAAAAAACCTGGCTGGCAGGTGCATTTTGTGTTCTTCATGTAGTGGCACCGCTCTTTGACCTGCATGTGATTTCCTGCAAGGCAGAACGACAAATGTTCTCAAACGCTGGGTCCTCTTGAGGTCCTATAGCCCGACCCCCACCAGCCTAAATCTGCTTTGGCCAGTCTAGAGAAAAGAAGGACCAGGGGGGACGTGATAGCAGCCTTCCAATATTTGAGGGGGGTCAACTTATTTTGCAAAGGACCAGAAGGCAAGAAAAAAATAGATGGAAACTAATTAAGAAGAGAAGCAACCTAGAATTAAAGGAGAAACTTCCTAACAGTGAGGACAATCAACCTGTGGAACAGCTGGCCTTCAGATGTTGTGGGTCCTCCATCACTGGAGGTTTTTAAGAAGAGACTGGACAGCCATTTGTCTGAAATGGTATCGGATCTCCTGCTTGAGCAGGGGGTTGGACTAGCAGACCTCTAAGGTCCCTTCCAACTCTTACTCTGATTGAAATGGTCTAGGGATTGATTGATTGATTGATTGATTCATTGATTGAAAGGGTACAGGATCTCCTGCCTGAGCTGGGGGTTGGACTAGAAGACCTCCAAGGTCCCTTCCAGCTCTATTCTGATTGATTGATTAAAATGGTCTAGGGTCTCCTGCCTGAGCTGGGGGTTCGACTAGAAGACCTCCAAGGTCCCCTTCCAGCTCTATTCTGATTAATTGATCTATTGATTGCATTATCCTGGTGGCCAGGATAAAAATGGGAGGAAGAAAAAAAATATATCAGAGGGGTAACAGAAAACCCGTTTTCTAAACTTGAGCAATCCCACCCAGAGATCCCTCGGTTCATCTGTCAGTTAGATCGATCGGTTTGATCCTTTACCTGGAGGGCATTCCCGGCACTTTAAGCAGTTGGTCAGTCCGTTGGGATGCTCGGTAAACCAACCAGGGTTGCAGGAAACGCAGGATGTACCCGAACCGCTGGTGCAGTGTCTTAAAACTCGGAGTCCTAGATTAAAGAGATCCAAAAGAATCACAGAATCCTAGGGCTAGAAGGGCTCTATTCTGATTGGTTGACTGATTGATTGAAATGGTCTAGGGCAGGGGTCTGCAAACTTAAACACTCAAAGAGCCACTTGGACCCATTTCCCAGAGAAAAGAAAACACTGGGAGCCGCAAAACATGCGCGCGCATGTGCGTGTGCGCACAAGGGGTGGGGAGCTTGATTAAAGAGTTTAATTAAAAAGAAATAGAGGCTGCTGTGCATGAGTTCTCTCTCTCTCTTTCTCTCTCTCCCTTTCTCTCTCTCTCTCCCTCCGTCCCTCTCCCTCTCTCTAATCTTCTGCTCACCTGGCAAGCTGGCTTCAGGCTGTTCTCCAACAAGCTGACACACATTATTGGGCTGGCTCTTTCCTGCCCTTCCTGCTTCCTGCAGAGACGCAGCAAAGGGAGGAGCCCCGCCCAATAAGCTTGTCAGCTCGTCGGAGAACAACGTGAGGCCACTCTCTTTTACACAGAGAGAGAGAGAGAGAGAGAGGGAGAGAGAGGGAGAGAGAGAGAGAGAGAGAGAGAGAAAAGGGAAGCGCAAGTGCCTCTCTCTGTCTCTCTCTCTCTCTCTGCAAATGGCAGAGGAGGCTGGGAGCCGCAGGTTGCTGACCCGTGGTCTAGGGTCTCCTGCCTGAGCAGGGGGATGGACTAGAAGACCTCCAAGGTCCCCTTCCAGCTCTATTCTGATTGATTGATTGATTGATTGAAATGGCATAGGGCAGGGGTAGGCAACCTTGGCTCTTTTATGACTCGTGGACTTCAACTCCCAGAATTCCCGAGCCAGCATGGCTCAGCTTGGAAACCTCTCCCTTTCCCCTCAGCATGGCTGGCTCAGGAATTCTGGGAGTTGAAGTCCACGAGTCATAAAAGAGCCATGGTTACCTACCTCTGGCCCAGGCCTAGGCCGCTTTATGACTCGTGGACTTCAACTCCCAGAATTCCTGAGCCAGCATGGCTCAGCTTGGAAACCTCTCCCTTTCCCCTCAGCATGGCTGGCTCAGGAATCCTGGGAGTTGAAGTCCACGAGTCATAAAAGAGCCACGGTTGCCTACTCCTGGTCTAGGGTCTCCTGCTTGAGCAGGGGGTTGGACTAGAAGACCTCCAAGGTCCCCTTCCAGCTCTATTCTGATTGATTGATTGATTGATTGATTGATTGAAATGGTCTAGGGATCCTGCCTGAGCAGGGGGTTGGACTAGAAGACCTCCGAGGTCCCTTCCAGCTCTGTTATTCTATGTTCTGTGTTCAATCTCAGCTCAGCCTGCTACGATTACCTGTTTCTTCCACCCTTCAGCCCTCCTCCTTGCCATGCAGAACAGAGATTCTTCACCTACCTGCGGCACACTTGGGGCAACACTCCCCTCCAATGGAGTATTCTTCACTTCTGAATGAGCGGCCAGGGCGAAGCTCTTTCATAGAAAGGGAGCTCTATTCTGATTGATTGATTGATTGAAATGGTCTAGGGATCCTGCCTGAGCAGGGGGTTGGACTAGAAGTCCTCTGAGGTCCCTTCCAGCTCTGTTATTCTATGTTCTGTGTTCAATCTCAGCTCAGTCTGCTACGATTACCTGTTTCTTCCACCCTTCAGCCCTCCTCCTTGCCATGCAGAACAGAGATTCTTCACCTACCTGCGGCACACTTGGGGCAACACTCCCCGCCAATGGAGTATTCCCAGGATTCACAGGAAGAGGCATTCCGAAGGAGCAGCAGGTGAATGAGTACGGCCAGGCGAAGCATCTTTCCATAGAAAGGGAGGAGGAGGAGGAGGAGGAGGAGAAGGAGGAGAAGGAGAAGGAGGAGAAGAAGAAGAAGAAGAAGAAGAAGAAGAAGAAGAAGAAGAAGAAGAAGAAGAAGAAGAAGAAGAAGAAGAAGAAGAAGAAGAAGAAGATATTTGTATTGCAAGGTAACAATTCCACTCCTTTTTTAAAAAAAAATTTAATTTCTACAATTGATTCAGAACTAAGGCGTGAAGCAAAGATAAAGAAAGGTCTGGAGAAGATATATATATATATATATAAAAAGCCAGCCACAAAACTCCATTTTGTAGTTCAGTTCCCGACTGTCTGACTCTTGTTTTCCAAGCAGAGTTTACTCAGGACACACACATACAAAAGATTTATTTCTGGACTTTGCCCTAACATGTAACGTCTCGCTTCTGTAGATATTTCCTGCTTCTCCACGTTTCTGCTTCATTTGAGCAGCAGGATAGAAAGAATATACAGGTAGTCAAGGACCACATCTGAGCCCAAAAATCTCAGTTGTTACGTGAGTTTTGCCCCATTTTACGACCTGTCTTGCCCCAGTTGTTGGGTTAGTAACACGATTGTTAAGTGAATCCTATTCTATTCTATTCTATTCTATTCTATTCTATTCTATTCTATTCTATTCTATTCTATTCTATTCTATTCTATTCTATTCTATTCTATTCTATAATATTCTATAATATTCTATAATATTCTATAATATTCTATTCTATTATTTCCTATTCTATTCTATTTATTATTCTATTCTATTCTATTCTATAATATTCTATTCTATTCTATAATATTCTATTCTATTCTATTTCTATTCTATTCTATTCTATAATATTCTATTCTATTATTTTCTATTCTATTCTATTTATTATTCTATTCTATTCTATTCTATTCTATTCTATTCTATTCTATTCTATAATATTCTATTCTATTCTATTCTATTCTATTCTATTTCTATTCTATTCTATTCTATTCTATTCTATTCTATTCTATAATATTCTATTCTATTCTATTCTATTCTATTCTATTCTATTCTATTCTATTTATTATTCTATTCTATTCTATTCTATTCTATTCTATTCTATTCTATTATATTATATTATATTTATTATTCTATTCTAGTCAACCTTCCCTTGAAGATTGGGGACATCACCCTCATGCACCGAACTGACGCTTTCAGGATGCAAAATGGAGGAAGGATTACTGGGTGGTCTACTTTCCATCTCCGCTGCAGTTATGTGCAGAAAAAAAACAAAGAGCTGGGACAAACTAAGGCCGTTCCCTTGGGAGCTGCTCCTTCAAATTATTCATAATCTTATTTTCAACGAAGCGACTCAATTTGCGTAAAGATAAATACACAGCAAGAACAGTTTGATATTAATTCCTCCACTTTTTAACTCTTACTTCTTATTCTTCTCATTCTCTGTCTCTGCCAGTGCCTGGATCTAATTTTCCGAGATATATATTTTTTTCCCTACTGTTTGCTGGGGTTTTAGTAAACACAACAGCTGTTTTCCCAGTCAGAATTCCCAGCTGTGGTTCCCAAGGCAGCTGATATTTTTGGTCTACAACAGGAAATAACCGTTTGGGGCCCTAACTTTCTTTTTTATCGGTTAGCAGTTCAGCTGTCACAGCATCAGATCCTTCTTGGACCTGTACAGTTAGTCCTCGGCTTACGGAAACGGAAAATCTCCGTTGCTAAGCGAGATGGCCGTTAAGTGCCTCATTTTACGCCTATTTCTTGCCGCAGTCGTTAAGCGAATCGCTGCCCGTTCAGATAATCACACGGTCGTTAAGCAAATCTGGCTTCCCCCATTGACTTTGCCGGTCAGAAGGTCACAAAAGGGGACGCTGCGACCGTCATAAATACGAGTCACTTGCCAAGCCTCCGAATTTCGATCACGCAACCACGGGGGCGTAAATGTGAAAAAAACGGTCGTAAGTCCCCCCTTTTTTTTCCCCCCAGGACCGTTGTCACTTCGAACTGCCACTAAACGAACGTCGTAATTCGAGGACTGCTTATAAGTCCGAGAATCTTTTTCGGAGAACCCTTCCTGCATTGCATGGCGGCAGAGAGCCAAGGAAATTGGAAAAAAAAAAAATAAATAATAAAATTGAATTATTTCTTTCCAGAGCTAAGGTGGAAGGAAACGGCAATTAACCGCAGGAGATGAAATGTCCCTGTTTGGTTTGGCAAAGGTGCAACCGTCTTCCTGGATACGGCGAGGAGGGCTGGGGTCACCTGGCTTCCCAGCTAGGCAAACTTTTATTTACATTTATTTAATCTTTGGCTCCAGCTTGCGGCTGATTTGCAGAGATCGGGGGGAAACAACCCGCCGGGCTTGTGATCTTGGAAATGACTCAAAGGCTCTTTTTTCCACGTCTCTCCGAGCTGACAGAGGCCAGCTACACACAAACACACACACACACACACACACAGTTCAGGAGAAGGTTACTGAGAACAATTAATCAACCTCCAGAAGTTGTGGGTGCTCCATCACTGGAGGTTTTCAAGAAGAGACTGGACAGCCATTTCTCTGAAATGGTCTAGGCTAGGGTCTCCTGTTTGAGCAGGGAGTTATAATAATAATAATAATATAAAGTTGGAAGGGACCTTGGAGGTCATCTAGCCCAACCCCCTGCTCAGGCAGGAAACCCTATACCATTTCGGACAAATGGCTGTCCAGTCTCTTCTTAAAAACTTCCAGTGTTGGAGTATTCACCGCTTCTGGAGGCAGGTGGTTCCACTGGTTAATTGTTCTAACTGTCAGGAAGTTTCTCCTTAGTTCTAGGTTGCTTCTCTCCTTGATTAGTTTCCATCCGTTGCTTCTTGTTCTGCCTTCAGGCGCTTTGGAGAATAGCTTGACTCCCTCTTCTTTGGGGCAGCCCCTGAGTTGGACTAGAAGACCTCCAAGGTCCCTTCCAACTCTTTTATTTTGTATTTCCTTCCTTCCCTTCTCCCTCCCTCCCTCCTTCCTTCCTTCCTTGGTTGCTTTCCTTCCTTCCTTCCTTCCTTCCTTCCTTCCTTCCTTCCTTGGTTGCTTTCCTTCCTTCCTTCCTTCCTTCCTTCCTTCCTTCCTTCCTTCCTTCCTTCCTTCCTTTCCTTCCTTTCCTTCCTTCCTTCCTTCCTAGGAAGGAAAGGAACCAACCTGGAACTAAGGAGAAATTTCCTATCAGTGAGAAGAATTAATTAGCCTCCAGAAGTTGTGGGCGCTCCATCACTGGAAGATTTTTCAAGAAGAGACTTTTAAAAATTTACAAAAGGGTTTGGAGTTGGCACAATCTCAATTTTCCATGCTTCCATAAGAAGACGATCTGGGAAATTCCTGTTCTGTGCAAACAGCTGTTATACAACCGCTGTTTTGCAATAATTGCATAAAACGGTTAGTTGACAGGTTTGCATGACCGCGCACGGCCTCAAATTCTGCTTTTCTTTTTTTTTCCAGGCACAGTAAGTAAGTCTCACTTTAACTAAAAATTTAACCGGGAGCATGCAGATTTAAAAAGAGCCAGGAAAAATATCGATGCTCAGCTTAACCTGGAAAGTAAATAAGATGAAAGCAGAAATCAAGGCCCTGATTTTTTTTTTTTTCATTTTTGCTGCACAGGCTGCAAAAAAAAAAATCAGAATTAACTAGGTAGATCTTAACAAAACGGCTTTGCGATGCATTTTCAGGCACATTCAATCTGAGTCAGATTGAAATCACCAGAAAGAAAAAAAAACCAAACCTGTAGCTAAATTAGCAAAAAAAATGTATTAATTTCTTTTAAAAAGCGGTTTTGATCCTTTGGCTGACTCAAATCTCCTTTCAAGGAAACGGAGAGAATATTCAACTCAAAAAATGAATCGCAACGCACCCCGGTCTTCCCGCAAAATTTAATTCTGCCCTTTCATTGGCATCTTTCTTGCTGTTTTTACTTTAATGCCAGCAGCAAAACATTACAGGAAATTGTAAAATTAGGCATCAAAAAAAACCACAAAAAAACCCATTGAAATCTGAACACAACCAGGCTGGTGAAAGTGGAAATTCCTCCAACCTTTTCCCACCTTTTAAAATGTAATATTTCCTGATAGGAAAAGAGAATTTCAGAGCTGGCAAGGGTGCGGTTGCTTCCGTTATGGCCGGACCACAAGTCCCATCATCCCCAAGTGAGACAGCTGAGAGGGAGGCTGAAAGCTGCCTCTGTTCAACAACATAAGACGTGGGAAAGAAAATAAAAGTCGTTTTTCCTCCAGTGGGAAAATTGGACTTTTCTTCACTAGGAAAAAGTCCACTCACAAATCATGAGGTTCTCTGTTTATGACACCGTCGGTATTTTTCTGCGTTCTCCTCCAGATTTTTGCACCCAGGGACTTTTGCCCGGCCAGGCAAACACACACATACAAGAAAAAAGTGGGACGTGCAAAAAATAAAAATAAGCAATTCTCTGGGCTTTCCAGTTCCCACCCACTCAGGTTTTACTCAGCGCTTGTGGCAAAAAAAAGCTCTTTTTTTTTTCTAAGAAAAAAAATAAATTCCCACCCTGACAAAAAGGGGAAGATTTTGTTATTCTTCTTCTTTTCCTTTCTCTTTTAGTTCTGCCAGGAAGTTTGAAATTACAATTTGGGGCTTTAATGGCTTCTTTCTCTTCTCCGTAAAGAACGGGAAGTGGGGAGGGGGACGGCCAGCCCTTCTGGGAATATGAAAAGATAGATCAGCTGGCTGCTTGCTTGGGTGAAATCGAGTAGCTTTACAGACATCTGGGATTCTCAGCCTGGCCTACTCCGCCGGGCTGTTGTGAAAACAGTTCCCACGGCGAGAACTTAACGATCACAATTCTGCCCCAACTTTCCCGTTGCTGAGCGAGACGGTTGTTACATTAAGTTTTGACCCATTTTGCAACTTTTTGCTTCCCAATCGCTGCAGTTGTTAAAGTCAGTCACGCGGTCGTTAAGCGAATCTTCCCCCTTGGCTTTGCCCGTCAGAAGGTCGCAAAAGGGGGAATCAATCACGTGACCCCCCCGGGGACATAAATACGAGCCGGTTGCCCAAGCGTCTGAATTTTGATCATGTGACCGCGGGGGCTGCAGCCAACGGTCGTAAGTGTGAAAAACGGTCGTAAGTCACTTTTTCCCCCAGCGTTTGGCCCCGCCCACCACTGACTTTAAACCCTCCCCCCAACCATTGTAGGGCTGTGCCCCTGTTGGCACACACCCCCAACCCGAGACTCTGACCCCCAAGTTTAAAAAAATAAAAAATAAAAATACAGTTATGACCCCCCAGCCACAAATAGCCCATTTTTTCTCTCCCTCCTGCATTTGCGAACTGCGTTCACACGACACATTTGAACCCCTCTATCTAAGGACGGGTTTTAGGGTTTTCGAGGGCACTTTTCTCATTTGGGGGAGGGGGTGTCAATGTTTTGCCTGCCCCTGCAAATCTCGGCCAGCCGTGGGGGAAGAGGAGGACAGGGCCCCCAGATCCTGCCTGGGAAGCCAGCTTTTTATTTTTTATTTTCCAGCACTTCCCCGTACAAAATCTGGCATTGGCCCTGACTCCTGTTTTGTTCAGGCATTTTCACTTTTGTTCCCCGAGTTACTGGAAGGAGGAAGAGAAAAGCATTAAAAAAAAAGACACCTTCACACTTCTTGCATGGCTGCCCCCCCCCTAACCGCAGCACAAGTTTCTAGTCCCTGGGGATAGCTGTCATTCAGAGAATTGCAAGAACCCCTTGGTCCCAGGCCACCAAAACCAACCACCTCTGAAAAATAATAATAATAATAATAACAACAAGAAGAGCCATTCTGCTTTCCTTCTTCACCCACCTCTGCTTCAAGCGGCAGACCGTTCCACCGGCTAATATTTCCTGGCTCTGAAGGGCGACTGAAAGCTTTTGCTATATAGATTCTCTTCCATTTTAAAGCATGGACTTACCGGGAACATGTTCCCCACCCCACCGATTACAGCGATCCCAGAGAGAGAAGGACAGCCATAGGATCGAGGCTTTCTGAAGTGGCTTTCCAGTCAACGGATTCCCTGTGCGGCATCCCACAAACTTCTTCCGATCGTTTGATCTTTTTTATATATATATATATTATTCCTCTGAATTTGGCCCTTGGAGTTGGTCTCCTGGAGAGAGTGTTTTTTTTCCAACCAGCCAGAGAGATCGAGTCTTGTCTAAAGTGAAGTGAAAATGAAAATAATTCTCTTTGCAGCTCCACACCCCCACAGGGGCCTCATTTCCTGATCTGGATCCTTTGTGTGTATACAGCAATTTATTGTTTATTCAGCAAGCGTCCTTGAAACCTCAAAAGTCGGTTTGCAGCCAGCTCAGAAAACCTGATCGGGGTGGGTGGGTGGGTGGGGGGTGTCTTCTTTGATTCTGCGTTCTGGTTCCTCGCACAGTGACAGCCAGATATTTAGCCTGGATTTTGCAATTTTGTCTTGGAGTCTTGGAGAGGCAGATGTTTCATAATATTAAAGATAGCGTCTCGCAGGATGTCAGCTGTTCCGGGTCAAGTTGCCTTTTGCAATTGACCGATGCTGGTGTTGTCAACGCCAAGGGTTGCATTATTAGGGTGGGTTGCACCGTTTCAGCCAGATGTTTAGCCTGGATTTTGCAATTTTTGTGCACCTCTGGAGACTTTTCCAAGGACCTGGGATCGGCAGATGTTTAATAACAGAAAAAGATATGGTCCGCAGGATGTCAGCTGCGGACCGTCGTAAATGCGAGTCAGTTGCCAAACATCTGAATTTTGATCATGGGGAGGCTGCGATGGTCGTACGTGTGAAAAACGGTCATAAATCACTTTTTCAGTCCCGTTGTAACTTTGAATGAATTGGTGTAAAGTCAAGGGCTCCTGTATTGTTTTTTTTTTGGAGGGGGGGCTTTCTTATTTAACGTGCAATGAGATGAGAATACAGCTTATTTTGGTATTCAGATACATTCCACTGAAGAGTGGGTTGGGCTAAATGACCTCTAAGGTCCCTTCTAACTCAGTTCTACAAAATGGAGCCATCCCCCTCTCGTGTCTCACCACATCAACACCCAGTAGCTTTATGCTACGCCAACTTTGATCTTGCAGCTTCCTCATCTTCGTCTCTTTGCCGAATTCTGGGAGTTGAAGTTCCACCTATGCTGGCTGGGGAATTCTGGGAGTTGAAGTTCCACCTATGCTGGCTGGGGAATTCTGGGAGTTGAAGTTCCACCTATGCTGGCTGGGGAATTCTGGGAGTTGAAGTCCACCCATGTTGGAAGTTTCCACGGTCCAGAAACTCTGCAGTCTGCTCTGCTTGCAAAGAAAGATGTATTGCTTCAAGTGGCGGGCTGTTCCACCGGCTGACAACTTGTACAAGCTGGACAACTGACACCCAGTAATCAATCCCTGAAACAAATATGAAAAGGAAAAAAAAATATTCCCATTGGAAGCAAACACAGACAGGCATTCAAGACTGAAATATGTGCCAAGAAGGAAGTTATGTGCACCGTGGTGAAACTTTGCCTTCTTTCCTTGTGTTATTCATTCCTTGGGTGGGTGTAAAATTTCCCATCCGTTTCTTAATCAGCATCCTTGCTGCTGTAATTTTTTTAATTTTAGCACCACCTCTGGATTTTCTATTTCACTTTTCAGTCACTTCTCCACCAGACTCAGGTCTGCAGGAAATTTTTTCAGCACCTTCCCACTTTTCCTGCCCTCCCCCCCTCACTTTTTTTCATCATCGTTCCAAAAATTAGGAAAACCACTAGCATTTTCAAGGCAGATCTGCCCTCTGAGCTATTCCCAAGGCCAGGACAGAAACTGGAATAGAATAGAATAGAATAGAATAGAATAGAATAGAATAGAATAGAATAGAATAGAATAGAATAGAATAGAATAGAATAGAATAGAATAGAATAGAAGCTGGAAGGGACCTGGGAGGTCTTCTAGTCCAGCCCCCTGCTCAAGCAGGAGAACCTAACCATCTCAGACAGGTGATTGTCCAGTCTCTTCTTAAAAACCTCCAGTGATGGAGTACCCACGATTTCTGAATTTATTTAATTTAATTTAATTTATTCATTTATTCATTCATTCATTCATTCGGCTGGTATCACCACCCATCTCCCATCGGTGCCTTGCTTAAAATTGAAATTAAGATTCAACTGTTTTATCTTAATGGAGACAGTTAATAGTTTCTGCCTATGTCGTCAGCCTTTGTCTAAAACTCTTGCTGCTTTCTACGGCTGGCTAAGATCACATTTCCTTTCTCAGCCCTTCAGATTGGCGGGTGAAAAAATGTTGCTGACCCAGCAGGGAGAATTTTTTTTTTTTTTAATAAAAATGGAGACTTCAGCTTCTTTAAAAGGAAAACAGACAATATTGGTTTTCCCCTGCAGTTACTTCTCTCTGTTTTTAACACCCGGTTACTAAAATCGATGGTTGGTCTCCCTTCCCTTTGCTTATCTGTGGGTTTGGAAGGAGGAAGAATTAAAATCAACAGTGCTTTTTTCTGAAGTTTTAGCGGCTGGTTGTTTCCCCCCCCCCATTCTTTGCTCTTTCTTTCTTTCTTTCTTTCTTTCTTTCTTTCTTTCTTTCTTTCTTTCTTTCTTTCTTTCTTTCTTCCTTCCTTCCTTTCTTTTTCTTTCTTTCCTTTTTCTTTCTCTCTCTCTCTCTCTCTCTCTTCCTTCTTTCTTTCTTTCTTTCTTTCTTTCTTTCTTTCTTTCTTTCTTTCTTTCTTTCTTTCTTTCTTTCTTTCTTTCTTTCTTTCTTTCTTTTCTTTTCTTTCTACTTTGCATTTATAAAAGAGTTTGTATTTCAAACTCTCAAAACTTCCAGCAGTTGGGGGAGTTCTGAATTCAAAATATTCAGGATATTTTGCCCCCAGCGTGGCCCACCTTGCAGGGTTATTGTAAAAGATGGAGAAGAACACTATCCCGCGCTTTTGAACAGAAATAAACACTTCTTTGCAGGACTTTCATTCCATCTCTGGCCGCTAGAGGGCAGGAGTGAGACGCTGTGATTTCAGCCTTTGAGAGAAACTTAACAATAAATACTTTATTTCAGTGTATAAAGATTCAAGTATTCGATGAATAACTGGCTCGGGAGAGATTTTTCACCCCGTCCCCAGGGGACATGCCCTTTGTTTCAGCCTCACAGTTAAACCACCCGCTCTCTTGCCCCAGGATTATGAGTTCTTTTTCTTTTTGAGTGACAACGTTTTGAGCACTTCTTTTTCAAGCCGCAAGAAATTGGGGATGCGCTATTAACCACTGACTATTAGGGAAATATTATTTCCGGGGAAAATCAGTCTATGTGGCTGCTAAGAATCGAAAATTGTCATTGTCATTTAAGAAGAGACTGGACAGCCATTTGTCTGAAATGGTCTAGGGTTGGACTAGAAGACCTCCAAGGTCCCTTCCAGCTCTATTCTGATTGATTGATTGAAATGACCTAGGGTCTCCTGCTTGAGCAGGGGGTTGGACTAGAAGACCTCCAAGGTCCCTTCCAGCTCTATTCTGATTGATTGATTGATTGATTGATTGATTGAAATGGTCTAGGGTCTCCTGCTTGAGCAGGGGGTTGGACTAGAAGACCTCCAAGGTCCCTTCCAGCTCTATTCTGATTGATTGATTGCAATGGTCTAGGGTCTCCTGCTTGAGCAGGGGGTTGGACTAGAAGACCTCCAAGGTCCCTTCCAGCTCTATTCTGATTGATTGATTGAAATGACCTAGGGTCTCCTGCTTGAGCAGGGGTTGGACTAGAAGACCTCCAAGGGCCCTTCCAGCTCTATTCTGATTGATTGATTGATTGAAAAATGGTCTAGGGTCTCCTGCTTGAGCAGGGGGTTGGACTAGAAGACCTCCAAGGTCCCTTCCAGCTCTATTCTGATTGATTGATTGAAATGGTCTAGGGTCTCCTGCTTGAGCAGGGGTTGGACTAGAAGACCTCCAAGGTCCCTTCCAGCTATTCTGATTGATTGATGAAATGACTAGGGTCTCACTTGAGCAGGGGGTTGGACTCCAAGAAACTCTCCAAGGTGCTTGCAGGGGGTTGGACTAGAGGACTAGGGTCTCCTGAGCAGGTTGGATAGAAGACCTTCCAGCTCTATTCTGATTGATTGATTGAAATGGTCTCTAGGGTCTCCTGCTTGAGCAGGGGGTTGGACTAGAGGACCTCTGAGGTGGGGAGCTGAGCAGGATGCCCCATAAATACTAAATATCTAAATTCTGTTGCAGGAAAAGTTGGGAAAATGGCGTGGAAGAGCATGAAATTGGACCCCCCTTTTTTTTAAACCCATTTTTTGCAGAGGTTCACAAAGCCAGGGAGGATGTCTTTATTTATCATTTCTCCCCCCCCCCCACCAACGAGGCCCAGAAAACAGAGACACGGTGCCTTTTCAGGTCTGTATTTATTTGCTCAAACCAACCGCATACACAGTATGCCCAATGCAGAACAAAAACGCCCCCAGACACACCCTCCTTAGTCCTCCCCCCTCCAAGACACAACAACGCTGTCCGAAAGGAGACGTCCAACTTGCCGCCCCACCGCGCCCTGCAAACGCAGGCCGTCCTTACTCGCCAAATGTATGACATCCAACCATTAAGCACCCCTTCTCTTTAATATAAAGCAAGAGGTGGGCTTTCCTTAGGAGAGGGAAAAGGGTCCCAAATCCACCCCCTCCGTCGCCTCCTTCTTAGGAAGCCCACGCTGGTGGGTGGGTTGCAAAGCAACCTTTTTCCCACCAGCTAAACCTGGTTAGCCAAAGCAGCAGGGAAACCAGGTTTCTTAACACTCCTCGCGTGGGACCACGGGGCTGAAAGTCCACCAGCCACCTGGTGCGTTTCCACGCGGGCCCTTTCCCACTTCCCCTGTCCCAGCTGCCTCTGCTTCCTCCCCTCTTGAGAATAAATAATATTCTTTCTTTTTTTTCTTTCCAAAAGGGGAAAGAGGCCTCCCTTTCAACACCTTCCCCCAAAGGAAGGAAAGAAGAGGAGGGTGGCTAAGAAATCAAAGGAGACGAGTCCTTCCTTCTTCATCCTCTGTTGGACTCCATCCACGGTCGCCAAAGAGAACGCAGGCTCTTGGGAGCGGGTTGCGTCCGATGAGCCCACGACGGGCTAAAAGCCTCCGAGGTGGCGGGCAGGGGCGCGCGTTGAAAATGACACAGTAGCTTCTTCTGGGCCTGGGGGTGGACTTTGTGAAGGAACAGGAACCGGGAGACTTCTTGAAGGCATCTGGAGTAGCCTTCTTGGAAGTCCACTTCCCTCTCCTTGGGAGCAGAGCCTGTTGGGAAAGCCAAAAAAAAAATATTGACATTTACTTTTTCTGCCTCAAGCTTCTAGTCCCTTTGAATCCCCTTGGGAGTCCAGGCTGATGCAGTTGATCACAAGGGTGGGGAGGGGGGGAGTGTGCCCATTTTCCAGGCATCAAACACGAAACCAATGCTAAATCAGCCCAAACTGGATAAAACTGGTTGTTCTTTGAGTAAAGCACACAAACCCCTTTACCCATCAGAACAGGGACGTTTAAATTGACTTTAAAAAAAAAAAAGGGTTTCGTGACTCCGGATAACGAGGACTTTCTGATCAGCGATGTTGGAATTAAGGAAAGAAAAAGTCTCTGCTCTTAGATGTTGCTTTGAGCCCCATCAAGGTTAGCTAGGGGTTAGTTAGGGCCCTTCTACCTTCACCCCACTTGTATTTTGCGTCCTTCCTTCGCTCCCTTTGCTCATTTTAATGTAAATATCTATCCTTTTATTAGAAGCTTTTCACGTTTTATAACTGCTGTTTTTAACCTCGCCTAAGAGTCACCTAACGGCGAGATAGGCAGCATAGGCAATTGAATAAACCAATCATTAAAAACAAATAAGGCCTAGCAAACTATTCCCAGGAAGGCTACAAAGGGGGTCCCCAGCAGAGCCCCAAATGAAAAACGAAAACAGAGTTAACAAGAGTTGGAAGGGACCTTAGAGGTCTTCTAGTCCAACCCCCTGCCCGAGCAGAGCCATTTCGGGCAGGTGTCTGTCCAGTCTCTTCTGGATTGATTGACACACCTGTACTCTGCAAGCGGCTCTGATGCTTCAGGTAGCCGACGGCCGTTTCAAGGACGTCGGCCTTCTCCAGCTTGGAACCGGCCTGCTGGCTCTGCAGCTGCTTCTCCAGCAGCTGTTTGAGCTGCTCGATGCTGCTGTTCATGCGGTCGCGACGCATTTTTTCGATCATGGGTTTTCTCAGCTGCCGGAGAAGAAGGAAGGAGAGAGGGGAAAAAAAAGGAGGTGCATAAGGAAGACTTGAAACAGCATCTCGCCTTAAAGTCGTTGGGTTTTTTTTTGTTTTGGTTTGGTTTTTTTTACCCCTCCCCAGTTTTCAATTTCTACTCACTTTGTTTTTCTCCTTAGGGGTCAGCAGCCTGTTTTGGTCCACGAAGATGAGATTGGAAGGCGTCATCTTTGCTCAGCTAGAGGAGAGGGGGGAAAAACAAAAAACCCACTTTGCAATACAGACCCTCTCCTCCGTCCCATATATATACCCCGAAACCTCGGTGAGTCTCTTCGTTCTCACAGTTTCCCACACTCCTCAGCCAATCAGGATCAAGCGTACCCTCTGGAAGGGGGGGGGGAGAAAAAGAGGGGGGGGGGAGAGGAAAAAAAAAAAACCAGGGTGTGGGTGTTTTCCATGCTCCATCAGTGGTCAATAAAGCATAATGACTCCCTTTTTAAAAAAAAGAAAAAGAAAGAAAGAAAGAAAGAAAAGAGAGCAGGTGGAGAATCCGAGATACGCCAAAAATTAGGGATTATGTCTTCCAAGCGCAGTTGGGGAGCTGGGAATGCGAAGATGGCCATCACCACAAGGCGCACTTCGCAGCCATTAAAAAAAAAAAAAACCAACGGAAAGAGTGTTTTGGTTTTTTTTTTTTTTAATGAAGCCCCCAAATAAATGCCTGTATTTGGAAACAGGGCCTGCTAAATTCCTGCTAAGTGAGCTCTTGCAAGCGTGTTCTTCCTTTTCTCTTTTGCTCCTGCAGAGAAGCACAAATCCCTGCAGGGAGAAAGCTAGCGACTCAGGAAGAAAGTGCGATTTTTTTTAATCTGACATAAATTCCTCTGGAGAAGAGACCTTTCCAGGAGGTGAAATTATCTCGATCCCTTCGCCTGAGTTGCCAGGAAAGGGAACAACAACAACAACAACAACAGCAACAATAATAGTAATAATAATAATTGGATCCGCACATAGCAGGGGGTTGGACTGGAAGACCTCCAAGGTCCCTTCCAACTCTGTTATTCTGTTATAGGCAAGGTTGGCATAACGTAGTTTCCCAAATCACACCAACAGCTACCAAGTTGTCGTGAAGACAAGCATTCAAAGTTGATTCCTCGTGTGGAATAGAGAAATTAAAGCAACGACCTTGGAAGATTTTGCAGAAAAGGACTGAGTACAATTGTGTACATCGAGTAGAAACAGGATAGATAGATAGATAGATAGATAGATAGATAGATAGATAGATAGATAGATAGATAGATAGATAGATAGATAGATAGATAGATAGATAGATAGATAGATAGATAGATAGATAGATAGATAGCGAGAGAGAGAGAGAGAAAGAGAGAGAGAGAGATGGATAGATAGATAGAGATGATAGATGATAGATAGATGATAGATAGATAGATAGATAGATAGCGAGAGAGAGAGAGAGAAAGAGAGAGAGATAGATAGAGAGAGATGATAGATGATAGATAGATGATAAGATAGATAGATAGATAAATATAGATAGATATAAATAGATATAGATAGATAGATGATAGTGACAATAAAATTATTATTCTATTCTATTCTATTCTATTCTATAGATAGATGATAGATAGTGACAATAAAATTATTATTCTGTTCTACATCGAATAGAAACAGGAGATATAGATATAGATAGATAGATAGATAGATAGATAGATAGATAGATAGATAGATAGATAGATAGATAGATAGATAGATAGATAGATAGATAGATAGATAGATGATAGATATAGATAGATATAGATTGATATAGATAGATAGATAGTGACAATAAAATTATTATTCTATTCTATTCTATTCTATTCTATTCTATTCTATTCTATTCTATTCTATTCTATTCTATTCTATTCTATTCTATTCTATAGATAGATAGATGATATAGTGACAATAAAATTATTATTCTGTTCTGTTCTGTTCTGTTCTATTAATTTCCAGGAGAGGCTGGGAAGTTTTAACAATGGGGAAAACGGGGAGGTTTTTCTCTCCCCCCCCCTTACCTCCAAGACTTTAGAAGAAAAGATGGGATGTACACAGGCAATAAAGACATAAAAACCCGGGTGCAATTTGCTTCGTCCAGGTCACAGGCCCTTCCGAATTGTAGCCGGGCGTGTGATTTTTAGTGCCCAGCGTGGCTTTGAAAGACATTCTTCCTTCTTATGATTGCCAGATGTTTTTTTTTTCTTTTAAGGCACATGCAAGATTTCAAAAGGGGGAAGGAAAAAAAAAACAACACCCAAACTTTTCAGCCTCTTTTCCCAGATGGGCCTCCTCCTTTCCCACTGAACACAAAGCCAAGTCAAGGAGTGTAACTAATGTGGGTTTTTGTGAACGGCACACGCCGTGGTGTCAAGGGTGGGTGCCATTCAGAAAATGTGTGGGAAACACCGAGGATTTCAAACCAGAACTGAGCGCCTTAGCCATGTGGCAGGGAAGCCTGATTTGGGAGGGTGGGTGGGGGGAGGGAATAGAGCTGGAAGGGACCTCGGAGGTCTTCTAGTCCAGCCCTCTGCGCAAGGGGAGAAGACATTCCATTCACGACAAACATCTTTCTTCTTAAAAACCTCCAGTGATGGGGCACCCACAACTCCTGGAGACAAGTTGCTGCACTGACGAATTGTCGTCAGAGTGTGGAAATTTCTCCTTAGTTCTAGGTTGGGTCTCTCCTTGATTAGTTTCCATCTGTTGGGAATTCAGATCATGGTCCTGGATCTGAGGGTGGCCTTACTGAAACCTGGGGGGCTGGACTAGAAGACCTCTAAGGTCCCTTCCAGCTCTATTCTGATTCTGCATTAAAAATGGCACCTATCTATTTCGGGCTGGGGGTGGGCGGGAAGCCCCAAGATTTTGGCAGAGGGAGGGAATGAGGAATGAAACAAACAGGGGAGAGGTGGAGTAGAAGACCTCCAAGATCCCTTCCAGCTCTATCCTGATTGATTGATTGATTAAGTTGCTATTGAACAAGGAGGAGATTTCCCATCTTCTCTGCCCTCAATTTTATTATAGAGGATTTTTTGAAAAAGAAAATGCTTGTCAGGGCACAGCTGCACCAGGTGACAAACCTTTAACCAACCTTAGCCAAAAACCCCTTCACTATGTTTGCTTAGAGAGGTCTGCTGATCCATCTCCAAAATCAGAATACAGAACAGCAGAGTTGGAAGGGACCTGGGAGGTCTTCTAGTCCAGCCCCCTGCTCAAGCAGGAGACCCTAGAGTCTAGGGTCTCCTGCTTGAGCAGGGGGCTGGACTAGAAGACCTCCCAGGTCCCTTCCAGCTCTATTCAGATTGATTGGTTGAAATGGTCTAGGCCAGGGACAGCAAAAGTTGTGGTTGCAAAGAGTGTTTTGATTTTGTTTTTTTTTGTTAGGGGAAAATCAATAAGAAGAGGAATAAGAATAGGAAAGAATAAGAATAGGGAAGAAGAATACGAAAGAATAAGAATGAAAAAAAAATAGAATAAGAAAGAATAAAAATAAGAAACAGAATAGGAAAGAATGAGAATAATAGGAGAGCATAAGAATAAAAATAAAAATAAGAAAGAATAAGAAGAATAAAAATTAAGAAAAAGTAAGACTAGGAAAGAATAAGAAGAATAAAGAATAAAAGTACAAAAGGAAGGTATAAAAAAGAAGAGTAAGAAAGAATAGGAACAAGAAGGAATAACAGCAAGAACAAGTAAGAATAATAACAAGTACAACGAAGTGCAAGAATAATATAGCAGCTATTATAGTTGTGCTCATTCCTGTTGGATATGCTGTTCCTTCCCCCCCCCCAAAAAAGTTTTTATTAGATATAAAATGGAAATGGAACAAAGATCTGAAAGAGAGAGAAAGAGAAAGTAATGCAAGATAAAAAAAAAAAGAATAGAAAAGCCGAGATTTCAATGCAGTGGGCTACAAAATTCAGTGGCCATCTCAACTTTACAGTTCTGGCAGATATAAGCCACGTTGTTTTTTTTATAAGATATGCTGGTTTGGGGATATCAATTAATTAAATAAACTAGTTCACCAAACTTGCAGAACTGCCCATCAGGAACCCAAAGGGACTCTGATGGGGATTTTTTCTGTCCTCCTCCTCCTCCTTGCCCCCCAACCCATTTCATCTCCTCCTCCCCCCCCCCTTCCCATGTCTGCCAGGCTGCAGGCAGATGTGGGGCTGGGAGTCTGGGGCGGCAAGCAAAAGCTTTGGGCCCCGGGTTTCCCACACTCCAGCCCCATTCAAGCCATTGAAGGCGGTTGAGAACGGAAGTGTGCCAGGTTACAAGCCGAATTAGCGATGCTCTTTGACTTTCCTTTGTGCCGGGGTGAGAATCGGGGAGGGGCGTCCCCGGGGAGGGCCATCTGCATCGCATTGACCGGCCGGGGTTGCCAAAAGCCATTGATCACGGCGGCTCAAAGGGGTCGGGAAAAGCTTGTCTCCTTCCCCACGCCGTGGCTGAACATCTGGCTGGGCTGGAGGCCGAGGGAAGGAGGAAGAAGGAGGAAGGAGCCAGTCCTTGATCCCTCCAGAGGAAGGTTGAGGAATCAGAATCAGAATAGAGCTGGAAGGGACCTTGGAGGTCTTCCAGTCCATCCCCCTGCTCAAGCAGGAGACCTTAGACCATTCCAATCAATCAATCAATCAGAATAGAGCTAGAAGGGACCTTGGAGGTCTTCCAGTCCATCCCCCTGCTCAAGCAGGAGACCTTAGACCATTCCAATCAATCAATCAGAATAGAGCTGGAAGGGACCTTGGAGGTCTTCCAGTCCATCCCCCTGCTCAAGCAGGAGACCTTAGACCATTCCAATCAATCAATCAGAATAGAGCTAGAAGGGACTTTGGAGGTCTTCCAGTCCATCCCCCTGCTCAAGCAGGAGACCCTAGACCATTCCAATCAATCAATCAATCAGAATAGAGCTGGAAGGGACCTTGGAGGTCTTCCAGTCCATCCCCCTGCTCAAGCAGGAGACCTTAGACCATTCCAATCAATCAATCAGAATAGAGCTAGAAGGGACCTTGGAGGTCTTCCAGTCCATCCCCCTGCTCAAGCAGGAGACCCTAGACCATTCCAATCAATCAATCAGAATAGAGCTGGAAGGGACCTTGGAGGTCTTCCAGTCCATCCCCCTGCTCAAGCAGGAGACCCTAGACCATTCCAATCAATCAATCAGAATAGAGCTGGAAGGGACCTTGGAGGTCTTCTAGTCCATCCCCCTGCTCAAGCAGGAGACCCTAGACCATTTCAGTCAATCAATCAGAATAGAGCTGGAAGGGACCTTGGAGATCTTCTAGTCCAGCCCCCTGCTCAAGCAGGAGACCCTGTACTATTTCAATCAATCAATCAATCAATCAATCAGAACAGAGCTAGAAGGGACCTTGGAGGTCTTCTAGTCCAGCCCCCTGCTCAAGCAGGAGAGTAGTCTAGACTGTTTCAGATAGGTGGCCGTCCAGGGGAGCCTCTGGATGGCCTTAGAAGGTCGATTGTTGACCCAGTTCAATTATCCCAAGTAAAACCCTCTAGGCTTGGTCTACCCAAACCTCCTTTTTTGCCCCAAAGTAGGGGACAGAAGTCGGGGACTAGACCTCATGATCTCTTGCTTCCTAGCCCGCTGCCTTAACCTCCTAGACCCAACGGGCTCCTTGCAGGGATGTTGTGCAGGGAGGGGGGGAAAGGACCATCCAGGCAGGCTGTGTCTCACCAAAAGAGAAGGCGGAGGAGGACCAAGGATGGTGAGGAGGCTGGAAAGCCCCCCACCCCCACCCCCCACCCCCCGGCATGGCCAACCGCCAGGCTTGGTCCGAGGCTTCCCCGGGGCTTTCCCAGCGGCCCGAGAGATCCTCAAAGCTCTTTTGAGACCTAATTGATTCTTCCCACCAGGCACCGGGCCGTGCAGCAGGCTGCGCCATTGCCAAAAAGGTCAGCTTTTTCCCAGAGGCGGAGACCCTGCCCCACAGGCTGGCCTTTGTTTCACCCACAGGCCGGCTATTGACGTGCAAAAGAGCTCAAATCCCAGCCCCCCCCCAGGCCCCCAGACCCAGCTTTTCAGAGTTAATAAAGCAGGAAATAATAAATCCCTCTTAGGCCCCGGAGAGGAGGGGGCTTGTGGGAATTTGCACGAGGCAGGAAAAAAAAAAGGCCGGGCGTGTGGATTGTTTTTTTTGGGGGGAGGGGGGGAGAGATGAAGTGGGTCAAGAGATTGAGCTGTACCAAGAGTGATTATTTTTTTTAAGGGGGGGGGGAGAGAGAGCACACGGGCAAGGCGGAAATGAGGGAGGGGGGAGAGATCATGCAAAGCCGCCTCCAAGCCTTGGCCGAGGGTCTTTCCAACCCCCCCCCCCTTTGCTGGAACAAGAAATCCAGATTGTTCAGCACCCTCAACAGCCAAGGCTAAAACTCAGCCTTTATTCTCTGATTATTCTTTGATATTTATTTATTTATTTAAATGATATTTCGCCCGTCTCGCTGTTTGGAGGTGACTCTAGGTGATCAATTTTCAGTTTAAGTCTCTTCTCCCCTGTCCTAATATTCTCTCTCTTTCTCTCTCTCTCTTTCCCTCTCTCTCTTTTTCCCATCTGGCACTGAGCTGGGTAGGACTAGATGACCTCTAGGGACCCTTCTCTTTTTCCCCCTCTGTTTCTTCTCTGGCCATTGCCCCTAGCCCCTTTTTTTAAACCTACTTCTCTGATCCTTAAACCAGCTTCGCCATCTACTTTGCCCGCCCCCCCCCAGCATGAAAAACAGACTCTCTGCTTCCCTACCGCCTCTAAAATGGGTGGTCTTCTCTTTCTTCCTGCCGTGTGCTGTGTGTGTGTGTGTGTGTGTGTGTTTCCTTGGCATCCACGGGATTTCTCCCCCTCCTTGCAGGTACCACGTGGTGGTGTTTGCAGCGGGCCATAGATGTCCCATCAAGGGCTGGGTGGGTTTCAGCTTGTCCGCCTTTCCCACACTCCCCCCCCTCCTTGTTCGCACAATAGAAGTGTGCCTTGGCACAATCTGAGACATTAGTAACAGTGCTTGAACCTCAATGGTGGGTGGGGGCAGGCCCGGTCCCAAAAGACCATCTGGTTAGTGGTGACAAACCCACATGGCCAGTTGGACACGCTTTGATCTGCCCGCAGCCCCTTTTAAAACGAGACTTTACAACTTGAAGCGGGCTGGACTTCAACTCCCAGAATTCCCCAGCCGGTGAATTTAACTGATTGAACTGGTCCCGGCCTTGTCCAAAGGACGTTGCTGAATTGATGCTGCTGCTGGACCATCCCCAAATACGGGGCTTGATCCCAATTCCTTCTTAGGAACTAGCTCCTTGGGGAGGCTGGTCGAAGCCCCCAAGCTTGGAACTTTTCAGCCTACCTGGCAGGAACGTTGTGAGGGTCAAAGGCCATCACTGGAGATTTTTAAGAATAGATTGGACAGCCATTCGTCTGAAATGGTCTAGGCTAGGGACTCCTGCTTGAGCACGGGGTTGGACTAGACTAGAAGACCTCCAAGGTCCCTTCCAAGCTCTATTGTGATTGATTGATTGAAATGGTCTACATAGGATCTCCTGCTTGAGCAGGGGGCTGGACTAGAGGACCTCCAAGGCCCTTTCTAGCTCTGTTCTGATTGATTGATTGATTGATTGATTGATTGAAATGGTCTAGGGTCTCCTGCCTGAGCAGGGGGTTGGACTAGAAGACCTCCAAGGTCCCTTCCAAACTCTATTCTGATTGATTGATTGATTGATTGATTGAAATGGTCTAGATAGGATCTCCTGCTTGAGCAGGGGGCTGGACTAGAGGACCTCCAAGGCCCTTTCCAGCTCTGTTCTGATTGATTGATTGATTGAAATGGTCTAGGGTCTCCTGCCTGAGCAGGGGGTTGGACTAGAAAACCTCCAAGGTCCCTTCCAGCTCTATTCTGATTGATTGATTGATTGATTGATTGATTGATTGATTGATTGATTGATTGATTGATTGATTGAAATGGTCTAAGGTCTCCTGCCTGAGCAGGGGGTTGGACTAGAAGACCTCCAAGGTCCCTTCCAGCTCTATTCCGACAAAGTATCTTATATATCAGAAGTTGTGGGTGCTTCCTCGCTGGAGATTTTTAAGAAGAGATTGGACAACCCTTCGTCTGAAATGTGATGGGGTCTCCTGCCTGAGCAGGGGGCTGGACTAGAAGACCTCCAAGGGTCCTTTCCAACTCTGCTATTACTATTGTATTGTCCAGGGCGTAGAGCCCTGGGTCCTGCTTGCTTTTCTCTCCCGCGCTTCCCCAAACGGAGCCGTCTCTCACCTCCTCTCCGAGGCCTGCCCTCCACCCTCCTGGATCTTCCATTATAGCTCAGGAATGCTACTCATCCCCAATTAAGGGGGCTGATCAGAAAAGAGAGGAGGGGGGCTTCGGTGATAGAGATTTCCCTTCCCCCCTCCCCCAGCAATTCTGGCACCTTTGCCATGGGAGGCTTTGCATCCTGGCCCAGGCAGAAGGCGACTCTCTCCCAGGCATTGAAAACCAGTCTAGCGTGGGCTAAAGGGTGCCTCCTCCGGGCTCCCACCACGAGTCTGGATTGGCCGGGGGGGAATGTGGGAAACGGCAACTTGTGGGAAACTCACAAGGCTTCCCCCAGCCAAGGATGGGTATAAATAGAGGGGGAGCCGGAGGAGGGCTTGAGCTTAGATCCAGCGGGATCCAACCGGCCTCCTTTAATCGCTCGCTCATCTTTAATTGCGGACCCACAAAAATGGCCCCCACTGTTGGCAGCCACAGATGCCTCTTGCGGGTGGAGGAGGAGAAAATACCGGCCAAGGAAAAAAATAAGGTAATTGGGCACCCTTTGAGGTCTGCAAGCTGTAAACTCCAGGGTTTTTGGTTTTTTTAAACAAATTGGATCATCGTTTGTGTGAAATGGTCTAGGGTTGGACTAGAGGACCTCCAAGGTCCCTTCCAGCTCTATTCGGATGGATTGAAATGGTCTAGGGGTCTCCTGCCCGAGCAAGGGGGTTGGACTAGAGGACCTCCCGAGGTGCCTTCCGACTTTGTGATTCTGCAATTCTGTTACATCTGGGTCCCTGGCAAGCCTCCTTGGGCTTCCCGGCTGGATGTCCATCCAGGTTGGCTGTTAGCAAGTTAAAAAAATAAAATAAAATAAAATAAAATAAAATAAACCCAAACAGGGTGTGTGATTCAGAGATGGACGTTTTTGGACAGGCGCAAGGAGCGATGGGCGAAATGGAAAATGTCAGCATGCTGGGGAACAGGTGGGAAAGGAAGGAAGGAAGGGAAGGAAGAAAGAAAGAAAAAGAAAGAAAGAAAGAGAAAAAGAAAGAAAGAAAGAGAGAAAGAAAAGAAAGAAAACTTCTGCAAGGAAAAAAGTGTCCAATTGGAGCTATCTAGAGGAGGATGTTTGCCCAGTAGAATCCTAGAAACAAGGCACCTCAGAGGTCATCCAATCCAACCCCCTGCTTAGGTGACAGCTTGGTAGTTATCCTCCGTTTGAAGGCCTCTCCTAAAAAAAGACAGAAAAATCTCAACTTGATTGCAGGAAACATAGTTTTTTTTAAAGGGAGGAAAGTTTTTCCCCCCCTCTTCCCTTAAAGTTTTAAGACCACTGCTGCCTAGGTTTATGTGTTTAGCTTGGAGTTTTAATCTTTCTTTCTTTTCTTTTCTTTCCTTCCTTCTTTTCTTTCTCGCAGCTGAGGAAACCAGCTGTGGAGAAAATGCGCCGTGACCGAATCAACCACAGCATCGAACAGCTCAAAGTTCTGCTGGAGAGGGAATTCCAGCGTCATCAGCCCAACACCAAGCTGGAGAAAGCTGACATTTTGGAAACGGCCGTCAGTTACCTGAAGAAACAGCGTCAGATGCACGAATCAGGTAAAAATGCAAAAACTGGGATTGATATCTAAGCGCCCGGCGTTTTTAATTATCAGATGCATGGCACACAAATGACAAGGAAGGGAGGAAGGGGTGATTTCAAGCCTCTGATGGGAATACAAAAACCCCAGTTTTCTATTCCTGCCCCTTTTGCAACCAGGGTGAGACTAGACCAGAGAATGCCACAGGATGGTTCAGGATTTGTCCTTCTTGCAATCTCCTAAGAAGTGAGATGGGCCGATAAATTTAATAAATAATAAAGAATTTCCAGCCAGGAAAAGGCTTCACTGCAGACCGAGCATTTGGAAATGTCTAGCAGTTTTATTTTTATTTATATAATTTTTTTAAAGACGCGGTAAAAAAACGGTACCTTTTTAGGGGCATGAGATAGGCTAAGATGGGACCTGTTGGATTTCAACTTGGGTTTAATCATCTTGGTTAAAAGAGGAACAATTTAGCCAGCTTCCCAAACGAAACCCATCCAGTCCCCGAATCAGAAAAATCTATTAAGGCCAAGCCACAAAATTAAAAGATATTTGATGGATTCAAACGCCAGGTTTTCGACTTATCATTAACCCTTCCCGGGCCACTATCAAGCTTCTCCTTCCTGCCTACCTTGCAAAGGCGTTGTGAGAGTCCTGGGGCAAAATCATGGCCTCTTTTTTTTTTTCCCAAGCAAACCAACAATACAATGAGAATATTTGCAAACGTTTTGCCTCCCCTTCATTGGAAAATAGAAAATAGGGACCCCAGCTAAATGAAGGAATCAAATGCCATGAATCAATTTGGCCAATCAGATCTTGGGATAATATGTCCCTGAGTTAAATCGTAGAATTCACCGGGCCGTAAAATAAGGGGTCCTTAGAGATCATCTAGCCTAACTCGCTGGGAATCCCTCCAGCTGCCATAACAACTGACTTTCCTGGTTGAGGTGACATGATTAGGATATATTTGCAAGCCAGGATCTTCACGGGGTGGTGGTGGTGGTCAATCAACCTAGTTACTGAATTAACCCCGTGTCTTCCTGAACTGACCAATATGGAGATTTTATTAAGTTATCAAGCTTTTTTTGCCTCCAAGATAATTGACAGTGGTCTCTCGTCTTCTTTCTCTCTAGCCCCGGGTGCGAAACACCCCGAAGCTGACTTCAACACGGGTTACCTGCGCTGTTTAAGGGAAGCCTTTTACTTCCTCTCCTTCTGTCAGCCCAAGAGGGAGACCCAAAGCCGGCTGGTCAAGCATTTCTGCAAAATTCACAACATCTCCGACGCCACTTTCTCCCTCCTCTCCTCTCCGGCCCCCAAGAGACCCTCTGCTGCGGAGAAGAGACCCCCCCCACCGGCCTCGGCCTTCCTCTGGAGACCCTGGTAGAGCTGCTGCCCACCCCAGCTGAAGACCAGCCAGGGGGGCTTTTCCAGATTGGAAAGTCCCCTCTCGTCCAAGTAGGAAACAGTTGGTTTCCACCCAGGAGAAGAATTTAGGTGGTGTGTGTGCGTGTGTGTGTTTTTTTCTCCATTATTGGGGAACAGAGAGAGGGTCCTTCTCTTCCCCAGAGGTTTTTTTCCTTCATAGTGAAGGGATGAGTTCTGCAGGAACAGAGAGATAAAAAAACTTTTATCTAACTTTCTTTCTTTCTTTCTTTCTTTCTTTCTTTCTTTCTTTCTTTCTTTCTTTCTTTCTTTCTTTCTTTCTTTCTTTCTTTCTTTCTTTCTTTCTTTCTTTCTTTCTTTCTTTTTCTTTCTTTGCTTTTATTTTTTTCTTTTCCTTTTGTGGCAAAGCTCCAGGCTATATCAAACCCAGTGGGTTTAGGGTCTGGGGGGGGGATTGGGAGGGGGCTTCTTCTTGTCCAGATCTGGAAGCTTCGCTTTGCAAAAAACAACAACACGAGGAGCGGCTGAAAGACTGTGGGAATCTCTGGGAAATGGGATGTCCTTCGGAAAGAAGGGTGGTTTGGGGTTTTCAAGGTGTAGTTTGAATCCTGCAAATCCTGTACTCCCTTGGGAGATGGTCTTTTCAATGTTTCTTTCATTTTTGTCAGAAATCCGGTTGCCTTTTGTGAAGGCTGTGCTAGCTTATGTATCTTTAATAAGGAAAAAAAGGAACATGGGTACGACAGTTGTGCGCTGGCTGGAAGTGACCCGGCCAGAGGACTTTGTGTTTGACGATTTTCAGATGATTGCTGTGATTTAAATTCCTCTCATGCCAATTAAATATGTGTATATATATATATATATACCCACACGTGTGTGCGTCTACATCTCTGCGGGCGAATTCTTCCTTTCAGATTCCAGAATAGTTCATCAAACAAATACAAAACACAAACAGAGCTGTCTTTGGAAGGGGAACCATAAGAGGGACTGTGATTTGGGGGGTAGACTGCTCCTGTACATGGCAGTTCCACTGCTGGAGCAAAAGCCACCACTTTCCCATTCAGTTTGGGGTTTTTTTTCATAAATTCCGAGTGGGTACCTAAGATCAATTCACATCTGGTTTTGCAGATCGACTTCTCCCAGATCCTTAACCTTTAAAATCTTTTTTTTTTTTTTAAAGCAATTCTAACTAACAAAATTGATGCAAGTTTGCAGAAATACAGCTTGTGGAGGGGAGCTGTTTATTGAGCATTATTCCACAATTTTTCAGCTTGTGATCTCTTTTTAAGACTGGGTTTATTTTAAATTATTGAAATTATTTCTGATCCGTTCTTGGGAGGTGCCAAAAACATCCCCTTCCTTGGTCACCTGTCCCCCCAGAATTGGTGTTATGGGGCAACTAAAGAAAATAGGGATCCAGCTAAATGAAGGCATGAAGAATCCTTGATTCAATCAACTGCCATGAATCAATCTGGCCAATCAGATCTTGGGATAATATGTTCCTGAATTAAATCGTAGAATTCAGCAAACCGTAAAATAAGGGGTGCTTAGAGATCATCTAGCCTAACTCGCTGGGAATCCCTCCAGCTGCCATAATAACTGACTTTCCTGGTTGAGGTGACATGATTAGGATATATTTGCAAGCCAGGAACTTCATGGGGGTGTGTGTGTCAATAAACCTGGTTACTGAATTAACTCATTTCTTCCTGAATTGACCAATATGGATATTTTATTAAGTTATCAAATAGCAGCACGTCAGGCTAAAATACACACCAAAACACCAAAATTAATCCGTGCCAAATTTAATATGGTAAAGCAGAGTTTCTCGACTTTAACCATTTTAAGATGGGTGGACTTCAACTCCCAGAATTCCCCAGCCAGCATAGAGGAGAGGAGAGAAGAGAGGAAAGGAAGGGGAAGAGAAGGGAAGGGAAGGAAGGGAAGGGAGAAGAGAAAGGAAAATAAAGGAAGAAATGAGAGAGAAGAGGGAAAGGAAAGGAAAGGGAGAAGAGGGGGGGGGGAAAGGAAAATTAAATAATGAAATAATGAGATGGATATGATAAGACAAGATAGAAATTCTTTAAAAAAAATAGCTGCAGCCCAAGAGGACTGGGAGGGAGGTTGTTTGGTTATTTTTTTGCCATGCAAATCCCATTATCCTTGTCCCTTGCCCCCTCAGACTGATGGGAGTGGTAGTCCAAATCCTCCCCCCCCACCAGGTAGATGGGCTTTACGCCTTTTGAAGGGCCGGCAACCTCAGCTGATTCCCACCCAGCCACCTTTTGTTGTCGTTCCCCTTTTCCTGGGGGCTGTGGGGGGGGGAAAGCAATCTTTATGATGTTGACCCTCCCCCTCGGAGGCCCCTCTGGATAATAGCCCCCTATTAACCCCCACCCCATCCCACTCCCATTGTTTTCTGGGCATTTCCCACACTTTGGCATCCCTTGAAACTGTTCACCAGCGGAAACAGCCAAAAGAAACGTGCCGAGGTTTCCATCCGCCCTGGGGGGAAAAGCCGGTCTGTGAAGATCAAATTGTTTTCTCTGAAGACCCTTTTCAAAAATCTGGGAACAGCCACAAACACCCCCCCCCCAACCTCTCTCTCTCTCTCTCTCTCTCTGAAATCCAGCAAGCTGTCCAGGTCAGTTTCAGCCTTCTCAGTCTGAAATGGCTTCCGTTTTTCTACCTCGTGGTCAAGCGGCTTGAGAATTCCCCCCCCCCCCGGCCCCAATTTCTCTTTCGGACACCGTGGCCTCCGTTTTCTGCCTTCCTTTTTAACAGAATGACAGAAAAGCCAAGTGGGAAGGGAAGGGACCTTGGAGGTCTTCTAGTCCAACCCCCTGCTCAAGAAGGAGACCCCATAACATTTCAGGCAAATGGTTGTCCAATTTCTTCTTAAAAACCTCCAGTGAGGAAGTACCCACAAGTTCTGATAACATAAGATATTTTGTCAGAACAGAGCTGGAAGGGACCTTGGAGGTCTTCTAGTCCAACCCCCTGCTCAAGCAGGAGACCCTAGATCATTTCAATCAATCAATCAGAATAGAGCTGGAAGGGACCTTGGAGGTCTTCTAGTCCAACCCCCTGCTCAAGCAGGAGACCCTAGATCATTTCAATCAACCAATCAGAATAGAGCTGGAAGGGACCTTGGAGGTCTTCTAGTCCAACCCCCTGCTCAAGCAGGGGACCCTAGATCATTTCAATCAACCAATTAGAAAAGAGCTGGAAGGGACCTTGGAGGTCTTCTAGTCCAACCCCCTGCTCAAGCAGGAGACCTAGCCTAGATCATTTCAATCAACCAATCAGAATAGAGCTGGAAGGGACCTTGGAGGTCTTCTAGTCCAACCCCCTGCTCAAGCAGGGGACCCTACACCCTTCCTGACAGATGGCAGTCCAGTCTCTTCTTGAAAGCTTCTGCAGCAAGTTAAGGTCGTCAAACGGGGCAAAACTCACAACCACCGTCTCGCTTAGCAACAGACTCAGTTGCGGTCGTTAAGACGAGGACTAGCTTTATTTATCCAAAACCTGACACCTAACATTTATTCCTACGAATCCTGCCTTCCTCTTCCCTCCCTCCTCTTTTTTGGGGCCTCTCCTTAAAAACTCCAGATCCTTTTTTTTTTTTTTTAAAGACAAAAATTAAAAGGGCATTTTATTTTATTTCCCCCCCCCTCCCCAAGTCGGGGCAAGGAAGGTTTGTGCCCACCCACCGGTGTAACCTCCGTCTCCAAGGGGTGACTGAGAGGACGCCACGATCTGATGCTCGGGGGGGGGGGGCTGGCGGTGTGACCCGGTAAAAGTCCCTTTTCCCACACCGCGTCTCATTCATGGGATTAAAGGGCCCAACAAAAGACATGAGCCGGGAGCATCTGGCTTGCTGCCTGCAGGGATCGGATTCGGGAGAGGGAGGGTGGGTGGGAGGGTGGGAGATATATATATATATATATATATTCCCCCTTCTTTTTGAAAATCAAGGGAAGAGGTCCAGGAAATTTGCCGGTGGCTCAAATGTCAGATCTTTGACTGTGAGATGCCTTTCTCGGTGTGGGCAAGCTTTAGAGACCCACAGAACGCTTTGGCAGCTGAATGCATCTATCTATCTATCTATCTATCTATCTATCTATCTATCTATCTATCTATCTATCTATCTATCTATCTATCTATCTATCTATCTATCTATCATCTATCTATCTATCTATCTATCTATCTATCTATCTATCTATCTATCTAGTTTTTCCACCAAGCTCTTTTCGGGGCAATTGACCGGCTTCTGAGTGACACAGCAAACTTGACCCAACTAACTAACTAACTAACTAACTAACTGACTGACTGATTGACTGACTGACTGACTGACTGACTAACTAACTAACTAACCCGAATGACTGCACTTAACAACGGTGGCGAGAGGTTGTAAAATGAGACCAAACTCACTTCCCAACTGTCTTGCTTCGCAACGGACTTGTGGGTCGTAAGCCGAGGACTACCCATATTATAACTCGCACGGCTATATTTCTGGATAGGCTGGGAGAAAAAAAATCTCCCTTTAAAATATCTCCTCCGCCCACGAAGCTCTCTTCAAACCTTTAGTGCCTCTAATTGAGGGGAGAGACCCCCTCAACTCCTTCCTTCCTGACCCACTTTTGCTATTTACAGGCAGCCCTCAACTTACGACAGTGGATTTAGTGACCGTTCCGTGTCACAATGGCACTGGAAAAAAAAGTGACTTTTTTTCAGAGTTACAACTTTGGCAGCATCCCCGCGATCAAAAATTCAGACGTTTGGCCACTGGTTCATACTTACGACCGTTGCGGTGTCCCAAGATCACCCGATCAGCTTTGTGAGTCATCTTTGCGACGGTCGCAGGGTGTCCCCTGGGGTCACGGGATTCCCCCTTTGAGACTTCCTGACCAGCAAAGTCAACGGGGGAACTTTGACCTCCCTTCTGGTCATAACTTGAGGACTAGTGCCTGCATTCCTCCCTCAAAATTGCCTCTTGCAATTCACCCTCCTCTCTCTCCCCGACTAGCGGGTTTCACAGGCCAATTTTCTTCCAATATTCCCCCCCAACCAATCTCCCCCCCCCTCTTGCAAAACAGATATTTTCTTTTTTCTTTTTTTTTAATAAAAAAGGGATGCCCACCCTGGTCATTTATAGACACCCCCCCCCTCCTTTAATGAAAAGCCTAAATTCTGCGTCCTGGAGGGATTGCGCAACAACAGAGGTGCGCCTTTTCAAGCGCTTGTTTCTGATGCTTAATTTTTGGGGGTGTGTGTGTGTGTATATGTGTGTGTAGGGGTATAGGCAGCGCTTGACCCCTGGACATTTCCAACGCCAAGCTCCCACAATCCCATAATAATAGCCCGGGCTATTTCCCACGTTTTTGGGGGGTTTTTCCCCCCGATCTTTGGAGCCCTTCTTGTTATTCAAACCGACCACCTGCTCCTTGGGGATCGGGCTATTCTCTCGTGGCGATTCATAGTTAATTTACCATCCCATAATAGGCGAGTTTGCTATTGTCCAGCAGAAGGGTGAGGATTGGACAGGAGTGTGGGAAACGCCAAGCCTGGCTGAACCCAGGCTCTTGAATGCCACCGCCGGGGTATAAAGAGAAGCCTCTCCGTTTCCCCACCGCACTTACAAACCAGAGATTGGCTTGGAATGCTGGTTTGGGCAAGGCCACGTGGCGTCTCCCCGGACCTCTCCAGGGAGGAAGCCTGTAAGTATCTTAATTTTGTTTTTTCTCCCTTTTTCCCACCTGGAGTCTTTCTAAGTTTGGCTAGGAGCAGGAACAGGTGGACTCGGAAAGGAAGAGAGACAGAGGGGGGTCTAATTGTCTCTCTCTGCTTGTTTGTGGTGTAGCAAGTAGCCAGGATGGACGAAGCGAAGCCATGATGGTGCAGAAGCCAGCATGTGAAAGAGGGATGAAGAATGACTGCAGAAGACCACTTTGGAAAGAACCGAGACTTGATCATCAGGTCCCCAAAATACAGCCCCGGTGAGAGGACAGCTGATTATTTCTTCTCCTTCCTTCCTTCCTTCCTTCCTTCCTTCCTTCCTTCCTTCCTTCCTTCCTTCCTTCTTTCCTCCCTCCCTTTCCATCTCCTTCCTTCCTTTCCTTCCTTCCCTCCGTTTTTCCTTCCTTCCTCCCTCCCTGCGTGCCTGCCTTCCTTCCTCCCTCCTCCCTTTGCTCTCCTCCCTCCCTTCCTTTCCTTCCTCCCTCCCTCCCTTTCCATCTCCTTCCTTCCTTTTCTCCCTCCCCTTCCATCTCCTTCCTTTCCTCCCTCCCCTTCCATCTCCTTCCTTACTTCCTTCCTTCCCTCCTTCCGTTTTTTTCTTTCCTCCTTCCCTGTTCTTTCTTCCTTCCTTCCTTCCTTCCTTCCTTCCTTCCTTCCTTCCTTCCTTCCTTCCTTCCTTCCTTCCCAAGGAGATAAGAATCAGGACAGAACAAAAATCACCTTCTTTCAGTAACTAAGTCCTTTGTTACCTGTCCCAGAATCACTTCTTTTTTTCCTTTTTACTTTTTCACAGGGAGAATAGATTCCACCTTGAACCAGGACGATGGCACCTTCTCGGCAAAGACTGCAGATCCCAGCTCTCCGCTGGACCAGCTCTTAAACCTTTTCCCCAGTCTTACGACAACGCTGATCAAGAACACGGCTTCCCCCCCAAAGGGACCGACTCAGAAAGACATCTGGGCCAGAAGCCAGTTTGGGACTGGGTGGGATTTTCTCGGACCCCTGCCAGATAATCCAGAGGGCTTGATTTTCTGTATGCATCGCCGTCCTCAGACTTCTAAGTCAGTCTTTCTCATCCTTGGAAGGTTTAAGAAAGGCGGACTTCAACTCCCAGAATTCCCCAGCCAGCCAGCTGGGGAATTCTGGGAGTTGAAGTCCACCCCTCTTAAAGTCACAGGGCTAAGAAACACTGCGCTAAGCAGTAAGGACCTTGTCCCACGTTAAGATATCCCTCCCTTCCTTTCCATCTCCTTCCTTCCTTCCTTCCTTCCTTCCTTCCTTCCTTCCTTCCTTCCTTCCTTCCTTCCTTCCTTCCTTCCTTCCTTCCTTCCTTCCTTCCTTCCTTCCTTCCTTCCTTCCTTCCTTCCTTCCTGCTTAGGGAAGCTTTTTAGACGTTCTATGAGATTTGTACATTGCATTTATCTGCCAAGATGACATGTTTATTGCAATGCGAATATTCCAAGAACATTCTTGGAAACGGGTCGGCTTTCGAAACGGGAGCGCTTGCGTTCACCAAGTTGAACAAAGGCCTTTGACAAAGGCCCAAGCTAAGTTGTGCGTCCTTATAGGAACCAGGGTAACAGCCCCGTGGGCTGGTTTTTGTTCGGGCAAAGTTGAACAAAGGCTTATCGGGAAGGGCGGGGATGTACAAATTGTATTTCCACTCACTCTTTTTTTGCTGGGGGGGGGTTTATACAGATGTACTTGTTTTATAGTCCTTGCAGGACGAAATTGTTGTTGATGTATTGTAAACATGTGTCGGAATTTGTACCCCGCTACAAGGGGGCACAATTTTAAGCTTTTGCACAGTAATGGGGAAGGGGAGAAAAATAAATAAAAATCTGCTTTTCATCCGCGTCAGTGCATCCACGTGCCTTATTCTGGACAGGATAAAGAGGGGGCTGGACTAGAAGACCTCCAAGGTCCCTTCCAACTCTGTTATTCTGTTGTTATGGGTGGGAGACTCTAACTTCCTTAGTTGAGTGGAGAATCCAGCCAATTGTGGCTTAATGAAGAAATTACCGAAGCCATCATGGCTTAGGGGTGTTGCAAAAACAAACTATTGTGTCCAGTGATGTTTACTCCCAAGTTAGTCTGCAGTTTTAGAATGAATTTAGAACTATTGATCTTTTGATTGCATTTGCACACTGCATTTCTACCTTGGTTACTATAAAGTTGCAGAGGAGCAAAACCGTGTTCTTTCTAATTAAATTAATTTCATTACAGTTTACAGAAAGATTTCTGTTTGTAGATTGCTTGGCAATATTTTTTTTTAAAAAAAGAGAAAAACTGAAATATAACCCAACTATAAAATGACAAATTTACATTCTCAGATTTGCCGCCAGCCACCCAGAGAAGGCCTCTTTCCATTCCGTATTTCTGACAGTTTCCCAGGGTTCAAATCCCAGCTGAAATTCAGCAAACTGGGAGAACACAGAAAGAAGAGCTTAAACTAACAGAAATGCTTAAAAATAAAAGTTTTTTATTTTTTTAAAAAAGTACATATTTTTAAAAGAATACGAACCGTAAAAGACGTGTAAAAAAGAATAAAAAGTAAAATATAATTAAGATACAACTGCATGCTTACAAACAAAGCTTGGGGTTTGCTCTCTGTTAAGTTCTAATTTAAACCCTTTATTCTCACGCCAACAAAAAAGAGGGTGCAGCCAAATTCCCTTTCATTTATGGCCTTCAAGACTAGTGGTTGATCAAAGTCTTCTGGAATTCATCCACTTTTTTTTTAAATGTGTGGTTGTTGCCACATCTGGTGGCAGGGAGTTCCTCAGGATAACTTTTTTTTTTTGGTATGTGTGACTTCCGCTGTTTTTTATTTGTTTGGAAATCAAATCAAGCTGGTCCAGATGCCTTCCTTAAAGTGGATCCATGTTGCAATTACGCTCTTTCTTGCATGGAAAAGATGCAGCTTTGGTAGAACACATTTTGAGACACTTAAAAAGAGTTTTATGCCTAGGCATTTTTCAAATTTAATTCCAAGTGTATTTAGAGATGCAACTGAGTTGGGTTTATTCACAAAGGCCAGTTCCTCAGAAAGGGGACCTAAAGCAGATCCAGTTTAATTGCATTCCCTCCCAAGGGAAATAAAAAGCTCATTGAAATCAAGGAGAGAAAAAAATAAAATCAACCGGTCACGTGCCCAGGGAAATGAAATCCAGCCTCCTTGCACGATCTGATTTGCTCCAAGCCGCAGGATCTCATTGAGGTTCAAAGGGGACGTTTCAATTTGCCATCTAAAAACCCCAATTCTTACTATTGGATGAGGAGAGCCATACAAAAAATCAGGAATGTTATTAAAATAGATAAGATTCCCATTAAAAATATCACCATAAATTTTGATTGGGAAAAAAATAAGCCTCTAGTCCACAACGAGGTCTCCCGCCGGGCTTTATTTTTAAAGCTAAAAGCAGGCGGGCGGACCTTCAGGCTGTCGTGGGCGGAGCCACTCGGCGTCCCACCCACTTCAGGGCAGGACTGGCGTCTCTCCGCCTCCTTCCCCCCCCTTGATATTAACAGGCAAAACGTATGCACATAAATTTGCATGTCTAATGAGGCCGGCCGCGCAGCAGCGCGCGGGTCGATGCGTCCAAAATGGCGGAGCGGGCCGGGCGAGGCGGAGGCGGCCGGCTGGACAAGAGCATCACCTTGCCGCCGGACGAGATCTTCCGCAACCTGGAGAACGCCAAGCGCTTCGCCATCGACATCGGTAAGCCCGGCGGCCGGCATTTTGTCCCCGCTTCCATCCCGCCCGCCGTTCGCCCTTCTCCCTCTTTCCCTCTCTGAGAGGCGGCGAGAGAAGCGAAGGGGGAGAAGGACTGAGGCGCCGCGCGGGGCACGCCGGGACTTGCAGTCCGGCGCCTCATAGGGATGAGCGGCGCGGAGGGCGACGCCGGACGGCAACTCCCGGCGTGCCTTGCGCTCGGCCGGGCGGCGCAGCGCCCGATGGGAGCGGCAGTTTCCGCGCTCGCCCGCCTCAGCTGTAGCGCTGGCGAGAAGACTACAAAGACCGGCGTCCCTCTGGATTTCAGGGCTTGGGGGGGGCAACAGGGAGACGGTATAAACAAATCCCGGGTGTTTTTGGGGGGTGAGGGATCTGACGGGCCTTCCTTTTATTGGGGGGGGGAGGACATCAGCTATTCCCCCCCCCGTTTTGCAGAGAGGGAAAATGTGTGTTTTGGGGGTGCTTCCTTTTTTTTTTTTTTTTTTTTTTTGCAGGGGGGGAAATGCCCCCTTAGCTGCCTGGGAAAAAAAAGGAAATATGGCTCCTTTCTTTTTTTCAGGGGGGAGGAAAAAATGTCTCCTTATTCGCAAGGGGTTTAAATTGCCCCCTCCTTTTCGATGGGGAGGAGGAAAAAGGGGGCTGTTTCCTCTGCCCCCCCTTTAGTTCCTCCCCCCAGCCAGTTTTGTCTTTGGGTCTAGTGAGACTGCCTTCAAACTCCTCAGGACCCCCCTCTTTTTTGGGGGGGGTGAATAGACACCCCAATGAACGCAAATCCTATATAAATTCCCCCTGGCCTGTCAAGAAAAATACGTCACCCCCCCAAAAAAAGCCTGATAATAATATCCTCCCCCCTTCCCAAAATAATAACCCCCAGAAGTCTGGAAGAAACATGGCTCCAGATATAGGCCATATATTAGCTTATGAATCTCTCTTTGAAGCCAGGAAGGAAATAACTTTGTTTTTTTTTTTTTAAATGTCTTTTGTTTTTAATTTTTGTTCTAAGATAATCTGCAATTCACCCCTGGCCATAAATAGTAAATAAACATCAACGAGTAGCATTAGAAACACACCGTGTGCTTTTAAATTTTTTTGCATTGATGAGCAAAAATACTTCCTCCCAAATTAAAGTGGTATCGAAGATGTAGCTGTAAACCTTTTTTTAAAAAAAAGCAGTGTTCCTTTAGTGGTTTATTTTCAGAATTCCCTTCTCTTCCTAAATTACTAGAATTTGTCACTAGTAAAAAAAATTAATTGGGTCTCGCCTTTTGCAGTGTTTGGGAAGAAGCTGAAGAAGCTTCTTGGGTGAGAAGCAAAAAGTCTTCAAAGAAAAACAAGTTGTCTCGTGAAAAAAAGCACCTTTGGGACAGCTATGACCTGGATGACTGAACATCTCCATAGACATTTGGGACGGTTGCGTAGTTGGGGACACAAAGCCTTAATACGATGCCTTTCGATTTTGCTTAATGTGTTTGTGATGGTTTGCAAGCCACGGTTTGACTGTTTGGTGAATCCGTCCAATTGTGGTTTATTCAGTCCCAGGCCGTGAATCAGCCCCAGCTTTGTATATGATCAAGCCTGCCAAATCGTGTGGGCTTTTTAATTTCAGACCAGCGTCACAGGGATTAGTGCAACATTTTTAGCTTTTTATTTTAACATCTGCTAGTTTTTCGATTGAGCATAACAGTTCCCCTACCTGGATAAAACCCAGCATCAAGTAAATAACCCATGAAGTTGGCCGGCTGAATAAAATTGAGCTCAAGAGGCCTCTTTCCCTACTTGACTGTTTTTCAAGACATGCCTCCCCTTTTTCCAAGCTGATTTATGTATTTTTATTCACAAACTGGGAGATGGTTAATTCTGACTGATAAAGATGGCTTTAACCCTACGCTGGAAAAAACTTTTAGCATGAAAAGGTGGCGTATAAATGTGTAAAATTCAGGAGAAGCTTCCGTGAGCAAAGCTGACATTTTCCTGGTCTCTTTCGCTGGCTGTCAACAAAGCATCTCTGCATTTCTGGTAGAGAATTGCAGGATGGGGAAAAGTCCCAGGGGACGGTTTTTGCGCTTTTGCTGTTGGCATTTTGAGATGTGCAAATATTCCCTTGAGTTTGGCGTGGCTGGCACCTGGTGATAAGGAGGCAGGAAAGTTAAGGGCACAGCAGGATAAGACCAACGTTGTTTTGGAGTTTAGCTTTTCTGCTCTAAACCAGAAATACGATGGTTCCTGGCTTACTCTGTGGCATGCGTCCAGCCATTATGGTTTAATCCCCTCATTTGCTATACGAGTGATCCTCGACTTGCAACGGTACGTTTAGTGACCATTCAACACTGACAAGAGTGCCTTATGGCTGTTTTTCACATGACTGTGACCGTCCTCATGATCAGAAGATCAAAATTCAGATACTTGGCAGCTGACTCATATTTATGACAGTTGCGGTATCCTTTTGCGACCCCGTTGTAAGTCAAGGACTACCTGTTATTTTGCTTGATTGTTGAAGAAGGGGGCTAATGCAATTAAGAGAAAAGAGAGAGAGAGACGCCCCTCTCAATCTCGGTGACTTCCTGATGGGTGGACTTCAACTCCCAGAAGTAACGGATGAGAACTTCTCAAAGGGAAGAACTAAGGAGGAATCTCCCCAGTCAGCAACGCCATTGCTAAGAATTCTGGGAATTGGAGTCCACCTATCTGGAAGATGCCCCGTGTTTGATTATACTACACTGAGCTGTAGAGAGAAAAAATCCAGAAATTGTGAAGTAGGGAAGGAATCTTTTTTCTGCTTAGGGACAAGAAAGCCAAATGAAGGGGAAAAATGGAAAATTGGGGGGAGGGAAGAAGAATCATTTTTTGAATTGGCCTTTACAGATAGGCATAAATAGATACTGATATTCAGCATTTACCCCAGTTCTTGAAACCTCCTGAGGGACAAGACTCATGATGTCTGGTTTTGCATTGCACAAGAAGGTGGTCTGTGAGTGATAGCGGTTTGAGCCTGTTGTCCTCTTGAGAATATAGGGGTCACACACAGACACATACACACACACCATGCCTTTCTTTGCATTTGGGAGTTGCATTGCACAGGACTGCTAATTGAGGCAGTTCAGGATAATGGTTAAAATCTGATGTATATTTCTCTCTCCTTCCTTCTCTCTCTTCCTCTCTCCCCTCCTTCCTCCTCTCTCTTCCCTCTCTCAGTGATTCAAGGCAGCTTGCAGGAAATAAAAATGCAATACAAAAGAAATACAAATAATGAAATAATAACTCCCCACCCCTGGCGACACTTCACCTCATATTAGTCATTTAGCCCATCTTGCTCTGGCTATCCCGGGTCCGCTGGCAGAACCAGGTCTTCAGGGCCTTCCAAGAGAGTATCCGAGTGGGGGCCAGTTTAATTTCCGGAGGGATGGTGTTCCAGAGGGAGGGAGCCACCACGGAGAAGGCCCTTCTTCTGGGTCCCGCGGGCTGGTTACAGAATATAATCTTGATTCACGTGAATCAAGCTTGACCCCTGGGGGGGGGCTGCATAAACCCACCCTTGTTTTTTTAAAATCAGTAGGGGCGGGTGCTCCCAGGTGGTGATACCAAATTTCTCCCCGGTGAACTCAAATCCTGAAGCCTCAGAATTGCAATTCTTTTTTTGAGTTTTTCAGCCGAGACATTTGGAGCAAAACGCGCCCGGTCACGTGGTCCAAATCGTTTGGGTTTTGCAGGGAAGTCCTATACCTCGTGCCCCCAGATTGGCTTGTTCTCAATCACGGTTTGTTTTGCCGACAGGGGGATCGTTGGCCAAGTTGGCGTACTACTCCACAGTGCAACACAAAGTGGCCAGGGTGCAGTCCTTCGATCAATCGTGCAAGGTAAGACAATGGTTTCCCGTTTCTACTTGGTGGAAAACTCAAAAGCCACCATCATCAGCCTGAGAGATTTATAGCAGGAGATGCCAGGGCTCGGGAGCCAGCTGGCATTTTTTTGTTATCACATTTGGGCACCTCTGCCACCGTTTTAGAGTGGCAGAGGAGCCCAGATGTGATAACCAAAAAAAGGGCCCACTCCTATAAGATTTAAGAGTCTCATTTCTAGTCCAACCTCCTGTTCAGCCAAGGAGACCTATACCATTTCAGATAAATGGTTGTCCAGTCTCTTCTTCAAAACCTCAAGTGATGGAGCGCCCGCAACTTCTGGTGGCAAGCAGTTCCACTGGTTAATTGTCCTCCCAGTCAGGAAATTCCTCCTTAGTTCCAGGTTGCTTCTCTCCTTGCTTAGTTTCCATCCGTTGCTTCTTGTGATAGCATTCTCGTATTTCGGTTTTTATTACTTTCGATGCACCGGTGTGTGCATTACAGGTAGTCCTTGACTTATGGCCACAATTGAGCCCAACCTTTCTAAGCGAGACAGTGAAGTGAGTTTTGCCCCGTTTTATGACCTTGTCCCGCCACAGTTGTTAATCATTGCAGTGGTTAAGTCATTAACCCGGTTCTTAGTGAATGCGGCTTCCCCATTGACTTTGCTGGTCAGAAGGTCCCAACAGCTGATCACAGGACCCCGGGACACTGCAGCGGTCATAAAGACGAGCCAGTTGCCAAGTGTCCTAATTTGGATCATGGGGTTGCCGCAACAGTCGTAAGAGCGAAAAACGGTCGTAAGTCACTTTTTTCCAGCGCCCTTGTAGCTTCAAACAGTCACTGAACGAATTGTTTTAACTGGAGGACTGGCTGTCCACGTAGCGACACTCTCTGAGTTCCAAACTTGATAACAAGTAAAGGAACCAATCGGACCCGGGCCAGCTGGCTGGGGCATTCTGGGAGTTGAAGTCCACACGTCTTAAAGCCGCTGGAGTTGAGAAGCTGTCTTCCAGAGCAGCATCGCTTCCTTGCTTCCCTGGCCGAGAACTTCGGGGCCAGGAAGTTTTGAATCTCTCTTTGTCGTTGATCCCACAGGATGTCGAGCACGAATCTCCCTACGAGGTCAGCGTGCAGGAGGAGATCACGGCTCGGCTCCATTTCATTAAATTCGAGAACACCTATATCGAAACCTGCTTGGATTTCATCAAGGACCATCTGGTCAACACCGAGACGAAAGTGATCAAAGCCACAGGAGGTGGTGCGTACAAATTCAAAGAACTTATTGAGAAGAAGCTGGGATTAAAGTAAGTGCGAATGGGTCTCGTGACTCATTACATACACAGACACACAGACACAGACACAGACACACACACACACACACCCCGAGGGGGAAAGCTTTGAGCCCGGCCTTTTTTACGGAACGGGTTGAAGATGTTTCGGCAGACACACATTTAAGAACTGGCGGATGGAAGGAAGACCGTTTACGCACTGCCAAGCCTCCCACAGGGGGTCCTCGGGTTACGACCACAATGGAGCGTGTGGTCGTAAACCCTGGTCGCCCACACCACCAACCCAATTTTAACAAGCTTTTTTCTGCGGTAGGAGTGAACGGGATGCCGCGACGGTAAAGCAGCCACCGTGGTCGTTAAAATGAATCCGTGGTTTGCTAGGCGGCGGTTTTTGCCAAAACCACTGTAAAATGAGGTCCCACGATCAAAAAAACTGTATAAAAGTGTCCAGTTGCTGAGGGCTTGAAATGCAGAGGGAGGTGCAACTCTTGGAACTTGGAATCCAGGTTTTAAGTCCCCCCCCCCCGATACGTCTGTCATAACTTTGAACAGTCATTAAGCAGCCAGTCATAACTCGAGGATCACCTGTACATTTATATATTTTTTAATAGCAGGCAGGTAATTGTTGTATAATTAGAGATCCGCATTAAGGATGGGATCAAACAACATCAGACTGACATGTGGGAAGCTCCTCTAAAGTCTTTGCCCCCCTGCTTCCCATTTGTGGATGTTTTCATTGCTCGGTGGGTTAAAAGAGGGATTTGTTGAGACCCCAAATTCAGCAGCATAAGAGTTTGGGGAGTTCTGCCTTGAGCCTCCCAGGGCATCTGGAGGGCACCTGGTTAGGGAGAGGCTGTCTGATGAAGCAGTGAAAAGATTATAAAAGATCCTGTCTGCACTTGTGACACGGCCAAAGTGAGACAGAAATTCTTCAGCCAATTTTTATAAACGTTGCCCCAAAACAGTGCTGGAATGAAGCTGGAATAGGCGAGTGGGGAATTCTGGGAGTTGAAGTCCAGCCAACTTAAAATTGCCCAGGTTGAGAATGACTAATCTAAATAAATATTCCCACCAGGACCGTTTTGGGGTACATACAGGACCCCTCATCTACGAACCCTCCTCCAGAGCATTGTTGGTTGCAACTAGGAAAAATCAAGTTCTTGGGGGGTTTTTTGGAGAAAACTTCCACGATGCTTTTATGAGGATGTGTTGAGCTGGTTCTGCAGCTCTGCTAACAAGCCCTGTTATTTTTCCTTACCTGGTTTTAGATTGGATAAAGAGGACGTGATGACTTGCCTAATTAAGGGCTGCAACTTTGTCCTCAAGAACATCCCCCACGAGGCCTTCGCCTACCTGAAGGATGCCGACCCCGAGTTCAGGTTTCAGATGAACCATCCCCACATTTTCCCCTATTTGCTGGTCAATATTGGCTCTGGAGTTTCGATCGTGAAGGTGAGGACCGTTGGTTGATCAGTGTACAGGTAATCCTTGACGTAGGACCACAAAATTTCTGCTGCTAAGTGAGACAGTTGTTCAACGAGTTTTGCCCCCTTTTACGACTTTCCCCATTTGTTAAGTGAATCTCTGCAGTTGTTAAGGGAGTAACCCGGTTGTTAAGTGACTCTGGCTTCCCCATTGCTTGTCAGAAGGTCATAAAAGGGGGACCACGTGACCCCCTGGGGACGCTGCACCCATCAGCTGCCAAACGTCCACATTTTGATCACGAGACTGAAAAAATGATCGTAAAGTCACTTTTTTCAGTGCTGTTGTAACTGCGAACGGTCACTAAATGAACTTGCATGTTGAAGAAGGCGCTTTGAGGGTGTTGGTTCAAACTGGGGAAGGATAGTGGCTGAGATTGAGGAAAGGCATCCGGCTAGGGATCAGTTTTCTTCTTTCTGGGTGTCTCCCAAGGAAGTGGGCCATTTCCTCCCGTCGCTCTTCATCCTGCCAAAGGATGTGACGAGGCTGATCCCTTTGTCCTTAGGATCTTCTAAGGATCAAAGGGTGGGATCTCCCTTTAGGTGGAGGCTGTGCGCGAATAATTTAAGCGGCGCTGGCAGCAGATTCTTCTCGCTTTTCTGATTTAACTCGTCAGGCTGGGTCAACATCCTGTGCCCAGTTGATTTTCATTGATTAAACAAATAAATTGTTTATTATTTATTAAATGTATGTATTTGGCACCAGTCTATCCAGCCGTTCCTCTCGCGCAGCATTTCTCCAGCCTCAGCAATTTTAAGACGTGCGGACGTCAGCTCCCAGAATTCCCTCACCGGCGTGCTGAATTCTGGGAGCTGCAGTCCACACATCATAATGCTGTTGAGAATCACCCCTCTAGGGGCTCGAGGTGGCATAGATAGCACTGACCAGCCCCCCCCCCCCAAATAACCCGGTGAGCTTTTTTGTCTGGAGGTGGGTGTGTGTGTCTTGTACTGGGTATTTCTGCCTGCCTGCTGGATCAATGCAGGATTGCAGGCTGACTCTGCCCACTGCCAGGAGTTCGATCCTGACCGGCTCGTGGTCGACTCGGCCTTCCATCCTTCCGAGGTCGGCAAAATGAGGACCCAGATTGTTGGGGGCAAATAGGCTGACTCTGTAAAAACTGCTTAGAGAGGGCTGGAAAAGCACTATGAAGTGGTATATAAGTGCAAGGGCTATTGCTCTGGCTGATTGGCAGTTTCTGGAAAGATCTTTCAGCCATTCTCTGACGCTCGCTGATCTCTCTCCCAGGTCAGATCCTCCCCAGCGGATCCGCTTGCCCATTCAGCCCCAGGCGGCCTTAAAGAGACAGTGTGTCCTTATCCATGTAATGGCGCTGGGATTTAGGCAAGAATCTGCTCCTTGTCTTTGATAGGTGGAAACGGAAGATAAATTTGAATGGATTGGCGGAAGTTCCATCGGAGGCGGGACTTTCTGGGGCCTCGGAGCATTGCTTACCAAAACCAAGGTAATGTTCTCGCCTAGCAATTCTGCATTTGAGTGATGGATTGCTCTTAGGTTAAGCAGATAGATAGATAGATAGATAGATAGATGGATAGATGGATAGATGGATGGATGGATGGATGGATGGATGGATGGATGGATGGATGGATGGATGGATGGATACATGGATGGATAGATGGATAGATACATGGATGGATGGATGGATGGATAGATACATGGATGGATAGATAGCTAGAGACATGGATGGATGGATGGATGGATGGATGGATGGATGGATGGATGGATGGATAGATACATGGATGGATAGATAGCTAGATACATGGATGGATGGATGGATGGATGGATGGACGGACGGACGGACGGACGGACGGACAGACAGGCAGACAGACCTATCAGGAAATAAAAGCTGTGTCAAAGGTTAGCTTTTTAGAGCCAAGGAGATTTTTCTCTCTAAGGGAGGGCAAGCGGTTCCCGGCCACTCAGAACTCCTTTCACGAAGGGTGTCGAGGAATATCCATCCTTCCAGGTGGTTCATCTGACAGACCTTTGGGATTTCCATTTTTAGAAGTTCGACGAATTGCTGCAGCTCGCTTCGAAGGGCCAGCACACCAACGTCGACATGCTGGTGAAAGATATCTACGGCGGGGCGTATCAAACCCTCGGGCTGAGCGGGAACCTGATAGCCAGCAGTTTTGGGAAATCTGCCACGGCAGACAAAGGTGGGACTTTTCAACCTTGTATTCGTCGGTCCACTCAAACCTGGAGTGTCTGTTAAGGGATTGGCTCTCTCTGCCCATTAAAATTAAGGGCCTTTATTTTATTTTTATTTTTTTTCATTCTCCAGATTCAGTATCTCAGTACCCTCTTTGATTCTTTCCCTAAATCTCATCCTGAATAAAATTCGGCAATCTTCCATTAATTGACGATGGAGATTCCCCTGTCATGCATGGCTGTCCCAAAGGTGCTTTTTTTTCATGAGGCAACTGGACTTCCTTGTTTTTCTTGGAAGACATTTCATTTCTCATCCCAGAAGCTTCTTCAGCTCTGACTGGATGGTGGGAGAATGGGAGGATGTATATATTTGAAATTGAATTGAACAGCCCTCTCTCCACAGAGGGGGGGGGGATATGACATCCTCTATCTCCAGTCTACAACACAGTCCTTCCAGCGGTTCCAAGCAGGCTCCACACCCATTTGCACCACTCAGGTGACCCCCAGGACACAAGACAAGCCTCCAAGTGGCCTCAACGACTCTCTAAAAGGATGCAAATGACCAGCTTGTCTGCAAGGAGTATAAATCCTTCCATTCCCCCACCATCCGGTCAGAGCTGAAGAAGCTTCTTGGAGGAGAAGCGAAACGTCTTCCAAGAAAAACCAAAAAAAAAGTCCGGTTGCCTCCTGGGAAAAAAAGCACCTTTGGGATTCCATTCATTGACCCACATCTTTCGGGCGGGGTGCTCGATCTCCCCCCTCCCTCCCCTCCCCTCTTGGGCCCTTCTCAGATTTTTCCAAAGAAGACATGGCCAAAAGTTTGCTGCACATGATCAGCAACGATATCGGGCAGCTGGCTTGCCTGCACGCCAAACTCCACAACCTGGACAAAATCTACTTCGGCGGTTTCTTCATCCGGGGTCACCCCGCCACCATGCGGACCATCACCTACAGCATTAACTTCTTCTCCAAGGTAGCGGGAAATTAAAATCAGGAATACTTCTAGCAGGCTGGCGAGCCACGGGCAGGGTGGGGGGAAGCCACCTCACAAGCCTCCTCCTCCTCCGTGCCTTTTGCTCGGCGTTGTAAATGTGGAGCAGCTGCTCCTGCTCACACCGTGTTTCTTGTTACGGCAGGGTGAAGTTCAGGCTTTGTTCCTGAGGCATGAAGGCTACTTGGGAGCGATAGGTGCTTTCTTAAAAGGAGCAGAGCAAGACAGTAAGTGCAGCCCCTTTCTCTTCTGGGCCCCCTCCCTCCCCCTCCCCCAAAATAAGGGCTCCTCTCCCCCCTCCCCAGAGTGGGCTTTTAGGCCCCAGTCTCTTATTCCAGGGTGGGCTTGAAAGGCTCGGCCAAGTCTTTTGGCTTGGGCCAAAGGTGGGGAAGAAGTTCACCCAGTAGAGACTGGATTTCCATGTTGGTTATCTGTCTGCGAGAAGCCTCCCTCGGCTCGGGGTCCCCTCCACCAGGGGTGTGTGTGTGTGTGTGTGCTTTTGCCTAACAGCCCTTCAGAAATTACACAAGTGCGTGCTACCTAACTAGACACGCAACCTAACTTCCAGGTGATTCGCAGCTCCCGTTTTTTTTATCCAGGGCCCTATGAGGCTCTGCCTCGGTGTTGTGTTTCAGTTGTGGTTTTTTTTAACTTTTGATGGAAAAAATTAAGCCGGGTGGATCTGTTCGTCCTCTTGGTTCTCCAGTCTCTTTCTAAAACAAGGATCGATCCTTTGAGTGGTCTGTACGTGTGGCGGAGGGGTGGGTGGGTGGGTGGGTTCCCATCCAATAGTCTGTCTCCTTGAAAAATAAAAATAAAATGCTGATAACTTTAAAAAAATAATAATAGGACTGCTTTGGCACATGCTGGAATATCTTATTTCCCCCCCCTCTCTTCTCTCTTCCTTCCCCCCCCCCCCAAGACCCCAATTTATACAGCTGGGGAGAGAACTACGCTAGCAGTTCAGGCCTTCTCAGCACGTCGCCCGACGTTTGCCCCATGCAGCGGGAACGAAGCGGCACCGTGAGTCTTCCTGGCCCAGAAAAAGCTCAGCTAAAGATCTAAATATATTAGATATATCCCTAAATATACCCCCCCCCCCCGCTTCGTGGTCTCTAGGCCTTGACGGGTCTTGACGGGGCCTTTTTCAAACGGAACAATGGAAACCTGTCTCTCTGGGACTCCCTTGCTTGTTCGGACAGGAAACGTCTAACTTCCGAGCAAGGAAATCGCGGAATCCTGCAGTTTTTCCCCCCAATTGTTTTAAAACCGACACAAAATGAACACGTCAAACCTCCTTTGTTCTGAAATCCACCTTTGTGGAGAACCTCAGCGCCCCCCCCCCCCCAATATTAATATTTTTATCCCTTCTTTTTAAATTGATTTTTTTTTTTACATGGATGCATCTCTTGGGCTGTGGTTTCCCCACTGCTGATGTAATGGCTAGAAAGCACAGTATCCTTCCCCCCCCCCCCCAAGCTCCTCTTTGGATGCAGTTCCCACCAATTTTGAAATTAATATATCTATCTATCATCTATCTATCATCTATCCGTTTATCTATCTTATCTCTATCTCTGGCTGTGTCTGTCTATCTTATCTATCAATCATCTATCTATCTATCTATCTATCTATCTATCTATCTATCTATCTATCTATCTATCTATCTATCTATCTATCATCTATCTATCAATCATCTATCTATCTATCATCTATCATCTATCCGTTTATCTATCTTATCTCCATCTCTGTGTCTGTGTCTATCTTATCTATCTATCTATCATCTATCATCTATCTATCATCTATCCGTTTATCTATCTTATCTCTATCTCTGTGTCTGTGTCTATCTTATCTATCTATCTATCATCTATCTATCATCTATCTATCTATCTATCTATCTATCTATCTATCATCTATCATCTATCCGTTTATCTATCTTATCTCTATCTCTGTGTCTATCTTATCTATCTATCTATCTATCTATCTATCTATCTATCTATCTATCTATCTATCTATCTATCTATCTATCTATCTATCTATCTATCTATCTATCTAATCTATCTATCTACCTATCTATCTATCTATCTATCTATCTATCTATCTATCTATCTATCTATCTATCTATCTATCTATCTATCTATCTATCTATCTATATCTATCTCTATCTATCTCTATCTATCTCTATCTATCTATCTATCTATCTATCATCTATCTATCATCTATCTATCTATCTATCTATCTATCTATCTATCTACTCTATCTATCCTATCTATCTATCTATCTATCTATCTATCTATCTATTCTATCATCTATCTATCTATCTATCTATCTATCTATCTATCTATCTATCTATCTATCTATCTATCTTTTACCATCCTGCTCACACTGCATTCTCTCTCTCCCCCCCCCCCCAGTTCGACATGTTGGAAATGGACCGTCTGGAGGGAATGCTGGTGAATCTCCCCTTGCTGCAGGACCCCTCCACTTACGTCGCAGACACCGTGGATCTTGCCGACGACGTCCTGGCCCGGCAGTATTGGCTCTCGTGCTTTGAGGAGGCCTTGGATGGGGTAAGGACCCGTTGTGGGGGTGAGGATGGGGTCATGAGGAAGTGCACCCCTTATAACGCTCCCATCTCCTTTCTCAGACCTTTCCCCAGCTTACATGTTTTAGAGCAGCAGGAAGGAGAATCGGTGAATGTATCCTACATTTTCTGATCCGTTTAAGACAGGGGTCTTCAAACCTGGCCCTTTGATGACTTGTGGACCTCAACTCCCAGAATTCCTCAGCCAGCGTGCACTCTGGCTGAGGAATTCTGGGAGTTGAGGTCCACAAGTCATCAAAGGGCCAAGTTTGAAGACCCCTAGTTTAAGAGCACAAAATTCAAGCCAGAGGTTAGAGCACCGTGTTTCTCAACCCCGGCCTCTTGAAGATGGGTGGACTTCAATTCCCAGAGTTCCAGGAAAAAGATCTGGAGTGCAATAAAGCCTCCTTCCTTGGGCAAGGCGGGGCTGGACTAGAAGACCTCCAAGGTCCCTTCCGGGTCTATGATTCTAAGGGTAGCCCAAATCACCCGGGGTTCACGCGAAGGAGAAATAAAGTTTAGTGGGAAACTCGACCAGGACTTCAACACTTTTTGCACAGAGAAGATCAGACTTTGTTCCTTTGTTCCTTTGCTTGCTTTATTCCCTTTGCTGGAACTCGAACAGGGGTGGGCAGCCTTTCCAGGGATTGGGGGGGGGGCATGTAGAAATGTGGTCTCCCCCTCTTCCAGATGGCCTCGGAGACCACCCACCCACTATCCCACAACAGCCCAGGAAGGAGCCAAACACACGAGCATTTTAGGAATTGAGGAAAAGGAGATTTTTTTGGGGGGGGGGGGGGGGGAAGGAAGAATCTGGCTCAATTCAGCCCCTTGTATTAAAAGTTTTTCCTTCTCTCTCTCTCTCTCTCTCTCTCTCGTTCCCCGGCCAGGTTGCCAAACGTGCCTCAGCCAGCCAGCCCGATTCGGTCGACGCGGCCGAGCGAGCCGAGAAATTCCGACACAAGTACTGGGACAAGCTCCAAACGCTCCGACAGCAGCCGTTGTGAGTTTTGGCTGGGGCTTTTGTGTGTGTGTGTGTGTGTGTGTGTGTGTGGAAATCATCCTATTTAGCGATTCCCTGGTTCTTTTCCATCTTCACGTGTTCTGCCAGCTGCTGGTTCAGGAGCCACAAGCAAAGGCTCCTAGCTGGCCTTCCGTTAATTCAAAGCAAGAATGTGAGAAAAAGCAGGCCGGTTATGTAAATAAAACAGGGAATACCAGACAATGGAGAAGCCAAAGTGAAAAAGGCCTCAAGTTTGTGGTATCATCTTTCTGGCTATGTAAATCCTGGCCAGAGCTAGGGAGGGAGCAGAAATGGCTATAAATTAGCCAAGGGTGGGTTTAAAAGGCAGAAGACCCTTCCCCCCCCCCCCAAGAGTATAACTGACTCTTTTCTCCTCCGTTTTCCTTCTCAGCGCTTACGGCACCCTAACAGTTAGAAGTTTATTGGATACAAGGGAACACTGTTTGAACGAATTTAACTTCCCTGATCCCTACTCCAAGGTAAGGCCTTCTCCTCCTCCTCCTCCTCCTCCTCTGCCCTGGAGTGCGGTCCCATATCTTTTGAGCCATGACCCAGTGTTGCTTCCCCAACCCCATCCCCTTGGGGAAGGAAGGAAGGAGAAAGAGAAAGAAGGGGAAGGAATGAAGGAAGACAAGAAGGAAGATAGATGGGAAAAAGGGGAGAAAGAAGATGGAAGAGGAAGGAGGGCTAGAGGGAGAGAGGAAGGAGGGAGGGAGGAAGGGAAGGGAGGGAAATGATGGAAGAAAGGGGAGGGAGGGAAGGGGAGAGGGAGGAAGGGAAGGAAGGAAGGAAGGAAGGAAGGAAGGAAGGAAGGAAGGAAGGAAAGGAAGGGGAATGAATTTATTCTGTCTCCCGTAGCTCAAGAGAGACACTCAGTTGCAACTGGGGAAGACTCTCCAGAATCCGGAGGGGAGATTCTGCACTCTGCACTCCCTCCGTGACACTCAGAATAGAAAAGCAGGACTACTAGGGGCATCCAATAGATTTGGTGCACCGGAGCTCAGCAAAAAAAAAAAAAAGAACGGAGGAGCAGAAAGCATTGGGCACCAGCTGCCACAGCAAGTGGGAAGGTCTAACCTCTCTGTCCCCGGGGGCCGTGCACTGTCCCTCCTCTTGCCTTTGGACCAGGCTCCTCTCGGCCTCTCAACCTGGGAACCCAATAACCCTGGATCCTCCGAGTTAACCTGGACCCTCCAGCCCTCACCCCAAATCCTGGTCAAACTAGGTTTCGAAGGACCATCCCAGCAGCCAGGGTCTGGGCCAGGAATCCCCTTCCCCTCTGAGCTTGCCTGGTGTTTCTCCCTCTCTCTCTGGCGCAGATAAAGCAGAAAGAAAATGGCATCGCCCTCCGGTGTTACCAGGGGGTGATCGAGTCCCTGGATTCCCTCGGCTGGGAGGAGAGGCAGTTCGCCCTGGTGAAGGGTCTCCTGGCTGGCAACGTCTTCGACTGGGGGGCCAAAGCTGTCTCGGAGTAGGTCTCGGGATTTGGGGGTGGGCTGGGGGGTGTGTGTAGGAAAACCAGAAGGTCGCCAAAGGGGATCACATGGCCCCGGGGACACCGCGACCGTCGTAAATATGAGCCAAGAACAATAACAATAACAATAGAGTTGGAAGGGACCTTTGAAGTCTTCCAGTCCAGCCCCCTGCTTAAACATCCGAATTTTGACCCTGTGACGATGGGGATGCTGCAAGGGTGAAAAAGGGTCCCAAGTCCCTTTTTTTCAGTGCCGTTGTAACTTGGAACGGTCACTAAACCAACTGTTGTAAGCGGAGGACCATCTGCATCCAGCCCTTGACGTTGGAAATGTCTGGTTTTGAGCCTAAAGGGCACCTTCCCCACCCCTGCCGCGCAGAGGAGAGGAGAGAGGCTGGCCAGGGAGGGAGCCTCTATTTTGCCCTTCAGAAATCTTAATTTATTCCGATCCCTTGGGGATCTTTTCGGGGGAGATCGCTGCAAAGGGACCCAGGGAATCCTAGTGGGCTTTTTTTTTTTATTTCCACAGAACACTAGCAGGAAATGTGTTGCTGCTCTGCCTGGTTTCCTCACCTGTTTGCTGTCCTTTCTCTCTCTCTCTCTCTCTCTTTCTTGCTCTCTTTTTTTTCCTCTCCTCTTCCGGCGTTTCCCCACCGCCAGCGTCCTGGAAACGGAGCCCCAGTTCGGATTCGGAGAAGCCAAGGAAAAATTGCAAGGTACTGGGAGAGCTCAAGGGCCGCCGTTTTAAGATAGGTGGTCCTCGGCTGACGACCGCGGCCGAGTCCAGGCATTTCCGTCGCTAAGCGAGTCGTTTTGATCAGTTGATCAGTTTTGCCCCATCTTGACGCCCTTTCCGCCCAGGGTTGTTAAGGCGAATCCCTGCGCTTGTTAAGCTAGTCACTTTGACTTTGCTGGCCAGGAGGTCGCAAAAGGGGATCGCGTGAACACCCCCCCCCCCCGGCCCGGGGACCCTGCAGCCGTCATAAATACGAACCAAGTTGCCAGGTGCCTGAATTTGGATCAAGTGACCCTGGGGGGGGGGGGGGATGCTGCAAAAAGGCCGTAAGGGCGAAAAGTCGCTTTTTCCAATGCTGTTGTAGCTTCTCCAGGCCTGTCTGGAGAATCTTGCTTGATCTCTGGACGTTGAGTAGAGCAGGAAGGGCTGGCTGAGGAATTCTGGGAGTTGAAGTCCACAAGTCTTAAAGTGGCCAAGGTTGAGGACCCCTGGAGTAGAGGGTAGAGTAGGGGCACCCCTCTCCCAATCAGGTCGAGCCTTTGCGATGTTCTGCAAAGTGTTTATGTTTTACTTTTCTAAAATCTACTCTTTTCTTTAGCTGGGTGTCCTGGTCTTCTCAATGCACTGTTTCTTTTCTAGGAAATGGCAAATTCTGAGTTCTTCTGACAATTGATCATGTAATTTTCTCTCTCTCTCTCTCTCTCTCTCTCTCTCTCTCTTTTTCTCTCTCTTTTTCTCTCTCTTTTTCCCTCTTCCCCTTCCTGACGCCCAGAGCGTCCTTGGCTCGTGGATTCCTACAGCGAATGGGTGGAACGGCTCAAGGTACGCACAGACCGTCCTTCAACCGCCATTTTGGGGGTGGGCTGGGGGGGCTGTTGGGGCAGAGGGCGGAGAAAGGGGAGGAATATAGGGAATTATCTCTCCAGTTCCGTCCTTTTGAGCGGGAGCGGAAACCTGTCGGCTAGCCCGGTGTTTCTGAACCTGGCAACTTTGAGATGGGTGTGTGTGTGTGTGTCTTCAACTCCCAGAATTCATGGCTGGCTGGGGAATTCTGGGAGTTGAAGTCCCCCCCCCCTTCTCAAAGTTGGCGAGGTTCAGAAAGACTGGGCCAGTTTTTAACACACCACAAGACTCTCGTCTCTTATAAGACTGACTTTCCGGACCGAACCAAGTTAGTTTTTGTTAGAGAAACAAGGTTGAACTAGGCTTGACCCACAGGTTGTTTGCACATTGCCTCTGCTGTCCCACTCCTCGAGTGGACATTGGGATGGAGCATCAAAATGGGGGGGGGGCTCTTGTCTAAGAACAGAAGAGGGTGACCACCTCCCCCACCCCACCCAAAGGAACTGTTTGGTTTAATTGTCAAGACTTCTCACTTATTCCCACCTTCGTCTCACGTGACAAAAAAAAAAGGGACCTTGTAGAATTTCCTTGCAAAATTCAAGAATAGTCCAGAAATTCCAAGGGACTGAGATATCACACCCTCTCTCTCTCTCTCTCTTCTTTTCTTTTCTTTTTTCTTTTTTTTTTGAAGGGGTGGTTTTGGGTCCCTTCGTTCTGCCTCCCCAGATTTTGGCTTTTCTCCCGGCAGCGTAGCTTGACTTGAAAAAGAGGCCACCGGGTGATCCGTGGCCGAATGCGAGGCACCCGATTGGCCTCCGAGTTCTCTGATGCGTCTCTTTTTCCTTTCGCAGGCCCCAGCTCATAAATGTGCCTTAATTTTTGCAGATAACAGTGGAATTGATATCATCTTAGGCGTCTTCCCTTTTATTAGGGAATTGCTCTGTAGGGGCACGGAGGTCAGTAATATCCTGGCATCTTAAGGTGAAAGGCCCGGAGGGTCTTGCGGGAAGGCCTGGGGAAAAAAACCCGGAAAAATTGGGGGGGGGAGGGAAAGGGGTTTTTTTTTGCACCCAGTTAACAAAAGACTAGAAAGAAAATGGAACTGCTGTTTTTTTATTTATTTATAGGAACTATGTAAAAAAAAAAAACAGATGCGGGGGAAAAAAAAGACGATATTGTTTAATCCCACTTAAAAAACACTTTTTACCTTGAATGAGTTTTTCACCAACTTGCTAGCAGCAAATAAAAATAACTTAGTTCCACGGAAGATGCCGGTCAAAATCGTGACTTGGAAAGAGAAAGAGGTTTTTCTTATCAACCCTGTCTCTTCCACCCTCGAAGCTGGCAAGACACAAAACCCACAACTTTGTCCTCTTTCTTTTGGGGGTTGAAGTCTCTCCTGCAGCTCTGACAGGAGCTCTGCTAACTTTAAATGGGGGTCTGCAACAGGAGGAAGAGACGGGCACCCCTTAAAACCCTCAGCTATCAATTGATATAAACCAAACGTCGATTATTTGCCAGCGAGTTAACATTAACAAGGAGTTGGTCAAAAAAAAAAAGAAAGAAAGAAAGAAACAACAACAGGCGAGGCAGTTTCTAGATTGTATAAATTGTATTTGGTGGTCTTCTTGCCTCACAGGCCAAGATCAAAGAAATTCTCACTGGCCTGAGAATTTAGCTTGTCCCCCAAAATGGTGTCAGCGTTCCTCGTTCCAAAGCCCCTGAGGGAAGCCTGGGTGCAAATGTGCCAGAATATATTTCAGTTCCAATTTAAAATGAATCAAACATCTCTTTATGTCATATAGAGTGCTGATCCAAAATGTCCTCTCCCTCTCCCTCTCTCCCTCTCCTTTGCGATACCAGGTTATTTTGGCTTGCAATTCAGGTCCCGCTCTGAATGACGTCACGTATAACGAATCCTTGCTTGTGGTGGAGAGGATTGCGGCTATGGATGATGTTCTTCGGTAAGGATTGGTGGCCACGAAGCCCGAAGAAGCCAAGTTTTGCTTTGGGCACAGGAAAGGAATTTCAAATTCATATAGCCTGAGAATGCTTCAGTCTAATGACATCAGGATGAGTCCTAAGCACCACAGAAATGACACATAGATAGATAGATGATCGATGATATAGACGATAGATAAACCCACAGATAAAGGATAGATAGAAATATATAGATCTAGATGATAGAAAGCGAAATATGGAGAACCAGATCTGCAAATTTGGTCTGATCCAAGTATAAAGCAGCGTTTGCTTTATACTTGCAGATGTACTTATACATTTCCTCAAGGGCTCTGCTAAAATTGGCTCTGGGAAAACTGCACAGCTGAAGCGTGTCTCCCTGTTTGCCTCTCACCCAGACCCCCCCCCATCTTTGCTAGCCAACTCTGTTTGCAAGGTTGCCCCGATGCTGGGCAACTTCGCTGGACGTTTCTCCCATGGGCTGAGTTTTTGCCCCCACCCCTCCCTCTCTCTCTAGGTCTGCCCTGAAGGAAGAAAGGCTCCTTTTGGTCCAGACCGGCTCCAGTTCGCCCTGCTTGGATCTCAGGTTTGTCGTCATCCCAGTCAATAAATTATCAATAAACACAAGAAGTCGATGCCTGGTGGGTTTTTTTGGTCCTGGGTGGGGATGGGGGCAAAATGAACGATCCAGGGATTTTAAGCATGAATGGTTGACTTTCGCAGCCTGATCGGCTTCTGAAGGTAAACCCGGCCCCCGAATTCCTTACTGCGGCCTTGCTGGCTAGGGAATTCTGGGATTTGAATTTTTCCTGGCAGGCGCTTGTGGCCTCCCCCCCCCCTCTTCTAACAAGAGATGCCTCTCCCAAGATAAATTATCTGGTTCAATTGGATCGCCATTTGACAAGAGATATTTGAAAACAACACGTCGTTATCTTCGTTTAGCTATAATTGCAGCCTTTCGGGTCTTTTGCCCTGAATCCCTCCCAACTTTTCTTCTGTAAGTGCCCACCTCCAAATTAAGTCACCAGAGGGCACAGCTGCTGGCTCTTCTTTGCCCATTAAAAGCGCACTTAAAATTAGCCAAAGTGCGAAAAACCCATCCTTTGGCACAGACGCAACCGGGCCTTCTGCGTTGTTTGGAAACGACTGAACAGACCCAGAGCCCAAGACGCTCAAAGCCTGCCAACCCTGCTCTGTAAATCTCCTTTTTTCAAAGATCCTACGGAGTCCTATTAGATAAATTGGCAACTCCAGCTTCTTCAATTTGCAGTTGCTTATTATAAAACCTTTAAAAAGAACCTTAAAGGGGGCAGTGGTGCTGATGCTGCCTACTTTTCCGGGGCTGTACACACCTAACTAAGCTATATCAAGGGTTTAAAATGAACCAAGGGAGGCTATCCTGGTGGGAGCGAGGTCTTTTAAGGGATCTCTTAATGGATCCCGATCCATTAAACCACAGTGGAGTCAACTGCCCACTTTCGGCCGTAATTTAATCCTCATCCTCTTGATTTTCACAGCCGTCTGGACAAGGGCCTGGCCAACTTGGTCCGAGAGCGGAAGACCGACCTGGTGATCATCGAAGGGATGGGCCGGGCTATCCACACCAACTACCATGCCAAGCTCAAGTGTGAGAGCCTTAAGCTGGCTGTGCTCAAAAATTCTTGGCTGGCCGATCGACTGGGTGGGAAGATCTTCAGCGTGATCTTCAAATACGAAGTTCCCCTCAAGTCCTCCTGATGAACCCCAAGAGGGACCTGGAGGGGGTGAGCTTCAGCAGCAACGGCTGGAAAAGGACTTGCACTAGTTACAATTTTAATTGTAAAGAATGTATTTTTATTACCACAGGGAAAAACTGAGTTCTCTCTCGCACACACCTCTGTATTTATATTCTGCTTTTGTGACTGAAAAGAAAGCAGCTATCACTCCATGTGCGCGCGTGCGTGTCTGTGTTTCTTGACTTTAATGCAATATTTGTGATGGCAAAAGTTTTGATTTTCCTCTCCCCCCCCCCCGGTTTTTCTCTGTGTGTGTGTGTGTGCGTGTGTGTGTGAGATGCTTGTATTGAAATGTCCTGAAAAGCTTTTTTTAAAATCTATATAATTATATTTTAGCTTACATTTCAACTAGCCAATTACATGGCAAAAAAAAAAAAAAAATCAAATAGAGATTTTAAAAAGCTAAAGGAATCTTGATTCTTTTATACTTTACGGGCTCACAAGATAAAGTGTGCAAAACTGGAAAGGCAGAGATGGGTCCATTATGGGTCCTTATTTCTACATCAAAAAGTGCCATTAGCTTAATATTAGTGTTGACATATTAGAATCCTTTGGAATTGACATGCATACGTATATGCCTTCTGTTCTTCTTTCCTAAGAGTAATCAAGTTAACCATTAGAATTTAGGCACTTCTCCCATATATATATATCCCTTGACAGCTGTAGTTCACAAACTAGCCACTGGAGGGCAGATTTTTCTAGTGCAAGTCTGTGATACCCTACTTTATCACTAGAGGGCAGAACAGTATTCCTTGGGGGCAGCACTACTAAAAATAGCCACCAGATGGCAGTCCTCAGTTTCCATTGGACCTGCAGTTCCTACATTCACCACTAGAGGTACATAATATGTGTTTGTGTATAATATATAAGCTGCAGTGCCAAAATTAGCTTTTATTTTTACCTGAGTCTGCAGTTCCCAAATTCACCACTGGAGGGCAGGTGTTTTTGTGTATAATCCGCAGTGCCAAAATCAACCACTGGAGGGCAGGCTTTCCCACCTTTATTTTTACCTGTGTGGCCACAGTTCCTAAATTCACCACTAGATGGCAACTTTTCCAATGGATATATTTGTGTATACAGGTCGTCCTCAATTTAGGACTATTGCGGCCAAAATTCCTGTTGCTAAGTTTACAGTAATATATATGTGGTGCAGTACCGAAATCAGCCACGAGGCGGCAGACCTTTCCCATTCATTTTTTGAGTCTGCAGTTCCCAAAATTCACCACTGGAGGGCAGCTTTTTAAATGTGCGTTTGTGTATAGCTGCTTTATTAACACAACAGCCCTGAGAGGCAGGCCGGGTGGAGAGGGAGACCCAGCGGCTGGCCCAAAGAGCATCCCTTGCCGGAGAGGGCACATGAACCTGGATCTCCTCGACCTGAATATAGAGCTGGAAGGGACCTTGGAGGTCTTCTAGTCCAGCCCCCTGCTCGAAAGGCAGGCTGTCAATCAATAACCCCTTGATCTGTCTGTCAGAAGATCTGCTGCTCTCAGGCTGGGACTACATGTCCCCTAAGCCGCAGCAGGAAGGCCGGGCGGGGATTACCCTGCCCCACCCTCGTGCCAAAGGTCTGGAATACGCTGGAGCGCCCCTCCCAAGGACCAAATGGCAGCGCCCAATTAACCTCTCCCGGAAGGAGGTGGGGAAACTACCGCTCCCAGAATGCCTCGAGCGTCTTGGCTGCCTGAGGCCTTCTGGGAGCGGTAGTTCCCCTCACCTTTGCGGCGCCCTGGGCTGGGGTAGCGGAGGCCTTCTGGGAGTTGTAGTTCCCCGAGCTGGAGGGCCTTCCAGCCGAGGCCAGGCTTCCTCCAAAGCAGCAGGCCTCTTTCCCCGCGGGGCGGAGGCTCTAGTGGTTGGGGGCTTCCCGGCTGCTTGGCCTCCCTCCCGCCCTCCTCCTCGCCCCGGTAGCGGAAGTTCTCCCGCCGGCCGCGCGGTTCCGCCATCTCGGAAGGTGGAGGAGGAGGAGGAGTCGGTGGCGGCGGCGGCTCCTCTGCCTGGTCAGGCGGGGCGGGAAGCGGAAGGAGGGGACACCCGGCGCGGCCTGGTGAGTTACCCGGGGCCCGGGCAAGCCGCGGCCTAGCCGTTGCCTTGGCAACCAGGCCTTCCAGGGCGGGGGAGACACGGGGAGGGGGGCGCCTGGGAGGACCCCCAACTTTAATTACTGGGTGTGAGGGGGGGGCGCTGGGCCTCTTCCTCAGTTTCCCCAAATGGGGGCCAGCCATTTGGGGGAAGGGGTGGCTCTGCGTCCTCCTTTTTGGGGAGCAGGGAGGGGTTGCTTCCATCAGATCTCTTGGGACTCTGACCTCCATCATCCCCAGCCAGGACAAGGGCGGGAACTGTAATCCAGAACTGGAGGACGCGGGTGTGTGTGTTGTGTGTGTGTGTGTGTGTGAAATGTGCTCTGAGTTCTGGGTTTGAATCAGTTACCTGACTAGTCATGGTGGTCCTTGACTTACAACAGTTCCTTTAATGACCGTCCAAAGTTACAGCGTCATTAAAAAAAAAAAGCGACTTAGGACCGTGTTTCAGACTTACGACCGTTGCAGCCTCCCCAATGGTCACGTGATCAGAATCCAGATGCTTGCCAACTGACTCGCACTTAACGACGGTCGCAGCGGCCCGGGATCGTGTGATCCACTTTTTGCGACCCTCTGACAAGCCAAGCCGATGCGGAAGCCGGATTCACTTAACACGCGTGTGGCTAACTGAACCAGTGCAGTGATTCGCTTAACAACGGAGGGAAGAAAGGTCGTAAAATGGGGCAAAACTCGCTTAACAAATGTCTCACTTAGCAACAGAACAGAAATTTTGGGCTTAATTGAGATCATAAGTCGAGGACTACCTGTATTATAGGACGTGTAACTTATTTTTACCCTAGGCTTCTAGGTGATCTATTTGGGGGGGGCATGTCCCTCATTTTATCCTACAACACCCCTGTGAGGTAGGTCAAGTTGAGAGAGAACAGCTAGCCCAGCCTCACGCAGTGAGCTTTACAAAGGCGTGAAGATTTGCACCCAGATCCACCCTTAAGTTTCTAATGGGGAGACTGGAGACTTGTCATTATCCCTTTCCGAAGCTAGCTAAAGTGGAATAGATTTTTCTCTCTCTTCTTATCATCCTTTTAATTTAATATACGCCCATTCATACCCAATCCTCTGGCCCATGAAACCAGCTCTGAAGTTTTAGGTCACCCAGTGGTGCCTTTTCCATCAGTCGTGGAGAGGAACCCAACCAACAGTGGTTTCAAAGGAGTGAGATAAACCATTAGGTCCCTGGCTGCTACTGAAACCTCTGCAGTGTGTTCATCTCCAGCCTAGTTGTGTGTGATAACAAATTTCTTGAGAAAAATCCCCATTTTACCGGCAGTGGGTGCCATTGGTTCCATGGAAGAAATTCGGAAATGGCTGACCTTGGGGGTATTTTTTTTTAAAAAAAATATCTCTTCTTTATCCAAAGTGGCTGAATGGTATGAATGACAAACATTAGCCAGGAGACATTTCTTTAGTTTACGCCCTGTGAAGGTTTTTTTCCCCTGAATTTTTCTTTGAGGTGCGCCTGGTAGATGGACTGTCATGCTTTCTGCTTTGCTCCCCTTAGGAGTCTGTGTTCATGTAAGCCATAATTAAGTTTTTCTGAATCCACTTTAGGTGAGAATGCAGCCACTGGCATTCAGAAACTTCAAATAACCGCTTAGTGTAGTGTGTGAACTCGAGCTGAAACTCTGGGCCAAGCCGAATCTTTATTATTATTATTATTATTATTATTATTTTTGCTATGATGTTTGCAAATTATGATTTTTGGTCCCTCTGCTTTACGCTTTGCTTGGCTTTTCTTGAGAAGTTGCCTACAGAAATTGTAAGTGCTCCATCACTGGAAGTCTTAAAGAAGAAGACTTAAAGAAGTCTTAAAGAAGAGTTTGGACAGCTATTTGTCTGCAATGGCATAGGGTTTCCTGCTTGAGCAGGGGGTTGGACTAGAAGACCTCCGAGGCCCCTTCCAACTCTGTTATTCTGCTAGAGACTTGTAATTCTAGCTGTGATTTTGTAGAATTGGTATGTTCAGTGGCTTACGTTTTTTTGCAGCTTGCTTTTCTTGAGGCAACTGACAGGGAAGCAAAATCTTGGCACATTTATAATAAATGCAGTTCTTATAGATGCTTTAGAGAGAGTTAAAGGAAAGCGAAACTGGAACGCAGTTAATCACTGCCTCCAAATTAATAAGGAGAATTGGACTTGCCTTGGACTGGAAAGGGTAGTATGTGAAGACTAAGGGGTGGCCAATCTTGGCAACTGTAAGACCTGCAGACTTCAACTCCCAGAATTCCCCAGCCAGGCATGAAGCCAATGGAATTGAAGTCCGTAAGTTTTAAAGTTGCTAAGATTGGACACGTTTTGCCATAAGTGAACCACTGGATATTAAGCCAAGATCTTTTATATTCAACTTCCGGTTAGATTGATGTGGTTTATCGTTTTGGAATTCTTTCCTTTTTGCTGTGTTTTGGCTCCTCATTGCTGTTCTTATGAGAATATTCTCACTGATGGCTGGCATGGGAATTCGTTTGGGGTTGTTTAATAATCATAAAGCTTGCTCTCTTTCCTTGGATGTCAATTCACCTTCACTGAAAATCGATCATTTCTAAATCTAATTCCTAGGCTAATATCATTAATATCCTTGCTGATCTTCCAGCAGATTCCAAAATTACATGCCGAAGTTGTTGGTTTTTTTCCCCCCTCTGATTTCCCAGTCGTATTTTCCTCGTATGCAGCTTTTCACACACGGTGCTAGCGAAATCTCTTTTTGCTTTCCTGTTCCTGGAAAACTAATTCCCCATTTTCTCCGCCCTCCAAGCATGACGTACCAGGAAGTTGTGTCACGCTTTCGCTGATGTGGCACAGCAGCTCCAGTGATTCCCTGAGCGGCTTAAAGAGAAAGGCAGCTTTTCACTCTTGGCTTAAACCAAAAAAACCAAAGAGTAGTTGCAGAAATCGGAAGGTCCTTTCAGTCTTAATGTTTATTTGTGGTCATGTTTATTTGTAAGAGAAGAGGAAGGCCCAGGAGAGGCGTTAGATCAAGTTGCCTCTGGCTTTTGAATGAAAAGGGGACTTTGCTCTGAAGCCTATTGTGTTCCAAAGAGGAACCAGAGCACTCTCACAAACACACCCCTGAGTGAAATATAGCCGGCAAAAGAATATGGTGTACTGAGTGTTTTCTCTGGTCCCCGAAGCGCAGTGCGAATTGCGCGTGATTTATTGGTTTTCAAATCACACACCCAAGCTTGGCAATCAATCCCGCAGCATTTTCCTCCCCCGACTCGACCCACACACCGATTACACAACAACAAAGCCGGGAAGCTGTTCATAGGTAATCCTCGACGTACGACCGCAGCCAAGCCCGACGCTTCCGTCGCTAAGCGAGACCCTGACGAAGCGAGTTTTCTCCCGCGTTACGACCACCCTTGCCACGTTTGATAAGCGAATCGCTGCGGTTGTTAAAAGTTAGTCGCCCGGTCGTTAAGCGAGTCCGGCTTCTGCTTTGACTCGGCTTGTCGGGCGGTCGCCAAAGGGATCACGTGACACACACACACATACGCACACGCCCCGGGGACACGGCAGCCGTCATAAATAGGAGTCGGTGGCCAAGCGTCTGAATTTTGATCGCGTGACCACGGGGGATGCTGCGGTGCGTGTAAATGTTTAAAAAAACCGGCTGTATCTTAAGTCACTGTTTCCACGGCCGTTGTAACTTCAAACGGTCACTAAATGAATTGTCGTAAGTGGAGGATTGCCTGCCTGTCGCTTCGAGTGAAGGACATTTCTAGAATTTTGTATTGCAAAATGTGATGTGCTGAATTCTTATTTTTATTTTTTTCTCCCCCCACAGCAACAATGTCAGAAGGGGACAGTAGCGGTGAGTCCATCCATGGTAAACCTTCCGTGGTCTATAGATTTTTCACAAGACTGGGGCAGGTGAGTTTCACCCCTGGGGCAAACAGATCCATACACATCCCTGAGTGATTAAATTAGTATTTTATCCGGTCTAATGAAAGCAGAAAGAGAAAAGAGTTGGTAGCGAAGTGACTTCTCTGACCTCTGCTGGGATGTGGGAAGGAGTGTTTTCGAAGGAGTATTTATTCCATTCATTCATTCATTCATTCATTCATTCATTCCATAAAATGTCCTGGCTGCCCCTCCTACCATAGGGCAACTCTGGGCAGCTTATAGTTAGTTACATCTCAGTTAAAACATAGAAATGTTAAAATCAAACCTTACAACCAAAGACACACGGGGAGGGGGGGCGGAGGTGTGATCTGTTATTAACCCCCTCCATTGAGCTGTTTTCCCCCACCCCCAATTGGAGCCCCAAGCCGACTGGTCCAGCCAGGTCTTTGGACCCTTATGAAAAGATAGGAGGGTTGGGGGCCAACCTCACATGGGGGGGGGGAAGATGTTCCAGAGGCCAAGAGCCACAGCAGAGAAGCCCCCCCTCCTGAACCCCGCCCGCCGGAATGATCGGGCTGATGGGACCCACAGCAGCACGGGTGGGACGGGCCAATTCCGGTGGGCTGAGAGGGTCCCTCAAGTAACCAGGACTTTAAAGGGGTTCACCAAGATCTTGAATTGCACCCGGAAGCTTGCGGAGCAGTGGTGTCTCAGGCCATTCTTGGGGGGGCCCCCAAACCACCCCCACTGCAGCCGTCTGCAGCAGCTGTAGCTTCCGAACGCTCTTCAAGAGAAGCCCCGTGCAGAGCGCCTTATAGTCCTCCCCCTCACAGCCATAATTCGGGAGCAGAATTTCCAGCTGTTAAATGAGTCGCGGCCCGATTTTGCAAACTCCTTTTTTGTTTGTTCGTTTGTGGCTGAAGCAAATCGCTGAAGTTGTTAACCATGAATCGTGCAGTTGCTAAGCCAATTCGGTTTCCCCAACTGACGTGGCTTGTCGGAAAGTCACCAACGATGGTCACTTGACCCCGGGACACCGCAACTGTCCTTGAGCGCACACGGGTTGCCAAAGGGTCCGAATTTTAAATCGCGGGCGCGTGGGAACGCCGTTAACGGGTTGTTGAGTAAAAAGGACCGGCCGTGAAGTCGCTTTTTTCAATGCAGTTGTAACTTTGAACAGCCGCTAAACGGACTGTTGTAAGTTGAGGACGACCTGTCCTCCACAGACCATGGTTAGTCCCAGTTGTAGGAGCTGTAAGGCTTGCAATTTTCTACCAGTCAGTTAACATGCTGAAAAATCTGTGTTTTCCCCCTTAGATTTACCAGTCCTGGCTAGACAAATCTACTCCGTATACAACAATCCGATGGGTGGCAACATTGGGTTTAAGTTTTATCTACATGATTAGAGTTTATTTACTGCAGGTAAGAAAAACTGAGTTCTCTGCCTTCATCTGGAACCCCCGTCAGTACTCAGAGACGGTTCAACAGGTTGCTAATTCCTGACAGCCGTTCGTTAACCCGTTAATGTTTATTTTATTTTAGCCTGTTAAAAGACGTATTTCTCTGCTCGTGTTTTTAGCTTCGATCTTTGGATCTTGCCTCCAAGCCCAAAAACCTATTTAAAGCTGGGGGAAAATAGCCACGGGCCACCCAAAGAATTTTCTGGGTTAATCTTTCAATGGAGAATTTACTCGGCAGATGCTTCTGCTTGTAAAAAATCGGCCGGCGTGGAGATGGGTTTGTAAATCACACCCATTCTTCATATGCCATTTATTCTTACCTTATTTTGTCCTCATCCTTGGCTGGGGAAAATTCTGGGACTTGGAAGTCCACACACCTGTTCAAGTTGCCAAGGCTGAGAAACCCTAACTAACCCTACTGATTGCACTTTTTCCAAAAGGCAACTGGACTTTCTTGATTTTCTTTTCTTTTTCCTTTGCAAACATTGGACACCTTTCGTTTCTCAACCAGGAAGCTTGGATGAGAAGATAGGAACCGAAGAAGCTTCTTGGATGAGAAGCGAAACATTTTCAAAGAACGAAACCCCCCCCCCCCAAGAAAGTCCAGTTGCCTTTTGGAAAAAGCACCTTTAGGACAACCATGATAATTGAGAATCTCCATAGACATTTTCCCTGTTGGTTCTTCCGCTATCTCCTGCTATTATAAGAGCCGTGGTGGGTGGCACAGGGGTTAAAATGCAGCCTTGCAGGCTGACTCTGCCCCACTGCCAGGAGTTCGATCCTGACCGGTTCAAAGTTGACTCAGCCTTCCGTCCTTCCGAGGTCGTTAAAATGAGGGACCCAGATTGTTGGGGGGCAATATGTTGACTCTGTAAAAAACGCTTGGAGGGGGCTGTAAAGCACTATGAAGCGGTATATAAGTGTAAGCGCCATCGCTATTACCCATGATCCTTCTCTCCTGCTTCATGGGCTCCAGATACTTTGGGAGTATGGCTCCTGCAATCTCTTTGTTACCAACCACGCTGCTTGTAGGACCAATCCTGGCTTCAGATTTAACCCTTGTGCATTGCTGATTATGGGCTCTCCAGAAGAGTAGCTTCCGTTCTTGAAACTCAAGTTCCCCTCTGACCTCCCGGTTCTTGAATTCTGTCTTCTCCTTCCCAGGGTTGGTATATTGTGACGTACGCCTTGGGTATCTACCACCTAAACCTCTTCATAGCTTTCCTGTCCCCAAAGGTCGATCCCTCGCTCATGGAAGATTCAGGTACATAAAGTTGGAATTTTTTTGGGGGGGGGGGAAATGGGTTTGTTCGGATTTTCTACGGACGCCGTCGATCCTTTATGGATTGATTGGATTAAATTTGGAAACCTCGCTTGTCCCCTGACGGTGTGAGTTTGGGTCTGCGCCTCGTCTAAGCCACAAAGCGATTTTTTTAAAAAAAAATTGGCATTGTGTTTAGTATCTGATGCTTGGATTTTTTTAACCGTGGTTTATGGTTTAGTGTCCTGTATAATCACAGCAATCTGAGCTTGATTCTATTAAACCCGAGTTCCATAGGTTAGGGGTGAATATACAGGTAACCCTTGACTTAACACCCGTTTGTTTAGTTACAACGGCATTGAAAAAAAGTGAGTTATGGCTGTTTTGCACGCTTAGTGTCCTGTATAATCACAGCAATCTGAGCTTGATTCTATTAAACCCGAGTTCCATAGGTTAGGGGTGAATATACAGGTAACCCTTGACTTAACATCCGTTTGTTTAGTTATAACGGCATTGAAAAAAAGTGAGTTATGGCCGTTTTGCACGCTTACGGCCGTGGCCGCACCCCCCAGGGTCACGTGATCGGAATTCAGGCATTTTAATTCAGATGCTGGGCAACTGACTCGTATTTATGACGGCCGCAGCGTCCCCTTGGGGTCACGGGATCCCCTTTTGCGACCTCCTGGCAAGCAAAGCCCAGGGGGATGCCAGCGTCACTTAACCGTGCGACTAACTTAACAGCCGTGGTGAGGAAGCTTGTAGAACGGGGCAAAACTCACTTAACTGTCTCGCTTAGCAACAAATACGGGGGCTGGGTTGTCGTAAGTCAAGGACTGCCTGTACGCTTTGTAGAGCATCGTCATTTAGAAGCGGAATGGAATCCCATGTAGGGTCCTGGGACCTGAGCCTACTTTGCAACAGAAGCAATAAAAACTCAGCTCCTGAACGCACCACCACCTCCCAACTTTGCAAATCATGACTTTTCTTCTTCTTTTTCTTCTTTTTTTAGACGAAGGGCCTTCATTACCGACAAAACAGAACGAAGAATTCCGGCCTTTTATTCGGAGGCTGCCAGAATTCAAGTTTTGGTGAGTGGGCGCGGATAATCTGGGGGTTCCCGTTCTCGTCTTTGCTCTTCCGGCGTTCCCGCAGAGCGGGGTTTTTCTCTCCCCTGGGAAGGCAGGGAGCTGGAGCGCCACCGTCCCTGCCCGCTAACCCCGGTTGGCTTTTCTTCCTCTAAAGGCATTCTGCCACCAAAGGCATCCTGGTTGCCATGACCTGTACATTCTTTGAGGCTTTCAACGTTCCAGTTTTTTGGCCAATTCTGGTGATGTACTTCATTATGCTCTTCTGCATCACGATGAAGAGGCAAATCAAGGTGAGTGCAAGGCGGCTTTGGAACAGCAGCTTGGCAACTTTTAAGACTGGTGGACCTCAACTCCCACAAGTCCCTAGCCAAGCGTGCCGGCTGGAGAATTCTGGGAGTCCACCAGTCTTAAAAGTTGCCAAGGTTGGACACTTTAGACCAGGGGTCTTCAAACTTGGCCCTTTGGTGACCAGCATGGGGGAACTATGGCCCCTTCATGACTTGTGGGCTTCAATTCCCAGAATTCCTGAGCCAGCATGGGGGAACTATGGCCCCTTCATGATTTGTGGACTTCAACTCCCAGAATTCCTCAGCCAGCGTGCGTGCATGGCTGAGGAATTCTGGGAGTTGAAGTCCACAAGTCACCAAAGGGCCAAGTTTGAAGACCCCTGCTTTACACCCTGAAATAAGGGGGGGGGGAGTTGATGCTACGCTGCAATCCCAGGCAACGTGAGATTTAATCATTGAATTCCCCCATTTGGAGGGCCAGCATAGCCCTGGGTAGCAGAATAAATATAACCAACCAGGAAAGGCATGCTAGACAAGTGCAACTTAAGGAATGTGTGAATGTAGCCAGACATTGGTTATATCGAAGTAGCAAGAATGTCAGAATGCCTTCATGCCGAGCAGATGTAGCTGGCTACGCCCATTGCCAAAAAAGGGCGACAGGGGAAGATAACCTTGACCATGAAAAGGTAGCTTGTTTGGTGCTGCTGCTTCACACTCTGCCCGCATTCATCCAGTTAGCAGATTGTTCAATCCTGATCTGTCGGGCGAGCCTCATGTGCCCGTGTCCATAAGAGCGCTTAAAGCCAAACCATTGTGGCTTAACTTATGACCCTCACCCAGTGGATCCTGCTCAGAAAACCGTAGCTTAACGTCCTGTGTGAAGGGAACCCTTGTTTGTCTAAATAGATCAGCCCTTGGAGGCGTTTCCTGCATTTTGGAAGACGGGGAGGAGAGGGGAGGGGGAAAAAAAGGGGGGGAGGCGTCGTCTTAAAAGACAATGTGTTTTTCGTTCCAGCATATGATAAAATACCGATATATACCGTTCACCCACGGCAAGAGGAGATATAAAGGGAAAGAAGAGGCAGGGAAGACTTTTGCTAGCTAGAAACCCCAACCCCGAAATCTGCTGACCAACCTTTTTCCTGCGTTATAATTAAAAAGACCGGTTTTGAGCCGTTGTAACGATGCCTCTGTTCTTCATAATCAGTCAATAACGAGGGCGGCGATTCAGAAGGTTCATTTTATGTCTCTTCAGCTGATTGGAAGAGGGGTGGGGTGGGGGGGTGTCTTGATTCCTAACACCTCTCCGTGTCCCCAGGAGAATCCTGCCTTTTAACTGACTCTTCTGAAATTGTTGCTCTGTGGGAACAAGCTGTTTTATCCGTCCGGGTCCTCTTCTCTCCTCCCCTTTGGCAGTGATCACATGTTTACACGTAGGTACGTGTGTGTGTGTGTGTCTCTCTGGGATCCGAAGGCACTGGGTTCTCTTGGCTTTGGCAAATGTGGCTGGTGGCTTCACCAACTTTTTAAAGGGTCTCCTGCGTGTGTATTCCATATGCGTGGTTGTGCATGCAGAGGGAATTAGGAGCTGAAATTTCTTTGGGAGGCCTACAGCTAGCATGGAAAGGAAGAATAACGGGTTATTTTATTTTATTCTCCAACCCAGTCTGCACACTGTACCTTGCTGAAATGAGAGAATTGTAATAGGAGCCTGGGACACAATGATAAGACATTCAAGCTTTGGATTGAGCTGGAGAGGAATCAATACCCCTGTGCTAGTTTAACTTAACTTGGGCATTTTGAATTAAACTTGTCTTCATTGACTGAAGGAATCAAGACTTTTAGAGTGAAGAGGCGGAAGGTGGGCTGGGTAAATTTTTTTTTCTCCAAGGGGTTTTGTTTAGTCATCAGCTGTTTTGTAATTATTCCGTATGAACGACCCATTATTTTTTTTTTTTCAATTCTGGAAAAAGCCTGGAATTAGAATTACATGTATATATATATATATATATATATAAAATATCAGCTAAAGAGTATTTTAACACGTTTCTTTGATAATGGGTTTTTTTTTTTTTTTTGGTAAAGTTTGCTTCATAAGCCCTTTCCAAGATGCAAATAGATTGGACTGGCAGACTGAACTTTATGGGGTTTTCACCCAAGCTTTTAATTTTCTATGGAGAGAAATCTAACACAACCTGCATGTTAAGACATTTTTGATGTGATATATAGCTACGAACCGTTTTATTAAGTGACTTTTTAAATTCCAAACTTTATTAAAAAAAAGACCTGGTCCCGTTCTTGGGCCCAGCCATCTTTCTAAAACAAGTGTAAAGAGCTCTGTATTAATGGTTTAAAAGTTTTCTCTCCGCCCTGCTTTCTTAAATGCATATAATTTAATCTTGTGGAATCTTGTATTTTAGCTGTCTCAATAAAAACAGCCCTTTGCACCATTGTACAAATATTCTCTCGAAAGATAAATAGCTGTTGAGTAGCAACTCCCAAAGTAAATATTTACGTCTTAACATACTCAAATAATGCTGTGCCATAGAAGTCCATTTCTCCTTTAGAGCATTATTATTATTATTATTATCATCTAAAGGGAGGAGTTGTGGGCTCTTCCTGGGATAGGAAATTGTTTCCCTTTTAAAATGGTCTTTTTCCCCCAGCTTGATTACAAGATATAAGTGCCAATGCCCCCACCCCCAATTTAGAAATGGGGTCTTGAAATCAAGTTCTTGGAATGCTATTGAAACTAACCAGACCAAAACACACAATGGATCTTAAGTTGATTATACCAGCTGGGTATATGCTCAGCGCATCTGAGCGTAATTTGAGCGTAACTGCCCAGGGCAGTAGGTCAAAAATATCTAGAAAGCTGCCCTTTAAATGATCCCTTAATATCAGTATTTGCGCCTCAAGTTATATCCAGCTTAAAACTACATTAACTCAGAACTTGGCAATACAGAAAGACCAACGGGGCATGTAAACTTTGCTACCAGTTGTTGATTTTACTATTCAAAATTTGGCAAGTGACTTTTGGAGAGGGCTGCCCAGTGCTTTGGAGTCAAACCCCAAAAGGTGCTGATGGAAGCTTGAGCTCTTAAAAATTTTTAAAACCCGCCAAGTCTGTAGTATTGAATCCAAAGCACTGTACAACCTGTTTTACAAAATTGGTATCCCACAAGAGCTAGATTATAAAGCCCTTCTGGATCTGAAACATTTTGAAAACCGGTTCCGCCCTAAGTGGGGTTAAGCGGTTGTGTGTAAGGTACGTTGATCCTGAAAGTAGGCTTAAAACAAAATGGCAGAATTCAGAATTCACCGGGATGGGTAAAAAGGCTTAAGGACTTCAAACTGCTTTTGAGATGGCCCTCCTTCCTGACCTCAAACCTCTTCAGATAAAAAGTGGATCAGCAGCCGTTGGTGTTTTAAATGGATAGGTTTTATATCGTCTTGCAGAGGGGCAGTGAAAGACAAATGTCTGGGCTTCCATTTGATCACAACAGTTTAATATCAAAATAAAATCTCGCACTCGTTCAAAGCTTGCATTTGCGTTGGCTCGTGGCAGTTCGCAATTCCATTTACCGGAAGTGTCGAAGGTAAATAAGCTTTTGGGGATGAAATTTCTCTCTACACAGAGGACACTCGGCCTGTGGGAAGGGGAAAAAAAAAAAAAGTGTTAGGAAATGCAAACCCTTCAAATTGCTTTAAAAACCATCCCCGTCTTTAAGGCAGCCTCCCTGTATAAAAGAATTCACTTTTTGCCCCACATGATTTAACATATAAACCAGCGTAGCTCTCAGTTTCAAGCGTAATAAATTATAAAACTGGTCTTGCAGCTCATTAGCAATGGCTGTTCAGAACTACAGATAAAGTTTGCAATTTTTAGTTGTAGATTTGGGGGATCAAAACTGTCTGCGTGTAAAAAAAAAAAAAAATCACCTATCAATTATTTTCCCTGTAGCAAAGACTTTTTGATCCTAGAGAGTTTCTAACCCCACAAGGAAAAAGCAGAATCCTAATGCCTGTATATACAGGTAGTCCTTGACTTAAAATAGCTCGTTTAGTGACCGCTCAAAGTTACAACGGCACTGGAAAAAATGACTTACAACCGTTTTTCCACACTTAACAACCGTTGCTGCATCCTCGTGGTCACGTGATCAAAATTCAGACACTTGACAACTAACTCATATTTATGACGGTCGCAGTGTCCCGGGGTCTTGTGAACCCCTTCTGTGACCTCCTGACAAGCAAAGTCAATGGAGAAACCAGATTCGTTTTAACAACCGTGTTATTAATTTAACCGCTTAACGGTGGCAAGAAAGGCCGTAAAACGGGGCAAAGCTCACTTCACAAATGTTTCACTTAGCGATGTAAATTTGGGGCTCAGTTACATGCGGTAGAAATTTGCAACCGTTTTTAAGAAAAAAGTCGTAGTGCCTCTGGGCAAAGTTTGAGGGAGTCAACGCACACCTTGGTGTTGCACCAGGCAGTGACGCATTCCCAGCAGAAGAGGTGCCCACACGGTGTGGCTGTGGCATGCCGCCGTTCTTCTAAGCAGAGTGTGCAACGCGCACTGCGGCTAGGAATCTTCTCTTTGGGCTGGCTTCTGAAGGAAGTGACATTAGACAGAGTTAACTCTTCTACAGTGAGAAAGGCAATTCCAAAAGAGATTGATGGGTGTAAGAAATAAGAAAAGTTTTAGGGAACTGCGGATCTCCCTCCAGGCAGAACCCACAAAGATGGTGCATATAAATAGAGCCACTTCTTTAATCTACTTCTGCTCCTACAACATTATGTGCTTTGGTCATGTATTCTGACTACTTTAAAACTCAATATCCCATAGGCCGAAAGTCCAGGTTCTGCACCACAATAAAAGCCCTTTAGAATAATACATTTTGAAGTACAATACCCACCAACCTATATTTCTGGGGTGTAGTTTTAGCCATTTTTAACTTTCTCAAGGCCACCTAACTCCCAACTGTGAAAATTGAAAGCTGAATTTCAAATGCTACTAAGATATCAATTCTCTTTCCCTTTCAATAAAATAAAATCCCGGCTTCATACGTCTGACAGGAGAGGTTGCGGAGTAGCTTCCATTCTTTTCTTGCCCTCTGCCGATGTCGGAGGTTGTACGCGTAGAGGCCAAGGGTCAGCCCCAGATGCAGGAATGAAACGATTCCAAGCAGCTTGTAACTTGACCGAATGCCGTGGTCGTCTTTGGTGAATCCCACAGAGCGTAACTGGGGAACAGAAGAATCGAGCAAAACCATCAATTGAAGGTAAATTAAGATGATTTTGCCACAGAAGTAGCTCTGTTCAAAGGTTTCGTTTACGAGAAAAGAGTATTTTTAAAATCATGAGCTGCCTGCAAATAGATTAATGCTTTGAGGCGTTAGCTTTCATCTCGTGGAATATCTCCAAGGAAATTCTTATTTTTTATTTATTAGATTTTTATCCCTTTATTATTTTATAAGCCGGTCAAGGCAACAAACGTACATAATATTCCTCCATTCCCCACAACGACAACTCTGAGGTTGTCTCTCTCTGAGGTGAGAGAGATTTACCCCAAAATCACCCAGCTTGCTTTTATTTGTAAAGCGGGACTAGAATTCAGTCTCCTAGTTTCTAGACCAGCGCCTTAACCACTAAACTGGCTCCGTGGTTCAAATCATACCTCGATCATTTTTTTATGCCGGAGGATGCAAATTTCATTTAGTGATTTAGGAGCCTTTCCAGTGAAAACAAAGCAAATTACATACTTAAGCATTGGAATATGTATCGTTCCCATTTTTGCCTTTTAGGAAACATTCCAGGAAAGAAAAAAAAAATGACGGTGCCATTGACTTAAGTTGGCTAAGCACCCTTCTATGCATCGGTGATGGTGCCCAATTTAGAAACAGAAGCATAGGGAACCACTCACGTATGTGACCCCTGTTGTCCTTTTAGATAAATGGTAGAAGACGCCGCTCATATAAAAAACAGCTAAGTGCAATCTACGGAGAAACGGAAGGCTTGGCTTGACGATTTGAACAGCCCGAGCAAGAAACGTTCTCTGCCACTCGCTTAATCGTCTGACTTCTTTCCGCAACCAGCTTCGGAGTAACGCCCGGCTTTGCAATCCACTTAAATGTCGGGTCTGCAGAGTCTGTGATCCGTTGGAGGCTGCCTCAAGCTCCTGCTCGAGCAGGACCAGTCCCTTGTCCAACAAGTAAGGCAAGACGGTGTGCAGAGCAATCAAAAGGGCCCGGCGTCTCAGCGAAGGGACCTTCCCCTTAGATGGGTCTACTTGGATAATGTTGACATATTCTTCACCGAGAGTTTGATAACCTGAAGGGGGGAGGGAAAAAAAAAAAGCAATATACAATGGAAACCCCGAAGACAGGATTGTAAACACAGTTTTAGGTTAGATCGACAGAAGCACCACAGGAAAGTCCCCGGCTTACAAACGCAAGTGGGACCAGATATAAATGCAACCCAGTGACAAGAGAGGGAAGGAATTAGGTGTCCTTAGCTTTCAATTCAGACAGAATCGTTACCTGACAGGGTAGTAAGGGTGAAATAGGCAATGTCAGCCAGGAGCTCCATCTCTTTCTGCCATTCTAGCCAGATTTTAGGACCTAAGGAGCCAAAATGTAGAATTACGTCACCAGGGAAAGCAACGCTGTTCAATTTTTATCCAACTAACATTTGAAGGGGAGTCAGGGAGCGTATTTTTATCATCAAAAATACCATCACCATCCTTTCAGGAAAAAACAAAACAAAACAAAGTACAATTAAGCATAGCGGTGCAGGGATGGTGCCGGTTGTACCACTTTTTGTACACTGAGTAACAGGTAAATAATAATAAGTAAATAATAAGTAAAAAAAATAGGGAGCCAGTTTGATCTAAAGCACGCTGGCTGAGGAATTCTGGGAGTTGAAGTCCACAAGTCATAAAAGGGCCAAGTTTGAAGACTTCGCAACGGCTTATTAACTTATCACCACTTTGCAACTGGCTTATTAACTTATCACCTGCAGTGATTCACTGAACAACGGTAGCAAGGAAGGTCGTAACACGGGGTAAAACTCAACTTAACAAATGTCTCACTTAACACCCAGAAATGTTGGACTCCGTTGTGATCGTAAGTCGAGGATTACCTCGTATACTCTTCGGTGTGACAAAATATACAACTTTAAAACGGAAAATGGCTGCCTTTCCTCCCCTCTGGCACGAAGCTCCAGTATTTTAGACATACCATTTTGTTTGAAATGGTCTAGGGTTTCCTGCCTGAGCAGGGGGTTGGACTAGATGACCTCCAAGATCCCTTCCAACTTTATTATTATTATTATTATTATTATTATTATTATTACTTTTATTACTATTATACATATAAATATGTATTTATTTAAACCGAAGCTCCAATTTAAGGCCAAAAGGCTGAGAAACGGCTTCGGGGAGGAGAGAAGGCGGAGGCGCCTCACCCGCCAGGCCAGACAAGACGGCGCCGGCCCGGCTCTTCAGCGCTCCCCGGTAGAGCTCGTCCTTCTGGGCCGAGCGGACCAGGCGAGCCGGCCCGGCTTCCACGGCCAGCGGCATCGCGGAAGAAAAAGCGGCCCAACGCCTCGGAGATCTTCTTCGCTTCTGTCATCGTCGCCCAGTTCAGACGTCATCGCCTGTCGACGCGGCGCGGCGCTTTACGTCATCAGAACGCGAGCAGGGAAGCGTTTTCCCTTTGTAGAGTTACGAATGTAGAGTGATGCTCAGAGACATAACTTCCGGGATTAGGTCAATTTTAATTCTACGAGTAAAGAACGACGTTTTTAGCGTTCTTCTAGGGCAGATCAATTGTACGCCTGCTTATACGGAAAGTAATTGACTGATTATCTCCCATCAAGTCGGTATCGACTTTTCCCGACCCCATAGATAGATACATTCCGAAAGATGCCCGCTAAATTCGAATAATTGGGTCTCGCGTTCAACCGATTTCAACTATTGCCCTCCAGAAGCTTTAGGTTACGTATAATTTTCCTAATTTACTGACCAGTATATTAATCCCAGCGCGAAAACTCTACTTTGGTAACAAACAAAAATTCTATGAGTGAACTCGGAAATGATTATATAAACTGTTTTATTCGGATATTTCGTAAATCTAGGATGCTCGATGACGTAATCAGAACGCGCAGCCGTCGCCTTAACGAAAAGTATGCCCTCTTCGGCGTAACGACACGATTCCCTTCGTAGCTTGGCCGCCATGGCAACCACCGCGCGCCTGCGCACTCGCGCGTTCGCTTCCTTGCCATGGCAACCTGAAAATCTCCCGCCAAATGAAGGCCTACGCGAGGGTCCAACGTTTGTCAATGTGAATAAAATAAATTTAAAAAGGAAATTTAAGAGCAAACAAGGTGGCGAAGTTTCACCAGTGCTGCAGAAATATGCGCTGTCCTCTGCCTGCCCAACTTTTGTTTATTTCAGTGTTTTATTTCAAGTGTTTATTGATTTGGGGGCTGTAAAAAATGGCTGCCTGAGGGAGGCTACCATTTTCCCCACTGATTTTGCTAATTAGGAAGAGGCAAGTTGAAGCAGAAGGCCTCCTCCTCCTCCCCAACGCTCAAATGAGGGGGAATGGGCTTGTGCCAGGCTTTAAACTGGGTTACCAGCTAACCCTGGTTAGTTGGAATGCAGGTTTGTGGCTTGTGCAATGCTGCTTATCTGGGCTTCAGGGCCCTGGGAAGACAGAAAAATGGGGTTCAGTTGGGTCAATTTGGTGTAGGGACTAAAATTTTTGGTTTAGGGGCAGGGAGGCTTGGGTTCGAGTTCAGTCTCAGCCATGAAAGGTCATTAAAAAGAGAATTTGTGCAGTATTGCTCTCTGGCAGGTATGCTGACCCAATGGGGACGTTGTGGGAGCTAAAATCCCCATGTAAGCTACCTTGGGCTCATATGTTTATTTATTTCACTTTATGTTGCTTTTATTACTTTATTGTTTATTGATTAAATGTTTAATCCTGCCTTTACTACTGTATACATAACTCAGGGCAGTAAACATCCCTATTGCAGGAAGTCCTGGACTTACAACAGTTTGTTTAGTGATCGACGTGACCACGGCACTGAGAAGAGCGACTTATGACCAGTTTTTCACACACAGCCACAATTGAGCCCAAAGTTTCTGTGGCTAAGGAAGACATTTGTTAAGTGAGTTTGTCCCATTTTACGTCCTTTCTTGCCAATGACGTTAAGTGAATTGCTGTAGTTGTTAAGTGAGTCACACGGTCGTTAAGTGAAGCCGGCTCCCTCATTGACTTTGCTTGTCAGAAGGTCACAAAAGAGGATCACGTGACCCCTGGGACACTGCGACCATCATAAATATGAGACTGTTCTACTCCAAATTTTGGGTAAGATTTGTGCTTGGTATTTTATGAAAAGTTTGGAGATTGAAGTCCAACATTTCTGGAAGATTTGGATTACCAGCTTGGGTGGGGGGTTGGACTAGATGACCTACAAGATCCCTTCCAGCTCTCTTATTCTACCAGGTCTGAATGCAAGAAGATAGCAACCACTAGATGGCAGCAAAGATTTTTAGATCCATATACTTTGTTGCAGTCTCTCCACCACCTAATATTAATTGCAAATACAAGAGAATAATAGGGTTGGAAGGGGCCTTGGAGGTCCTCTAGTCCAACCCCCTGCTCCAGCAGGAGACCCTACACTATTCTGGACAAATGGCTGTCCAATCTCTTCTTGAAAACCTCCAGGGATGGAGCACCCACAAATTCTGGAAGCAAGCTGTTCCACTGATGGTTCCCATTGCCAGGAAATTTCTCCTTATTTATAGGCTGAATCTTTCTTTAATGATCTTCTTTAATAATAGACAAGCAAAGTCAGTGGAGCCTTCCATTTATTTTTGCATGCGATCACATTCACATTTTATCCCCTGTTTGCTTGGGGATACCCTATCTATCTGCATAGAGTTTATGGCAGGGGTCTTCAAACTTGGCAACTTTAAGACTTGTGGACTTCAACTCCCAGAATTCCTCAGCCAGCCCTGTTTGAAGTTTGAAGACCCCTGATTTATGGGAATCCAACTAAATACACGGGTTACAGAAACCTGTCATAGTACAGGATTTGGGGGGGATGCAATTCAGAAAGGAAATTTCTAATAAGGCATGGATCCTGGTTTTAGACATTAGCCTCAAACCGAGTGATTAATACATTTTTTCCCATCCTGATTTAGAGACTTGGAGATTTTCTAATGGAAGCCAGATTATTGAATGGTCAAAAATGGTGGTCTGCAGAATTCCTGCCCTTCTCCCTACCAGTCTCAGAAAGTTACTGTTTTTCCTTTGGAAGGAAAAAAACAAAACCCAACCAGGTTAGTAAATGTGGAGTTTTTTTCCCTATGGCTGAATTAATTATCCTTCCCAGCTGATTCACTGTTTGCAATTATCTCCTCCTCCTTTCTTATACCTTTTTATTCAGCGAGACTGGGGTGGGGGGGGGGAAAGCTGTTAAATTATTTTCTAACATACAAGATGAGTAATTTGACCTTAGGAGGCTTGAAGCAATCCAGGCAAAGCTGCAGAGATCTGAAGGACCCCGCTTAAGCATTTAAAAGCTGGCTATCTTAACATCCTGGCTGAAGGGCAAAATGGAATTGTACCAAGCGAAAGGAAGATAGCTGAGGCTGGCTCACTTCAGCTCAGTAAGACATCTGAGTTAATGTCCATAGAATTAGAATGCAGGAACACTTGACAAAGAAGAAAAAGCCCAACCAGGCACAACTTGTTCCTGAAGCTAAGAAAAGAATAGGCCAAATTACAGGACTACTTCTCGGTAAATAGACTTGCTTAGTGCTCCCAGCCTTGGATAGGATTCCTTTATGTTTTAGGCTGCAGTCCTCAGCATGTTTATTAGATGGAAATTAAGTCCCAGTGAATGGAGCGGTGTTTTGTTTTTCTCTCTCTTTCTCCTCCTCTTATAAAATGCCAAAGAATTTATTCAGCCTCGCATAAAAGTGAGAAATCGGAGCAGGATACAGCGCTAAGCGCTTGCATTGACAGAACTCCTTGTCGCTGGGGGGGGAAGCGATTGCCGGATAATTAAGTATAAAACAAGGTTGCTTGGGGTTTTTCATTAGGACTGCAATGTGGCGGTTAGAAATTGCACTCGGGGAATGCTTTTGCTACCTTCTTGGAAACTCAGAACTTTATCCCATGCAATTCAAGCCGATGTAATGATCTCCTGGTAACTGATTTCCCCAGTTTAGAAAATATAAAGGCTTGGATTCATAAAGAATCACAGGGCTGCAAGGGACCTCTAGAGCTCAAGGCAGGAGACCTTATACCCTCCCAGACAAAAGGTTGTCCAGTCTACTTTTGAAAACCTCAAGTGATGGAGTACCCACAAACCCAGGTAGCAAGCTGTTCCACTGACTAAGGCTGCTGGCAGATAGTTTATATATATATACAGTATTGCAATCAGACTTCATAAAGGCCTCGGATTTTGTACCGTTTTTCTCTTAAGACAGCCCTGTCTTAAACTTGTTTTTATCTATACATTTTGGCATCCATCTGGAACATGGGAGGAACAGTTTGTCACTGCCTGTGACTCAGTGGTGAAAGTCACAAAGAGTACGATGATTGTTATGTCAGTCGCATAATCCGCAAATAGCCATGTTCCTGACAAATTACCTTTCTCACACACACCTTAAATCCTTCTGAGAGCCGAATAGCAGCGTTCTGCTAGATCAAGGCCACTAAAATCAAGCTGTTGGTGATTTATTGGGTTTGAGGAGTTCCCTTTTGACCTGAACAATTGCAGATAGGAAGGGACACACTAGCCTTCCAGGAAAGCAGCTTAAAATCCTTTCCCCTCGGTCTGATGCAAGGCAAACAGGGCTACCCATCTTATTGAAGCAATTAAAGGCCAGCCTTGGCTCCATTGCGGTCCCAGGGCTGGTGAAACTGGCTATATTGGGGACATTGAACAGGAAGCTAGAATTCACGCTGCCAGATAGGAGGTATAAAGTCTCTGTTCTGCGATCAAGTGATCAAGCAGCAGCAGCACGGCCCTTTCAGATTTAGCCCTTCCTCTTTCTAAAATACCTTATTTTGAAGCTCCAGTGTTTCTCAACCTTGGCAGCTTTTAAGATGTGTGGACATTTAATTTAATTTGAATTGAGTTTAATACAATTCGTGGCACTTTCTCTTCATTTAAAAAACCACAAAGTTCACGAATACACCGAAAGCTTGGCTATTTGTGGATGTCTTCTGGAGGAGCTGTGTTCGGTGTTTGCCCCCCCCCAGGTTTCAGATCCCACTCCCCTGATTGAGTTGAGGGTGCACAAATGGGGAAAGAGTGAGAAGCCAGACATTTTCAAAGGAAAAAAAAAACCCCACAAAGAAAGTCTAGTTGCCTTTTGGAAAAAGCACCTTTGAGACAACAATGACTTGAGAGGATTGAGAATCTCCACAGACATTTGCTTTCTGACTTCCAAAAAAAAATAAAATCTCACTAGGTGGCAGACCTGCATCAAATCAGGAGTTCTGAACTGCTTCCTTTCCTGAGAACCTGTTGTGGAGAATTCCACTACCAATCTAGTGATGTCGTTGGGGCTGGACAAGAAAGAAAAACAGCACAGATTTTTTTTATCTTTTGACCCAAAGGTGCTTTTTTTTCCAAGAGGCAACCAGACTTGGTTTTCCCTTGAAGACGTGTCGCTTCTCATCCAAGAAGCTTCTTCAGTTCTGCGTGAACTGAAGTTCTGCTTCTTCAGCTTCTTGAATGAGAAGCGGGAACGTCTTCAAAAAGGAACAGCAAAGTCCAGGGGAAAAGCAGGAATCTCCACAGACACGTGTCTCCTTGAGTTGGTAAATCCAGACTGCGCCAAGGGATTGGAACGGAAGCCGATTCGGGCCCTGCAGACGTTGTCTCCTTGCACCTTGGAGACTGTTTTCAACCAGGTGCTGTGTGTTTGTGCGATTAAAAGTGGTGATTCTAAGGACCTTGCTTCCAAGAGAAAAGGTTTAGGGATTGAGGGCGTTCCTTAACCACAGGCTCCACAAAGCAAGTGAGTAATTCTTCACTGGCCCCGTTTTGCCGAGATTGAAAATGAGCCAAAGAAGCTAATCTCGCCGCTGCTTCAGAATCAGCCTGGAGCAGGAAGAGAGAGTCTTAATATTGGAGTCCCGATTCCTCCCAGCTGAACTTCACAAAAGAAGTGAAGTGCAAAATTCGACAACAGTAATTAACATCATTTGACCTGAGCTGCAAAACTTCCAGGTCATTTCCAAATGGCAGCCGAGTTTAAGGTGCCTTTTGTCTGCCATCTAATCATTGTCAAGATTTTTGCAGCCTGCAATTGTGGCTGCGTCCGGCCCCCTACGTGGGAGTATGCCTTAAGGGTGTTTTGGTTGATTTTGACTTAGTTTTTTTTGCCGTGGCTGTTAACCCCTGCTTCGTAGCTGTGTGATGGGGGTAGGTCATCAAGCCAGAATCAAAGATGGGGGACGCCAGGTTGATGGACGGAGGTTTTTCAGTATCTTGCTTTGAATAATCTTCCAGCTTATTTTTTTTTTTTTTCTTTCCCCCTTCTCCTCGAACCAAGCTGTGAACCACAAACGGGCATTTTGAGAGGTGGAACTTTGGTAGCGCAGCATCCCAAACGAAAAAGATGTGTACACAAGAGCTCTTAAGTCAGAGAAAAATGCAACGCCACCATAACACGTTAGCGCACATCGACGCCCAAGAGGGGCAACGTCTTCAAGAAAGTTGTTTGCAGAAAGTGGGCCCATTAAAACCGTGCTCCAAAGACAAGACACATTTTTGGTGCGGCCTTAAAAATGCGCAACCAGATGTGAAAACTGGGTGAAAGGGAATGCAATTTCAGACTGGAAAAAAATCAGAAAGCCAGAGAAACTGAAGCTGATAGAGTTTCTCTCCCTCTCTCTCTCTCTCTCTCTCTCTCTCTCTCTCTCTCTCTCTCTCTCAGTGGATTGACAGATGCACAGTGTAAGAACCAATTTATTACGGTAGGATTAGCCTTGCCAAACTCTTTAACGAGCTGTAAGCTTTGTTGAACTGGGAGTAGATTAAGATTACAAAAAAAAATATTGGCTGGATCCACAGTTGTGTCTGGAACTTGATCTTCCTATTTCTAGATAGTGAAATTAGCTCATGAGGAGGAGGACTTTTGACTGAACATTCCCTCGATCCAATTCCGCTTGCATGAGTTACTTCCTGAGAAAATACATTGAGAAAAATACGTTTTTTAATCAGTTTAGCGACGTGCTCTTGAGCTTAAGGCCTATGGCTGGAAGTCCAGTCTCCTGCACAGGTTGACCAGCCATCAAAAGATTTTGCATCTGATTGAACAGATGGTAACTTACAAACCTTTTCTCTGTCTGTGTGTGTGGGGGGGAGAGGATTGAAGTGGGCAGGCCTGGATGAGGTTTTTCATTCTCCTCCCCCCCCCCAGGTTTTCTTGGTGCTGTTAAGTCTGTTGCGTTCCGCTGAAGCTTGGATGACACGTGCTTTGCCATCCCGTGGTTTTTCCGCTGTCCTACTCCTGCAGCTCAGTCCGAGGAGAAACTCTGAAATGCATAAATGAAATCCGGTTTTAGGATGGCAGGTTTCTCAGACCTGGTACCAAATCTAGACTTTTATTACTTACTTATCTGTCTTATGAAGTATTTATGGCAATACAAGGGGACTCTGGGTGGCTTACACCCGTTATGGTCGAGACATTTACACTGTAGTATTATAATTCCCACCACTACGGCACCTTGGCTGTGCTGGCTAGTGGTTATCAAAACTGGGGTCCAGCCCGCGGCGTCGGCTCTGTGCTCAGACCTACCCAAGGTATCCCTTATATGTATAATAGATACACATAGATTAAACCTTGGGGTTGAATCATAGAATCCTATGGCTGGAAGGGACCTGGGGAGGTCTTCTAGTCCAACCCCCTGGATCCTATTGCATCCTCTCCTCTCTTTCCCATGACAGGTGTGGGGGCTGTGGCCATTACCTGCCCCAGATACGTTCAGGACGAGGCATCTGGGAAGCCAGAAGAGATCCAGCCGACTCGCTCGCTAATGATTAACCGAACCGCCCGCGTACGGCAGGTACGTTAACCGCACACACCTTTTGCTATCCCCGGCCTGTGCAGGAGGACAGGGAGTGTGGAAACTCAGCAATAAACAGTTTTCTTTTCTCTTTTTCCAACCTGATGAACGAGTTCCCTTCCTTTTTTAAAACAACAACAACAACCCAGCTCGCGAAGTCCACCTTAGGCCAGCGGGCTTCCCCGCCACTTTGCCTTTGGCCTCCTCCCTTTGAACTTGTTACCTTGGAGCTGGGAGAAGGAGGCTAAAAAGTCGCCCTGTAATCTCCGGGCCCGTCATTATGTAAAGCGTGCGTGGGAGGGGCGGGCCTTTTGGAGAGTGCTGCACGGGGAGAAACTGGGCAGGCAAAGCGGGGGGGAACACGAGACGTTGCAGCTGTCCCGGAGGAAGACTGGGGAAGCAGAGTGGGGGACTTGAGGTACGCTCCCTCCTCCCTCCCTCCCTACTCCTCCTCTTCCTCCTCCTCCTTCTCAGACTGCTTGGTTCTGTAGTACTAAGTCTTCTTCCTGGCTTTGAAGCCAAAGCAAGTTGGGCAACTTCCAACAAGCTCTTACAAGAACAGTTCTGCAGCTTCTAAAGTTGCGACAGCATTTACCATCTCTCTCTGTCTCTCTCTCTCTCTGTCTCTCTCTCCCTTCCTTTGCAAGAAGACAGCATCCCACTGAGATATCTCGTCCATTCAGTATTTCATGCATGCTGTTTCTTGCTTAGGTAACTTGAGTTTTCAAACACAGCCGCTCTGGGTGCCTGTTCACTCAGCTCGAACGCGGCCCGGGCTGGGGAATCTTTTGTTTTAAACCTGTTATCTCCTTCCTCTGCAGGGGAGAGGTCAGGCCTGCCTCCTCCTGAGAAGCCAGCCCTTCTGAAGTATTTGTAGCTCTTGTGAGAGCATTGGAACCCAAGGCAGAGCGAGCAAGATTGAGACGAGGTAAGACGATACGCCTTGCTTGGCCCAGCTTCCAATGAGCTTTTTATTTTTAAGTTTTCAGGGGCCCGACAGGAAGAAAAATTGGAAAAAAGGGCAGTACGCTTCTAGGGAAAAAAGCCAATTTTCTGTATGAGGTTCACAATGACGGGGAAATTACCTCGAGTCTGCAGGTTGAGAACTTCAATCACAGCAATTATGCTTCTGAACCTGAACCTCTAGAAGGGATCCATTCAAGAAATCCCAGATTTGGGGAGCCGTTTAGCTCCCCAACCCCCTGGCTGGATTTTGCCCAGTTTATCTCTTTCGGTGGCCTACCTCGCAGGATATTTGTGAAGGCCAAAAGGTGAAAAGTGCAGGAGGAGACTTGGGTAACTCACTTCAGTCTCTTGAGACCTTTTGACATTTCCTTGCCAAATACCTCTTATCGCTGTGGGATTCGGGGTTTGGACCTGGTGGACGGCTCTGGTCGTGGTTTAAATCTGGAAATCTCTCCCCTTGCAGGCCTGACTCGGCCCTCTTTCGAATTCACATCTTTTGCCCTGAAAGACACCCTTAAAGGAAACTCTTTGACTTTTCCATGAACTGAGACTTTTCAGGAAATGTGCTTTAGCTGAACGGTTTAAAGTGTTTGCGTTTGGTTCCTTGGCGTTTTGATTGTTCTGCTCTTTGGTGTTGCCAAGATGGTGTTTTTTTAAGTAATGGTTTGTTACGTTTTCACCGGGTAAGGTCATAATTGTCTTTTAAAACACTGACAGACTGTCAGCCCTAGAGAGAGAGAGAGATGATGGCAATCTGAACTCTTTAGCTCAGAGTGAAGCTGGGAAGGAAGATAAATAAAATCACGCCGTATGATCTGTGGAGGCAGAAAGGTATAAGCCCAGACAATTCCCTAAATTACTGTCAAAATGTAATATTTACTGTGGAAGGGAGAGGGAAATTACTTTTAAGTACACGGCCAGAGTAATTGCATTTTCTTAATTTTAATAACACGCCAGTGTAGGCGAATTGGAAAGAGATGTAATAATTTTGGTCCTAGCCCCCACCCATCAGTTTTGGGGGTAACAGCTTCCGGCATCCCTCTTTCTGATCTTACCTTGATTTACACACACACACACACACACACACACACACACATGTATATATATATATCTACACATAAATTAATATGTTTGGCTTTATGGAATTCCCTGCTGCCTTTTATTCCCTTTAAAGTCTGTCTAATATCCTATAAACCTCTCTTAAGCACTGAATACTGGTGTTGTCAGGACACCCTTCCATGTTTATCCTCAGCTTTCCCCGGTCCACTTTCCAAACCCTTTCATCTGGGTCTTTTTATTCCTTTCGGTTCTCATTTGCGTGGCTGAATAGCCAGCTGCCTCTGGTCCACCAAGCTCCTTGCCCAACAGAGTCGCAGGTAATACAGGTGTCCCCTTTCGCCCTCCTTCTGAGTGCAGAAGAGGCTGCTTGGGCAGCTGCTGTTCAAAACATTTCTTGCCTTAGGTTGATCCTTGGGTTTGTGGCACTGGGCGTGGGGAACGTTGCTTGGTCAGCAAAAGCAGCCACCAACTGCCACAAGGTGCAGTGTGTAAGCACGAGTTTTGAGAAAAGAGAAACTCGAGCAGAGTTTTTTTATCGTCGCGCGCCTGCAGGAAAAAAAGGGACCTGTTTTGTTTTTTTCTTCTTCTTCTCTTACCTCTCCTACAACACTACAACTGGCAGGGGCAAAAAAAGAGCAACGAAGACAACCTCGGGACTGGTGTCCAGCAGGAAGAGATCGTGTAGATAGGCCTTGAGGAAAATATATATTTTTCCCCCCTCAACCTTGGAAACTTTAGGACGTCTGAAGTTCCAGTCCCAGAATTCCCTCTTCCGCGGAGCAGAGGCCTTGACCAGAAAGCACCACCAGCTGCAAAGTTTTTCCCAGCGGCAACCTCTGGTGTCTTCCACACTCCTCCCAGCGTCGGAGGGACACAATAGAAGCTTTCTGTTGGTTCATTGGCAGCTGGGTGATGCTGGAAGACCCCAGGCGTCTGGGGACAGGGCATTAATTGAACCGTTGGGCTTGCAAACTGGACCAGTGTTTTTGGTGGCCTAAAATAATCCTCGTGGCCTCCGGGCGTGACCGCCATGCTCGGTGCCCTTCACAGTTGGGAACCGTCCCGATAAGATAACGCTGGAAACTTGGAACTGAATTGGATTCAGGAATTGATCAGAGGCGTTAGGAACTCCCCCTTTCCGTCGCAACAGTGCTGTGTGCGCAAGGATGGTGCAAGCCTTAAGGGAAACAACAGCACAAAAATATTGCACCGAAATCGGTGTGTGGCCTGGAACGTGTCACAGTGGGGGCAGGCTGATAAGCCCAGCGTAGCTCAAAGCCTCGGCTGTAAGCTCTTGATCTCAATGAGTTTGAAAAAGATGGAACTAAGATCGCCCTACATCAACCTCTCGAGATCTTCTCTGTGGAGATTCTCCATCATCCAGGTTCACAGTTGTCCAAAAAAGCAGCTGGACTTTCTTGTTTTTTCTTTCTTTCTTGAAGACGTTTCGCTTCTCATCCAAGAAGCTTCTTCGGTTCTGACCGAATGGTGGGTCCCTAATTTAAATTGAATTAATTTGAATCAATTCAATTCAATTTCATCTAAATCCTTCCGTTCCCCACCATTCAGTCGGAACCGGAGAAGCTTCTTGGATGAGAAGCGAAACGTCTTCGGGGGGGGGGGGCAAAGCAAGAAAACCCAAATTGCCTTTTGGAAATGAGCATCTTTGGGGCTCTGGAGACCTTGTCCTGCCCTGTTGAGAAGCCGGTGACGTGTTGAGTTCAACAAATTCATCGTCCAAAGACGTGAATTAAAAGTGGGAAAACTCGCAGAAGAAACAAAAACAGACCTACAAAGCGACAATGCATTGTGGGTGTCGTTCCTTGTTCGGGCTTTTCCACCTAGCTGATTGGGAATTGTCCGAATGGGGAGTCGGAGAAGAGAAACAGAAGGAAAGCAATTTTTGCTCGCCTTAGGCATGAAAGCTGGGTGGTTTTGGATCAGTCACTCTCTCTTAGGTGACAAGCTGATGGCTCATTTCCTGTCGCAACCAATGGATCAACAGTTGGTTGATCTGAAAAAAGTAGATTCTGCACTTGTGGGAAGAACATTAGGAAGAAAATATGTATTTCCCTATCTGTGTATTGTTCTACCTCTTGGCTGCAAAAAGAATCATTTCTGTGGATCAGACCAACAAATATTTAATATTGCCTTTGCAACTGCCAGAAGGCTAGTCTCTAAGCAGGGAAATAAGTCTGAAATTGTTGAAAGGTGCATATTAAACCTTACATTGCTTTGCTGTAAAGCACACCTACCTTCAACTCCTGTTTTTCCAAACCAGGCAAATCGTTGCCTCCCATTTAGTTATCCCCTGATGGATAACTAAAATTATATGGACAGATAAGTATCACAGTGACTTTCCTGTAACTATGGCCTATAAAACACGTAATGGGGCTGAGTTGCAAAATACAGAAAGGAATAAAGATATTTTTGCTGGCTGGGAAAGGAAAAAATAAAACAGAATAAATGCTTAACACAGGTAAGCAAAGCAGAAAAATTAAGAATCAGCCAGCTCTTAAACCTACATTATAGGCCAATTTTGGTCCAGGTGCGTGTTCCAATGCAACGCAGATATTATAATATTTCTTACCTGCAGTTTCTTTCCCTCTTCTCAGCCGCTTTTTGACCTCAGGAGTGCTGCTCCAGACAAATTTCATTTTGGGAGGACAAACAGCCACTGAAATGCTCAAAAAGCATTTTCAAAAAGAAATGGGGTCAGGTGTTCATTCAGAACACAATTGCTTTAAAATAACCCCACAAATAATTAGTGGGTAGCTGGCTCCTTTTCCGAGAAGAGTGTTCAGTTTGCATCTAGATTTTTTTTTTTAAATTTATGTTTTTACGATTCAGTTAATTTTCTAGTCAATTCTGGATTGTGAGCTTAGCATAACATTTCTTTGAAAACATTTTTGATCTAGCATCTCCATTTTTATTTTTATTTTTTAACCTAGTGGTTGATGGAGTATCCGTGAGCCTCTGCCAGTTAGGGTGGAATCCTGCCATGGTTTGAGTTTTGATGAAGTCAAGTAAACACAACCTTCCCTCTGACCTCCTTATCATCCGACTTTATAATTTTAGGCCCGGGAAGACTTCTCTGTTCTTGTAAATGTCGGTTTCCTTGCTTGATTATACATTCCTATAATTTATTTTGGAATTGGCACGGGTGCGTATTCCCGGAGGTTCCCAAAGGAGGGGTTGGTTGAAAGAACCACCACCATATCATAATTAAGATGGAGAAGACGGTCATAATTAAAAGCAGCTGCTTTGAACGGATGGCAAGAGACAAGGAGAATGTGGATATTTTTGGTAGATTGGTAGATTTGGTAGATTTATTGAGTGACCTGGGAAAGGGGAGACTTTGTAAAGTACAGGTAGCCCTCAACTTAACAGCAGTTCATTTAGAGACTGTTCGAAGTTACAACAGCACTGAAAAAAGTGACTTATGATCGTTTTTCACACGACCGATGCAGCCTCCCCACGGTCACGTGATCAAAATTCAGCCACTTGGCAACTGATCCATATTTATGACGGTCCGCAGTGTCCCCAGATCCTGTGATCCCCTAGGCAGCAGAAATGTTCGGCTCAATTGTGGTCCTATACAGTCAAGGTCTACTTATAAAGACTTAGGGCTTCCTGCCTGAGCGGCGGGCTGGACTAGCAGACCTCTAAGGTCCCTTCCCACCCTACGAAGAATACCAACGCAATCCCATTCACCTGTCCCTCTTTTTATGGCACACATAAAACTCGCAAAAGGGAGTGCCAGTTGGGCAATAGTGGTGTCGGTTTTTCATATCTGAACGGGATCACTTTCTTACACCAGGTCAAATGTCTTGCCAGATTTTTTTTTTTAAAAAAAAAAGAATGCAGCACTAACAGGGAAATTGCAGTTTTTCCAAGAGAAGTCTGAAAACTGGTGTCAACCCCCCCCCCCTTGAGAGTATCACCGTTTCCCCTCTGGAATAAACTCTTCTCTTGCTCACAGGGATTCCAGCAAAATGGGAAAAAGAGGAAAACATATTGATTTATTGACTGATTAGGCCAGGAGCTTGGTGCCAACTGTTAGCAACCACATAATAGACTTTCTCCAGGAAGGAGGGTGTACCAAAAATCAGGACCAGCCATTTATTATGTAAACGACATTAAACGTTTCAATTGCTTGCCATTTCCTTCCTGAGTTACTTCCTTATTTGTTTGGCTCGCGACCTTTGAACCAATTGTATGTAGAGTCTTGGAGAAAGAATAAAATCAATAAAACATACTGTGATTGATTAACAGGGTCTGGGTTTTGGTACAATCTCTGCATGTGTGTGTCTATATCAATATCTATCTGTATAATAGGCCGTGTAGTTCAACAAATGCAGCAGTGCTACTACAACGTCATACAGGTAGCTCTCGACTCACGACTGTTCGTTTAGTGGCCGAAGTTGCAACAGCACTGAAAAAAGTGACTTTTGACTGTTTTTCACACTTAATGACCGTTGCAGCATCTCCCATGGTCACGTGATCGAAAGTCCGAAGCTTGGCAACTGGCTCGTGTTTACGACGGTCGCAGTGTCCCGTGATCACATGATCCCCTTTTGGGCTCAATTGACGACTACTTATAATGTTGTCTACAGCCTAACGTTTATTACCATCTCTCTCTCTCTCTCTCCACCTTTTTTAAAAGCTACATTAAGGAAAATGTAGGGCTTGATGAGTAATCAAGAAAAGTATTTTGCTCAGATGATAATAGCAACTTTATTTATGGTAAATTTGTGGGAGGTGGAGGGAAGGGAAAACGTTGTCATTTGAAAAATAGAATATGTTGCGTGGACATGTGAGGATAGCCAAAGGAAGGGCCAAATTATCTATCGTGGTTTTAATTCCAAACTAACCCTGTTCCCATTCCAGGGACTTCAGAATGTCATCCGTGGAAGGAATGCCTGAGTCTTCCATCTCAGGGATTCAGTTTTGAAAGGGAATCATTTTAAAAGTGAATTCATTGGCTCGCTTTAAACGTGAACCGCTTGAGTCATTAAATCAAGTAACCAGACTGAATGGATGAGTAAGATTAGACGTGTCTCTGAATCAATTCGGATAAGCTAAACCAGCTCGTAACTTTGAATATCAAGCCAAGTAATTACATAACTTCACCAAACAAGCAGGCTGAAAAAAAGTCAGACCCAAATTTCTCGGGATAACAGGGCAGTCATTGATATCAAGACAGCGAAATCACGGCTTTAATCTTTAGTTGCTGTAGAAGCTGTCCAAATAAATATTTTTCATGCTTTCTGCTGAACGTCATAGGACCGAAGAAGAAAGCCTGTGCTAACCCTCTTGTCGTTTTTCTCCTCAGCTGTTTTACCAACTCGTAAAGAAAATATCCAGTGAACACAAATGCAACACAAGGACAGAAGGTTCCCCGCTTTGAAAGATAATACAGATGTGAACTTTATTCACCAAGGGGTCCGGTACTTTTCCTGACACCACGGACCGTGACCAAGGCGCTAACCGATCGGATCCCTTGGAAGACCTAAGCAGTCTTTTTGCTCAAAGAAGAGAGACGTTAAAATCCAGACGTTGAATGGAAGCTGCACAAAGGCAACTTAACTCAGTGGCAGAAGGTGGGCATAAAACCTGGAGTCTGAATCCCATACCTTGAATGATTAAAGATGTTTTTTTAACATAAGGATTTTTCTCTTGATGACCTGGGCAGCTGAAGGAAAAGTGCTGGACAAACATGGGCCACAGAACAGCCTTTCTTTTGACCTAAGATTGGCAGAACCGAAGACCCTCCTATAAATGCATCCGTTTTCCAAAGCTCAAGAGGCAGAAAACCTTAAGCTGGGGCGTGTGGCGACCTTGGAAGACATGTTTCCTGATTTGGGACAAGCAGGCGGCCTCTCGCATGAAAAGGACGCGCATCGCCACCCCTTCCTTTCCACAAACGTCATTACGATAGGTAAATCGATTTGATATTACGCACACATTACTGGTTTTGTTTTTTGTTTTTTAAATCTGCGGTGAGGAAAACACGATGAAGCATTTCAGTTTGCTTTTTTTTTTTTTACTTCCATATGGGGGCAGCCAAGATAACAGAGCGACCCTTTTAGATCTGGGGATACAGGTAGTCCTCGACTTACCATCATTCGTTTAGTGACCGTTTGAAGTTACAACGTCGCTGAAAAAAAAGGGACTTTAAGACCAGTGGTGGGATTCAAATAATAGGTGAACAACCGGTTCTCTGCGTGGATGCTGCTTCCGGAAGTCCGTTCTGGGCCTGGGCAACCAAAAATTAGCTAGCGGTTCTGCCGAAGTGGCGCGAACCGGCTGAATCTCACCACTGCTTACGACCGTTTGTCACGCTTAACGACGGTTGCAGCGTCCCCACATGGTCACGCGATCGAAATTCAGATGCTGGGCAACTGGCTCGTATTTATGAAGTTTGCACTGTCCTGGGAGCATGTGATCCCTTCTTAGATTTACATTTAGATGACCTTTATTGTCATTTTTTTCCCTGTGGGCACGACGGCACACATTAAAAACGAAATTGAGTTGCTTCCTCTCAAAGCGTACACATACCTAACACACATTTGAAACGTGCTATGTACAACATACGTATAGACCCACACCCTTGCCTGTAAGCAACGTGTGAATATTATTCGCTGTCCATCTTGAATACATAACGGAAGGAGGAAGCTTGAGAGTTCTTTGTGACCTGGTGACGGGCAAATTCAGCGGGGCAGCGAGATTCACTTAATAACTATATTAACTAATTGAACAGCTGCAGCGATTCACTTAAGAACGGTGAGAAGGAAGCAAAATTCACTTGACCGCCGTCTGACTTAACGACAGACAATTTGGGGCCGAATTGTGATCGTAAGTCGAGGGCTGCCTGTATCTATGAATGAAGAGCCCCACGTTCTTGCATTCCAGGGTGGGCTATGAGTTCCTGGGGTGTAGGACTGCATCCAAAAAAAAAACCGGTGAGTGGAACAGAATGGCTTGCGCCTGTTATTTCTCAACAGCCCGTCATTTATCATGGTTTCAGTGCTTCCTCAAGAGATTCTGCAAGCTTAGAGGTCAAAGAAGCTTTATACTCTGTGAAGGATATAAAATTGCACAGGAGATATTTTTCATGCACGCTCAGGACTATTCATCTCTGTAACGTCTAACATCCAGATACGCTTGCCTGGGACACTAAGCAGAACCTTCCCAGTGGTGCCACTTAGCATGAAGAAGGCCAGCTCCTTTAGCTGTTCCTTAGGGCTGATTTTTTTATTTTTGAGCAGTATCTGTTGTTTCTTCTAGGTTTTGCTCTCATGTGACTAATATTTTTCCCCTTTGGCTGTTTCATTTTCTTGTGACGAATTCCACCTTGCTCCTGGTTTTTAGGTGTGCCGGTGTGTGCTGTGAGTTATGTATTTATAATTGGTTTCCTCCTCATCATCATCTACTTTCCAGGGCTAAAAATTGTGGTATATGAACCAACAACCAGCCAACATTAATCATTGAAGTTAGTGGTGTCCCGTTCCAGAATACTCCATTCCATTTTCTCTTCATCTGCTTTCCCGTGGTTCTTCTTGCAGTTAAAATTCATAGGGTAAAATCTGCAGTCGGTGGATTTATATTGATTGCTGCCTTAATTTTTTTTTAAAGCAATAATAATGTATAAACATCCTTTTTTATTTAAAATTTAATCTTTCACATCCCTCCCTTCTGTTCTTCCTTCTCTTCAAAATCTCAACATGATACCCCCTGGGTGACTCTCAGCCTCACCCACTTTGCAGGGCTGTCTCAACTTAAGGGAAACCTTGAGGGGGGAAAAAAAATAAGATGAAAATGCAGTAAATAGGAAATAAATCTTCCCCTAACGTGCATTCGATGCCGTTTCGGTTATATACAGCATCTTTTTGTCCCTGGAACATGGGAAAGTGAAAGGATGTATTACTAATATCCCGTTAATTTATACTGTATAATTTTGGATGTTATATATTATGACATTAGAAATCATGAAGGTCTACATTTTGGCGGTGTTTCCTTGTTGTATTTTCTCCCGTCTTGCTCCAGTTAGCTCCTCGGCCACCGTTTGCTAAAGTAACTTGTAGAAAATAAACCTCTATATTGGACAGCTTTCTTGCTCTATATATCTTATCATGCTCCAAGAAAACCCTTAAGGCAATATTTTTCATGGTAGATAAAGCTATCAGTGGATACTCATCGTGGTCCCTAAAAACTATTTACTAGGAAGATATGGTTAGACTCATACATAACTGGAATCTGGTTGGTCTCTGGATGTAGATTTGCACATGATGTAGACTTTAGGCTTAATTCAGCAAGGGTATTCTGATTTTACCAGAGTGTTATTTACTGTACTTTCACGGCTACTCACAGCTAATGGTTCTTAACTTGCTTCTCCCAAACATTGCCTTTTTATTGCCTATGTTTATAATTTCTTGAGAGCCAAACTTCAAGCGTTTGGTTTTACAATGCATAACGTTATAATGTAATCCTATACCAGGTATATTTATTCAATTTATATTGGTGTTTACACTCAGGTAAATCTGTATAATCCATAGCTCTAATGCGGCGATTTTACCCAGATATTTCCAGGGATTAACATTCTTTTTTTTCCCCACTGTCTGTAATTTTTTTTATATATTTGGTAGCTCGGTGAATAGAATTCTCTGGTTTTGCCACCCTGTCTGTTGCTTTGGTTTCCCTTACGTAAAATGGGAGACCCTGAGCAGGAAATAACAATGTTCCTTGGGCAGACAGCCTCATGGGTACTGAATCTCATTTTAAAGTCTGATGGATAACCAGACTTTCGAGACGGGATGAAATAACAAAGATGACGAACCGGACAGGATGATTTTAATAAAAGGCTAGGATGCAAGAAAATAAAGACCTGGGAGCAGACGCTCTCTAAACTTAGAGCAGCCGTTCCCAGACTTTTCCTTCATGTAATCCATGACATCATCCATGAACGTTTTGAAGGAGTCAGAGCGTGAAGGGACAGCATAGGCCCTCCTGGTTGAGCAGGGGGTTGGGCTAGAAGACCTCCAAGGTCCCTTCCAACTCTGTCATCCGATTCTATTCCAAGGAGTCGGAAAGGGAGCATTGATAGATTCTATGGCATGTCTTAGATGCTGCCTAAAATATTGATGAGAACTTCAAAATCTCAGGGGTCTTTCCGAGTCGACTCCCCGTATTTGACGGTATTCCCGTTTGACTGTATTCCCATCATTTCCAAGAAATGGGTCTCCCAAGAGTAGCTAGCTCAAGTTAACAAAATCAACTACAAGAAGGAAGACCACCAAGGTTGGAGAACACCCAAGAGCCCAACAAATACCTCTTTATACAACCTTCCCAAACATATAGGAGTTGGACGGTCAGAACGAGACTCTTTTAAAAAAAAGCAAAATAGAGTCTATCCACGGTTGTGAAGATGCCAGCTTGCTATAAAATAACAACGTAAGGGACCCGCTCTCGCGTTCCCCACAACCGACTAGGCGAGTGAGACCGAGGAGGAGATGCTCAGGGCCTCTAGGGGCAGTGAAGATGGAATAATGGTATAATTTGACCCAGATTTGGAGACCAAGGGAAAATCCACGGAACTTGTCAACGGTAAATAAGCTGCAGTGGGTTTTTTTTTTTAGTCTCACACTTCTTTAATAGCTGAGAATCTCTGGATGATAGTTCAAGGTTTGGTTTTGTTGTCGTTCTTGTTTCCCGATAGACTCGGCTGGGCTTGGCAAAGAATCCTGGTTGGCAAATAACAAAGTGAGCAATAAGAAGAAAAATATATATATATTTGCGCAGTTGAAGGCTTTATCCAATAATTTTCTCGCCTAGCGCTGCTGCCGACCCCAGTAGGCCGTAATAGCGTATTGTTCTGTCTGGTTTTGGAGACATACCTAACTTAACTTTCGGAGTTGCCCTGTTACTATGACCTCAGGAACCTAGACATATCCAGGCCCGAACGGGGCATTTGGCCACATGTGAAGAGAGGAACGCTCTCGTTGTGATCCAGCCACTTTAATCTGTGCAGCATTTTTATGGCGGCTAACCTTTCTTTATTGAGGTCCTGCACACACTAAGGAAGAAGCATTGACACAACTTATAGAAGCCGGTTGCTAAAGATGTTTGGGCTTGCCTGCTGCTTCCTAATAGACACAGCCTGAAGCTCCCGACCCACCTGGGTCTTTCAAATTGAAGTTGCTTTTGAATTTTTTTTTTTAATCCTACCCTTGGTTAAATAGGGCAGTGTCCTAATGAGGCAGCCTTCAACGTGGTTGTTGAAATGGGCAGTTGTACGTTGAAATTAGGACTCCAAAAGGAATCTTCCATGGACAGCTGATTGTCCACGACTGGCAAAAAGGTTATAAAATCTTCCCAATTCGCTTCCCCATCGCCTTGCTTAGAAATCAAAATTCTGGCCCCCGCTGTGATTGTAAGTCATTGTAATCAGATCTGGCAAAATTAATTTTGTTGCAAGTCAGGCAACAATATGTATGTTTCCCAAGTCAAAAAAAATCTGCATAAAGAATCAATTTGTGAGAGAAGCATTCAAACAAATAATAACAACAACAACAACGTATCCTTAGGAAAATTGAGCGCCCTATGATGTGTCTGTATTTTAAAAGTTGTGTTGGAAGATGAATGCAGCAAACAACGACCTCAGGGGAACTCACCTTAAAAACAGAGGGTTTTTCTATGGGAATTTATCTTAAGTTATTTATCCCGGAGGCGGTTGTGTGTACGTTAGGAAAAGCTGCGATGTGAAACCGATACGTGTTGTGTTGTGAAATCAAGCGAAATAGTAACTGGGAAGGATTTACATTGTTTCCATCAACTGTGTATTAGCAATAAGCCACTTATCGTTGTTTCCCCCCCCCCTAAATAAAACCGCAATGTAGTATATAAATTGCTAAATGGTAACAGCAATAGATTAAACTGCTTCTCCAGCATCTAGCATGTTATAATAGGAGAGCCTGTTAAGCAACGTCTTTAACAGATCCAAACACTTTTGGATCCTGGGCACGTGAGCCGCTAGCGAGATAACGGTTCCGCTCGGGAAAAAAATCGCGAGCGATGCATCTTTGCGAAACCGGAGAAAGTTGAAAGGCGCTGGGGGTTTACGCGGTCACGAAAAGTGGCTTCTTCTGGGGTGGCTTTAACACCACGAATGAGGCCACCGGTGGAGGGAAGGCCTGGGCGCACACGTTGCCTCGTTCCTCGTTTTGAAGTCCCCTTCTCTGTTCCTTTAAAACCCGACAATCCTCCATTGAAGGGAGGGTTGCCATGGAAACTGACGGGGAAGGGATGCGGCTGAGCATCCTCTGTGTGTGAGCAATGAAGAGGTCCTGCAAATGCAGAGTTGGACGGGAAGGCTGGGCCTTAGGGTGCAATTTTAGGGCTCACCACGTCTCTCAAAGGAGGTTCTAGTAACTCTGTCCGTTGCCTTCCTCTCATTTGTCTCAGCCCACAGGGAGGCAGCTCTGCAGGGATGCTGTGTGTGCTTCTGTACTTCCGAAGCCGAGCAGATGCTTCGGGCAAGGAGATGACCCCTGGTGAGGTCTTCCTAAAGAAGCTGGATCTTGAGGGCAAATACCCGTGTAAGCCACGGAGATGTCAGACTGAACTTTTTGGAAGGGAAGTAAACATCCCGTTGGTGTCTCCGTGGCCCAAAGCCGCAGCTTCTTTAAGGAGGCACCAACAGGTTTGGCGAGCACTTCCTCAGCCTGGGATCTGAATAGCTCTGCCGTTCCCAATTATCTCTCGCTTTCCCGTCTTCTAAAATACTGTGTTCTCTCTTCCCCGTGACACATGTTTAGCCCCTTAGTTATAATCTAGCATGCTTCAACAGCCGCCGGATTAATGACAAGGTCAGGTCAGGGGGTGGCACCTGCCACAATCATATCCCAGCTTTGATCCAGGAGCGATTTGACACAGGTTTCTACTGAGCCATCAGCCCATTGTAATGCTTGGCTGGTGCTTCCCAATGAACTAAACCTGTTTTTTTTTTTTAATGGTTTAGCGTTCTTTTGGAAGAATACTAATAAGGTATTTTAAAAAAAAAAGATATTTTTTGCCTGCTCACAGACTGGAGTACAGCATCTCCGTGCAGCCATCTGGCTGTTCCTGTGCTGTCTCCTAAAGTCATTTAGTCATCGCCGAGAGAAGCTGAGTTTCAGATATGTAACCCGAAGAAAAAAAGAATGTCAGTTAAGAAAGCAGAAGGCTTTTCCCCATTTTCCCCTACCAGATTTGAGCTCCCAAAAAAGGGCAGCAAAGAGACTTTTAATATACCTTTCTGCCATCTAGTCTGAATTTTTGCAAGCCAGACTCACTTTTGTAACAGTGGGTGCATTTCCTATTGATGTACCCTTCCTTTATTTTTATTTGTTTTATTTTTGTATCTCATTGGAAGTAATTTCTTCCTGTCCTCCACTACGTCTCCCTTTTTGGCTCTCCCCAGGCAGTGCCTTTCTGTTTCCCACTACCCCCCCACCCCCCATATCTACCTGGACGTTAAACCCCACTTTCTTTGAAGAATCTGAGCACCTGTGAGCAAGTGGGCCTCTCCCACTTTCCGTGGCCCCGAGGTAAAGAATGCAGAGGCTTTGTGGAGGTCCAAACCTCAGCTTACTAGATGGAATTTTACCCCGAGTCATCTTAAAACTAGAAAGGGAACACATCTCTGCAACACTTGGTTTTGTATCACTTTATTATGGCTTCTCCGTCCAATTACTTACAGCAGCCCACGCCATCGGATCTCAGAGAGAAGGCATGCTACAGATATCATTGACTAGGGAATCTACATTTTTTTGGGGGGGGGGAGGTTTCCCAAGAACGCACCTTCTCTTGTCATGTCCCAAAGGTGCTTTTTTTACGAGTCAACTGGACTTTTCCCCCTCTCTTTGAAGACGTTTCGCTTCTCATCCAAGAAGCTTCTTCAGCTCTGAAGAAGCTTGGGGGGAAAAGCAGCTTTGGGACAGCCGTGACGACCTGGATGACTGGATGACTTCTCTGTCAGGTTGCCTGCTTTATACAACATCCTTTCCCCCAAAATCAGGACGATAGAAATGCACGGTGCTCTGTTTGTGCCTTGTCATTTAAAGGAAACCTCTTGTTCTCCTCTTCAGTGGAAAAGGGTTTGCCATCCGAATCCACCTTAGCGAGACAGTCCCTGTTTTCAAAGCGATCTCGCCTAGGAAAGATACCTAGGCCTTGCCTTTCCAGCACAGGTAACTTCCCTTTCCCCTTTTAAAAAAAGATTCTGTTCTTAGCTAGGCTAATACCTCCACTTGGAAGGGGGATCAGAGGAAAGGGGGATTACGGTCAGAGACGGGATGGGAATTTCAGAGCAATCCGGAAGGAAGAGGTGCGCCCCTAGAGATGAAAGTCACCTGGTCCATCCCTAGACCGATGTTTCCCAAAACAAAGTTAAATTAGGTAACTCGGGATTAAACAAGAGACGTTTCGGTTGAGATCCGTTAGCGAGTCCAAGCTAGCTGATGTTATTATTATCTGTCATTTCTAGCTATTTTCTTTCTTTTTTTAAAAAAAATGTGCTTTTCCAACGGCAACTTTGGCCCCATGGCGAAGCTTGCCCTGGTCTCCAACTGCATTTCTTCTCCCTGCTGTAAATTGAATTGGAAGGGATTTGAAAGAGATAACAAGATCACAGCCTTCTCCCATCTCGGTGGTCTTTCCCTCCTCCATCCTGTTTGGCTTGTCAGTGTGTGGTTAAGAAAACCTAGTTGCGTTCCTTTCCGTCTGCATTTTATAGCTGGAGAGAGAGAGAGAAACCCGTTGCAGAAAGGATGGACCTGGGACTCTTTCTCAGCCCTTCGCTCACAGGGAATGAAATGTGTAGGCACAAGAGGCCCCACTGAAGCAGGGGCACTGAATCAAATCCTTTGTTGCCGTCCTCGGGGCCATGTCACAGAAGGTGGGCTTGGAAACAGCTACCCACAAGGCAGTCCCTTCACCAGGATCCAAATGTCACATTGCTGCATCATTTGGGACACCTACCACAACTTTTTCTGCGTTCTTTTCTCTTTGCCAAGCCGCGGGGTGAGAGAGCTCAGAGCTTTCTCCTTTTGTGTTCACAAGTTTCCTTTGTGTACACATCTGAGGTTGTGAGTGCTTGGTTGACGTTCTTCACGCGTTCCTGGAAGGATATTGCTGGGCTACCGGAAACACCGAGGCTGACAAAACTTGATTCTATAGCTCTATTCTCAGATATTATCCCGCACCGTCGTTTCTTTCCCCCCCGATGCTAGTCTGCTGAGTGAGTCACAACTGGCTAAACTCTAATCACATACTAAGCCAAGAACAGGTCCTATATGGGGGGACATCATATTCTCCGACCCATTTTAACTTTTAATTAAGGCAATTGAAATAGGAAGTTGCTTGGCCCAGAGCAAAACACCAGCTCCGAGACTGTAATTGTTTACTGCCATGCTCCCCTTTGTAGCCCAGGAGTAGATAGGTGGATTGAAATGTTTGTATTAATTTAATTTCATTTAATTTTTTAAAAAGGGCACACAATGGACGCTATAATAAGCTTCGCAGACCTTTTAAGGCATTCGCGCCCATTCCACTACCGTAGTTATTTCTTACATTTGGCTACCTCCAAATTGTCAGGGACTCTTGAGAGTTATCGCAATTGATAATTAAAAGATCTAATTAACCCCTGCAAATTGAACCACTTAAATCGCATTCAGTTTTATTTGGTTGCAAGTTCTTTGAGGTTTTTACACGTGCTGATCAAATAAGCTTTTTTTTTTTGTTGCTCGCCTTATTATTTGTCTTTGCATTTGTAAAATCTCACTTGAAGCCATCTTGCCTCTTGATAGAAATAAATATAAATCGTGTAACTAACGCAATCAGCTGTCAGCCTGTGTGAGTTGCCCATCAAATGGGATGTTACTGCTGACCTAAAGTTAACCTGCCTCATCAAAAGCAGTTTCCAACCTTGGTTTAGCAATCAAAAGAACTCTTTCTGGAAACGGAGATGTGGCTTAGACTGCATGTATCCTAGGTAACAAGCTGTTATCATCTAGAGCTGTTGAATTGACTTTTGGGGAAAAAAGAAAAAAAAAAGCTGATCTAAGAATGTAGGGAACAATCTGTTGATTTCTGTCAAGGCTTTGGCATGAAGTCCACCCCTCCATCCTGAAAAACAGTCTGGCAGGGTGACAAATTAAGTTACACAAACTCTCCATCATTGACTATACTGTGGGATAGGGTGGACTACAATGGATGAGTCGCAACCTAGGAGATAGAAGGTTTTCTTCACCAATTCCCAAGAAAGGGGGTCAGCCTATTTCCCAAAGCACCAAAAGGCAAGACGAGAACGGGTGGAAACTTAATAGAGGAGAGACTCAACCTAGAACCAAGGAGGAAATTCTCGACAGTAAGAAGAATTAAATCAGTGGAACGGCTTGCTATCAGAAGCCGTGGGAGCTCCATCACTGGAGGCTTTTAAGAAGAGATTGGACAACCATTTGACTGCGATGGTATAAGGTCTCCTGCTTGAGCAGGGGGGCTGGACTAGGAGACCTCCAAGGTCCCTTCCAGCTCTGTTATTCCATTATGCTAGAAGGTTGGAAGACAACGAAGGTCCAAACTTTGCAAGATCAGGGGTTCAGACCCCCTTCCCGGTGGCCATCCTTGAAGCAATTCCGAAAGGCAGGAGAAAGTCTGGAGATACTTTTCAGGACGGCTGCTGATGCTCATGGTTGGATTGAGAAAAATTCTGCCTGCCCCCAAACAGGAGACCTGTTGCAGGTTAAGAGTTGAAGGTCTTACATATCATCATTTTCTTGACCTATGTAGAGGGGTGCCGGTTCCACTTCTCCACTTCTCCTCCAGAATTCACTGGTTCTCCCGAACTCTTTTGGCAGCTTCTGAGAGGTGTGAAGGACAGGCACGGCTTTCGGATGCTGCTGGAGGGATGGATGCCCTTAAGGCGCCGCTTCCCTAACGCATCAGAGATCTGCTTTGTGGAGGACTGTAGAGGGCAGTAGCGTCCTGGAATTTGACGAATGCGGGGGTTCCTGCCTTTCCTTGGAGTTGGAACCTCTGTCCCACTTCTGCATCGGAGCGAGTCCGTATCGAAACACAAACTTTGAAATGGGTGAGGTGGTTTTGAAACCATAGAGCAGTAGAGAAGAGCAACTAAGATGATCCAAGGCCTGGAGGCTAAAACATACGAAGAACGGCTGCGGGACTTGGGTTTGGCTAGTCTGAAGAAACAGGGGAGACATGATAGCAGTGTTCCAGTATCTGAGGGGCTGCCACAAAGAAGAGGGGATCAAATTATTCACCAAAGCACCAGAGGGAAGGACGAGAAACAATGGATGGAAATTGATCAAGGAGAGAAGCAATCTGGAATTAAGGAGAAACTTCCTGACAGTGAGGACAATCAACCAGTGGAACAGCTTGCCTTCAGAAGTTGTAGGTGCTCCATCACTGGAGTTTTTTAAGAAGAGGCTAGAGAGTCACTTGTCTGAGATGCTATAGGTTCTCCTGCTCGAGCGTGGGGCTGGACTAGAAGACCTCCAAGGTCCCTTCCAGCTCTATTCTATTCAGTAGATGACAACAGTGAGACATGGAGCCTTCTCCAGGACATGACTCAGAACCGATCTGATATTAGAAGGAGATATATGTTCGTTCTTGAACTCAATTTCTACGTATGGGTGAATCAAGTAGGTTACTAAAAGGCATTGGCCATGCTCATTGCTTTCACACACACACACACACACCGACTCTCAAAAGCAGCTTGTAGAGTGTTGTCCATCCAAACTGGCCTGGAAACCAGGAACAAGCAATGTCATTTAATCCCTTCCCTTCTCCAAGCTGCCGTACATCATGAAAGATGAAAGAAATGGGGAATAAATGGATTGTAGTCTACAGCTTTACTTTATCCTGTATTCGTTTGCAAATAATAATAATAATAATTCTTATGCAACAGATCTGCAAAGCCATCCAGCTCTCTTTCCCCTTGAGAGAACTGCTGATGGGTCCAAAACCTGGAAAACACGGTAGGGTTTCCCCCCCCCCCCCATAAATGAGAGAAAGAACCATCGGTGAGCTCCACAAAATCACAGCGGTGCCATGAAAACACCCGTGTTCTTCTGGGTTCAAGCAAACCACCTGTGGAGCTGGTCCCAGACCGACAAAGAATCTTCCTTGTGTGCCTAGAATATGGTGCAGTGGATCTCGGGGGGGGGGGGGAATCTCCCTGGCTGTGGAAAAAAAATCAGCAAAACAGAAAGAATGCAAAGTCTTTCTGGGGAAAAAAAAAAGCAGCCTTAATAGCTCTGTGTCTCTTGCAAAAACAAAACACAACGCAAAACCTAACCCTATGCATATAAGTAGAGTCTTTGCACCGTTTTTCTCAGGCCTTGCCTAAGTGTGCAATTTTCACAGCTTGAGGGAACAAATCCCATTTCTGTTATCTGTGAGGAGAGCCGGCTCTGGAAATACTCGGTCCCCACCCTTCTTACTGCTTAAGAGGTTCGTGGCGCAACTTCTTGTGTCTTTTAGATCGTGCAGTATTGACAAGGTCCTTTTCCTTCCTAAACAAAGTGAGCGTACTCAGAAGCTACCTCTAATATTATAGCCTGTAATACGTTTTCCCCTCTCCTGTCGAGGTGCAACAGGCCCCATATTCCTGAGACTTCTGCCTGCTAACCAGCTCGTACTTCATAGGATATCTCCCATCTGCCAGTTTCCCAACGACCCCTGTGGAGGTTTCACCGGAAGATTGAAAGGAAAGGACCTTGGAGGTCTTCTAGTCCAACCCCCTGCTCAAGCAGAGACTTCATATCATTTCAGACAAATGGCTGTCCGATCTCTTCTGGAAAACCTCCACTGATGGAGCGCCCACAGCTTCTGGTGGCCAGCCGTTCCACTGGTTTATTGTCCTCACTGTCAGGAAATTTCTCCTTAATTCCAGGTGGCTTCTCTCCTTGATGAGTTTCCCTCCTTCGCTTCTTGTCCTGCCTGCCCTCAGGTGCTTTGGAGAAGAAGTGGATACCCCCCCCTCTGCTCGGTGACAGCCCCTTAGCTATTAGAATGCCAGATCTCACTTCCATCTTATGTCTTAAAATGCTATAATTAAATCGGCTTAGACAATTAGCGACAGAAATAAGGTGCGACGGAAATAACGCTTCTTTTCAAAAGGACTTTGTCTGACTAAAAACATTTCAAAAAAGAATTCCTACCAGGGGTGTGGGGTGGGGGTGGGGGGTAGGATTGATATAAATTTTCTTCCCTCCCACTTTTTCCCCCTTCATTTCTGTCTAGAGTCTACCTTTGCTTCCTCCCCCCCCCCCCAGGTTTGGAAAGGTAGGGCTGCATTTAGGAATTGTAAATAACTTTAATTAACAGCCTGTAGAATCCCAGAAGTGTTTTATGGCTGTCTTGCCATAAAAATATTCAGTAGCTACCTAACGGGGGGGTTGGTTGCTTGTTTGCATCCTGTCTTCCTAGTCTGAGCGTTGAAATCTTGCTGCGTTATGGAAATATTTGGGACTCCGAACTGCAACCCAGGTGCACCATGGTAACCAGAAATTCTTGGAAGGGACTGAGAAAACGAACGCAAAGCATTCCAGTGCTAAATTTCTGAAAGAAAAATTGGGCATGGGGTGGGGTGGGGTGGAGGTAAAAAAAGAAGGTCATTTTTCTGCAAAGAATCCCAAGTTGGATTTGCTAAAACAGAACAAGTTTTTTTTTTTTAAAAAAAAGGACAGCAAAATGTTTGGATGCAGATAAGCGCCTTATTAATAACCCTTAAGAAAATCCAGAGTTCTTCAGCAAAGAGTTTAATGGGCTTTCCACCTTAGGAAATCTGTAGTCAGTTGCACTTTTTATGTTTAGGCTACTGCAGAGGAGAACGAATACAAAGATTCCAATCAAAACTGAAACTCAGGAAACCGCCTGCTGTGTTTGTTTGGTCTGGAGTAAGAGGAAGCAAGCCTTCCAAATGTGATTTCCCATTTTTCTATCGGAAGCGCGATAGTTTATTTTCTCTCTTCAACTTCCTGGGGCTTAATCCTTTTCCCCCCTCCTTTTTTTTTTCTTTTTTTTTCTTTTTTTCCCAAAACAATCCCAAGGTGGTTGACGGCATCTGATCAATAAATCATCAAACCTTAAGTGCCAGATGGAACAAATTTAAAGCAGCGGAGATAATCAAGTGACATAAAAAATTGGCACTGGATGAAAATATTTTGTCTTCTCCTTTGACCGACTCCAGGAATGAGTTAATCGAGTGTGAGAAGAAAAGGGGAGAATGTTAAGGGAGATCTAACATTTGATAAATTGGGGGAAAGAAAAGCTTACCGCTAATAAAAGATGCTTTTCGTTTGGCAAAAACAACAACAACAACAACAAAAACAGGAAAATTCAGCAACCTAACCGGTGATCCAGGATTCCGTAGCATCACCTCAAATGCAAATTCAGCCACTACCCACAACAATTCTCAGGTTAGCATAATGTGGGAAGGAAGTATTTTAACTCTTTTTCAGGAAAGGAGAGTGAATTCTAAAGGGGGACACCTTAATAAGGTAACCCCACCTTCATCCGTGTCTTTAAAAAGACCTATCCTATGGCTTAGAAGAAGAATAAAGTGTGAAGTGGTGTAACTTTAAAGGAGAATATTTGTAGGGTTAAAATAAGGGCGCCTTGATGCTCTCTGAGCTTGGTTGCTTTCTTGCAGACCTTTCATTACCCAACTAGGTAATGTCATCAGTGCTATTTTGAGTAGTTTGGGCAAGAAAACCACCAAACTCAAGAGAGGAACAAGGACCTCTCATTTATGTAGCTGTCTTCTGAGACTCAGTAATGGTTAAAGTCCCAGACTAGACAGTGGTAGCTATTATCCTCACTCTAGGCCTGAAGCCAGATGGGTGACTTTGGGCCAGCCCTTCTTTATCAGCCCTAAGAAAGAGGTAATGGCAAACCACTTCTGAGAAATATTGTCCAGAAAACTGCAGAGACTTCGCCAGGCAGCGCCTACTCTATTTATCCATATCCGTCCGTCCATCTTTCCCTACCTACTCTATGCATATCTATCTGTCCATCCATCATCCATATCTGTCTGTCTGTCTGTCTGTCTTTCTGTCTCCCAGAGGGAACATTGTCCTCTGTATTCAACTCACATTCTTGGCCCTGTTTTTTCTTCCGCTTCAATCTGCAGCCGAGCTCCTTGTCTCGAAAGATTCATCTTCCAATGAGGGACCAGATGCTGTATGTTTAATCTGGAGACGACCCAAAGAAATTTGATAGCCCATTCTGAATATACCATTATCTGGCAAATAACACAAGACACACTGTTTTTGTTACTTTGCACAAAGTCTAAACTTTCAGGAGGGTAAACTTTGATTGGATATGAAGAACCTCTGGATGAGAACAGCAGTAGGACAATTATGTTGGTCATCTCCAGTGTGTGTGTTAGAGGTCTTGAAATAAATATAAGGCAAGCCATCAGATGGATGTGATTATGGACAGTGGCCTGTGATATTTTACTGCTCCGTCTCTTATTCACACGGCTTCTGTATGTTTCAATCTTGGTTAATAAGGCAGCAAAGTAGGGATGGTTTTTGGTGAAGATGTTCTCTCTGGGTTTGCTCTACGTTCATTTAATCAAGCAATATATTAGTGTGTCTGCGCTTAGGCTATAATTTAATCTGGTGCACTCTGAAATTTAGCAAAGTATATTTAGGAATCCTCTGTATTATTCATCCCTTCTCTGAAATGAACTTGGGAGGCAGAGAGAGAAGAGAGGAAAGAAGACTGAGGGTAGAATTTAACTCACCCAGTGGGGGAAAAAAAAGTTTTAAAATGGGGGTGACAGTTTGCCTTTGATCTGAATAAAAGTAGGGGGAAATAGCAAAAGCACTTGGACTTATATAACGCTCCATTGTGCTTTTACAGCACTCTCTGAGCGGTTTACAATGTCAGCATGTCTCAAGTGCCAAGAAAAAAGAACAATTTACTAGTTGTGCAAACGCAGTGGTTTTCTGGAGAAAAAAAAACATCCTTTGTCAAAAGCTCTACAAAATATAGAACTGTACAGTTTTACCCGTTTTAAAAACCATCCTGTTTAAGATCAACGCTTACCATACTGCTCTGTTTCAAAGTTAGAACAGAAAAAAAAGCATATTAAAAATAGGTACAATGATAAAATTACACTTATTTTATCTCTTTGATGCTGAAGTCACTAAGGAGCATCAGTAAATCAAACACCTGGTTGCTATAAAAAAGAGCAACCCTTTTAGAAAAAGGGAGAGACCTGGATTTGGGGGCTGATTGAATCCTCGCTTAAAATTATCTTGTTGGCTCATCTTTGGTTAATCACTTTGTAATTATCTTTTGCAGTTCTCATATAAAACACAATAGACAAGCACCATCCTGCTAGGGATCACCCGTGGATCGTGCTGTATATGAGAATGCATAACATAATTACAAAGTAATTAACCGAAGATGAGCCCATAAATGAAAACTTAAAGCCACAGAAGAAAACATTTAATATAGTTTCCCTACCCGTGTTTACCAGATAAAGCACACTGATTACAGTAAAAGAAAGACGCTGGCAAATTTATGTAACCGCCTTCCGGCTAAACCAGAAGGAGTGGACCAAGTCTGTCCTTAACATAAGGAAAATCGACCTTAGCGCGAGTCATTTTTTTTTATTATTATTATTTCATTTCAGTTCCATGATGTTTAATGCTAGTCATCAAACCTGCTTCTTCTCCTTACTCTGCCTATAAAATTTGGAAATGTTCAGGGGTGGCTGGAACGTGTAGAGTTTGCTTTTACGAGACTTTGACAGAAGCCTGGTCAAACGTACTGTCCCATCAAGACCTTTGGAATCATTTTTTTGTGTCTGTGTGTGTCTGTTGTGCTTATGTTCTTCTTTTACCAATGTTATGCTTGGCCTGCCCTCTTAGACATGAAGCATTTCTGGCTGGGTGCAATACTCTGAACCATAAGTCAATCAAGGCTAAAAACCCTGCTTAAGCATGCTTAAGTGTCTGGCCGGTGGGCGCATCCTTCTTCTTCTATCTGTGCTGAATTATCACCCATAGCAAGAGTCCTGAGAACAGATGTGGCTGATGCAATAAAGAAAGCCTAATTCAACCCCTTCGTAATCTTTTCAGAGGTTTGGGGGTGTTGGTATAGGAGCTTAAAAAGAGCTTAAGCACATGAGCTATAAATGGATTGTTAAGGTTTGCAAAGCTGGCTGAGGAATTCTGGGAGTTGAAGTCCACAAGTCTTAAAGATGCCCAAGTTGAGGACCCCTGGTCTAGAAGGAGAGCAAGGGCAGAGAGAAAAGGGACAGCTCCCATCTCTATGCCCAGAGAGACCCAATGCTAAAAAAAAACACAAGGCGGTGGGAGGGGCTTTGATGGAATGGGAGGAGCCTGAAGTCTCCCCAGCCCAATCCATTCCTGGGAGGACCTTGGAGCTGCACTACATGTCTGAGCGGAGAGAATGAATATCGCAGTTAGGCAAGCCGCTGGTCCTGGTCAAAAGCAGGTATCCATCTCCCAAGCTGCTCTTTAGGAACTGCATCTAAGCATGAAGCTCATCGTCTCTTTAAATAAACATATTAGACAATAGTAATTGCTGGAATGCAATCAGTCTGTTTAAACCAAATCAACACATGGCATCCAAACTAATTTTAGAAGAGCCATCTTTTTTTCTTTTTTTTATCTCCTGAGCATCTGTGGCTTAAAATATCTTGCTCTTCCTAATAAAATGAAGAAGAGGAGGTGGAAGAGAAATTGCCCCTGTATCTAAACAACTTCTTCTTCTTCTTCTTCTTCTTCTGTGGGCTTTCTCAAGCACTTTTCCCAGGTGGTTTAGGAGCAGAAAACTCTCTTTAGTGGCTGGCTGTTTTCGGCCTTCAGTGACTGAGGCTTCAGGATGTTCATGATCAAAGTTCCTGACAGTGAGGACAATCAACCAGTGGAACAGCTGGCCACCAGAAATCGTGGGCGCTCCATCACTGGAGATTTTCAAGAAGAGACTAGACATTCACCTGTCTTGAGACGGTATAGGTTCTCCTGCCTGAGCAGGGGGCTGGACTAGAAGACCTCCAAGGTCCCTTCCAGCTCTATTCTATTCTAAAGACGTGGTCCCACCTTTTCCCCCCTGTCTTTCTGCTTCTTGAAATAGACCCGAGGCGGGTCGAACAGGCATGGTCTCCGTCAACCTTCCTCATCCAGGCTCCTTCAAATAGTTCCTTACAGTTCTAGGGATTATGGGAGTGCTAGTCCAATCTTCCCTCCTTCCTACGGGAACACGGAAAGTTGCTTTAGTTGTTGTTGTTGTTGTTGTTGTTGTTTTCACCCCCACCTGGAAATGGATTCCCTTCTCTGTATTTCCAATCAGGCTTCCTCTGTGGTGTTTGGCTGAATTAAGTATAAGAAGTGGCAAATGTCATCGCTTGGGACTGATTTGGTTCAAATGAGCGTCGTCAACCAAGAATGATATAATCAGCCCAAGCTTGATTTTTATTTCTTTCCCCCACCAATGGGAGGAGATGCAAAGGAGTGCCTGGGAAGTCACAGCCGGCTGCCAGCAATTATTTATTCGAAATGTTTGAGGCTGTAACCCAAGCACAGCATAGAAGGAAAACAGGGCAGGGAGGGAGAAGGAGAACTACAGCCAGGGGATGTTATCAAAGGAGCCAAAAAAACTGCATGGGGAGAGGGCAGCAGGGAGTGCCTTCTCAGTGGAAATTGGGGTACACCTAGTAATTCATTGCCCAATTTATCCTCTACGGGACTTTCTTGGTCTAAGCTAAACTTTTCCAGCTTTGTCTATGGAGATTCTCAGTCATCCAGGTCGTGGTTGTCCTAAAGGTGTTTTTTTCAAGAGGCAACTGGACTTTCTTTGAAGACATTTCGCTTCCCATCCAAGAAGCTTCTTCAGCTCTGACTGGAGGGGAATGGAAGGAGGTTGAACAGTGGAGGGACACAGGACAGGAAACATCCTGCAGAAAGCACAGCTCCACAACACAAATCCTTCCAGCGGTTCCAAGGAGGCTCCACACCCATTTGCACCACTCAGGTGACCCTGAGGGGACAGACAAGCCTCCAAGTGGCCTCAACGGCTCTCTAAAAGGATGCAAATGACCAGCTTGTCTGCAAGGAGTATAAATCCTTCCATTCCCCCACCATCCGGTCAGAGCTGAAGAAGCTTCTTGGAGGAGAAGCGAAACGTCTTCAAAAGAAAAACAAGAGAGTCCGGCTGCCTCTTGAAAAAAGCACCTTTGGGTTTTCCAGCTTTGCTTCCTCCTATCTGTGTTGGGACAGGTGTTAAAGGACCTTTTCAGAGTCCCACTAAGCCTCCTGGCCTTTTCGGAGTCTGCAACCAGCGACCACATTTGGCTGCCCCTCTTCACAGTGTCCTGGGCTGCCCCTTCCTCCTGGGTCCGGCTCCTGCCGGGGACCTATAACCTCACCTGCCTGGATGGTCGCATCGTCCCCCTGGCTGATTGCCTGCATCTCTTTTAACACCTGTCGTTTAGAAGGCTTAGGGACTTTGTGGGTCTCCATCAGGCTGTGAACCCCGGGGGTCTCGAGCTTCCGGGGAGGGGGCTCACATCCACAACTGGGGAAGGGGGGGGGAAAGAATCTCTCCATTTGGCAAGTGTTCATCAGCATAAGAGGAGGAAGAAAGAAAGAAAGAAAGAGAAAATAAAGAACTGTGTCCGATTGATTTTGCCAAGTCACCCCCTTCTTTCTCTCTGCTCGGGTCCTGTGTCTTGTCGAGGAGGCTCCCCGTCAGAGCCACGACGACGGTATAACTCCTCAGTGGCTGAGCTGAATAAATGGGATGAAATTTAAACTACCTTCTCACACGGTGCCAGCTCTGACTCGCGAGCTCCAGCACAGGGGAATGAGAGAGAGAGAGAGAGAGAGTGAGAGAGACAGAGAGACAGAGAGAGAGAGAGAGAAGCATGCAAGAGTATTTATATGCCAACCTAAGCAACTGAGCGAGAGCACCAAAAAAAAAAAAAAAGGTCCGATCTTGGAGAAGACATGGAGTTAGCAGCCCTTCCCCAAAAGCACAGTAGGTGGATTTAATCTTTGTTGTGTTGGATTGCTGCCATCTATGTTTGCTTATTTATTTATTTGTTTACTCAGAAGGCTGCCAGTAGACCCGGCAGGTTTTTGTGTTTGACTTGTTTATTTCCCTCCCCCCCCCCAAGCTTGATATCAGTAAATGGTCAGTCTGTCTGTCTCTCTTTCCATCCATCCATCCATCCATCCATCCATCCATCCATCCATCCATCCATCCATCCATCCATCCATCCATCCATCCATCCATCCATCCATCCATCCATCCATCCATCCATCCATCCATCCATCCATCCACCCATCCACCCATCCGCCTCTATATATGTATTTCGAGCACATCTTTAAAAGTACAGGCATGCATTTGGTTTCTCTGCTGATTTATTCATGGTATCAACATGTGAGCTGGCTCCCCCCCCCCCCCCAATAGATACTGGTAAGGTTTCCTTACAGCCAGAGATGGGTAATTGGTTCTGAATATGGGCTGCCTTACACTCCGCCGTGCTGACCACCCATCGGCCAAAGTTTGTGTGTGTGTGTGTGACGGGTTTACTAAATAACATGGGCCACCCAGAGAAGAGCAGAGCAGTGCTAAAACACACACACACACACACACACACACAGGTTGGGAGGGGGAGGCAGTGACAGAGAGCTGCAACTTCTCCCCAGGTTTGGGGCAGGGCTGGGGTGCGCTTTTCAAGCGTGCCGGGTGAAAAACGTGCCTTCCAAACTTTATCCACGGGGGAAAGAACGCTTTCGTTGTGACTGTGAGGTATTGAGGGGTGGGGAAAGGAGGGGCAGACGTGTGCGATTCGATCGCACCCTCCACAAATTTACTGCAGCAGTCAGGTGCTGTTTTGAGTTGGGGTGGGGACCGTTTACTCAGCCAAGGAGGCTTTGTGCACAGCTTATCGTTGGTTGGGGGGGTTTTTTTGGTCAGTTCCTCGCCTTGCCTGATGCCCGAACGATCGCCGAGTTTTCTTTTCCCTGCGTTTGTGTACGTGGGTCTGCGTGCCTGTGAGACAATGGCAGAGAAGTGCAGCGTCTCCCGGGCTCGCTCGGGGATGTCTGCCTTACCGCTTGGCAATTTTGCCCAGCCTTTTGGTCGGCGAGGGCTTATAAGGCGCATCAGGTGTGGAACGAGGATCCAAAGCACCTGGCAGCTGAGTTGCAGCTGCCCCACTTCCAAAGCTTCCCCATCAAGAGGGGAAGGGGGGGGGGAATGACTGCAGGGAGACAAAATTGCAGGACGACTTACTGCTCAAAGGATGGGAGATGTTGACCACCCGGACCACTTTTCCTCTCCCCCCCCCTCCTCCACCCCCAATATGTCTGCAGAGAGATTTTATTTTTTTTAAAAAAGCCTTGGAAACAGATCTGTTTTCCAGGATTTATAACATAATGTTGCGGTGACATTCCCCCTGCTCTCCTTCACAGTGACTCTCTTATCTGGAGATGTTGTCCAAGTCGAGTCTCTCGGGCAACTGGGAGAGGAAGTTGCCAGTCCTGGAAAGTCTGATGGGTCCTTGTGGGTGAAAGAGGAAGGGAGACCCCCCCCCAATGTTTTGAGAAGACAAACATCCCCGTTAAAATAACCCCCTCTGAGAGCAGATCAGTGCTGACTCTCAAGAGATGAGAGTTTTTGCCCTGCCTCCCTCCAGCCTGCAGGATTTGGCCCTTTGAAGATCTAGTGCAAAGCGGGCACAAGCACAGATGTAAAAAAGCACATTTTAAAACAGCCTCTTGAGCTCCCGTCCCTCCAGTTCAGCGCCAGCCTTTGCCTCCTCGGTTTTGCTTTTCAACGCGATTTGTTTTGCCTTCAAATAAAAAGAGGGGCCCTTCAAATTAAAAGTGGGGCGTCCCAGAGAAATCGACAAAAATGTAAATAATATCCCATCTGAAGCGGAGAGAGATGTGGGTCAAGGCATTTCAGGAAGAGAAACCAACAAGAGTCAAAAAAAGCTGCTAAGCACATCGGTTAGCATTGACAGATCTCGCAAATTGTTATTTTCATTTGTTTGTTTGTTTGTTTATTACCTGCCCATCTCCAGTGGACTCTGGGCAGCCCAAAAATGGTTCCTTTGGTTAGTTACCTTGTTCTCCAGGTGCGTAGGCCTTGATTCCTAGAGCGTCCCAGCCAGCTATGGGCATTGCAAGGAACTCTGGGAACTGTAGTCTGGAGAGGGCCCATCTCTGAGAAGTTTGCCCTTAGATGGAATGTCAGCCCTAGGTTATATGGGAACCCTGCCCTCCCTTTTTGCACATTGTGACTGCAGGTTTGTTCTTTTGTCACCAATTGTTATTTCTCCGGCTTGAGATAATACACTTTGAGATACCGACCGCCTTTTTTTTTTTCCTTGTTGTCGTTGTTGGTTGCCGCTTGCGGTGCATCTAATTTCTGTTCTACCGTAAAGAAGAGCTGGGTTGTTGTTGGTTTTTTTTTGCTTCCGTGATGCGCTCTGTCTTTTTGCGTTTTGTTTAAATCCAACAATCAGGTTGGCTACCCCACAGCCTTCTCTTATTTTATTATTATTTTATTATTATTATTATTATTTTTTAAGCAAAGAGGTTTCAACCAGAATGGAGGGAATGGATGCCTCTGAGTGCTCTTTCTTCTTCTTTTTTTTTGCGATTCGGTGACCTAAAAAGAAAGCAGAAATAAACGTAAGAAGCTGGCCCTCAGCATGAAAATAAACCCCAGTCTCCGTCCTGTGGTGGGAGATTTCTGCTTTTCTGCAGGAAAGGACAGCAGGGTGGCGCTTCCTTCATCCTGTGATGGAGATTATTTCCACCCTGTAGCAAAACGCTGCTTTCCGCTCTCCTGGAGGAAAACAAGCTGGCTTAAAGGCTTGTTCCAGGAGTTTCCTTCCTGCATCCCTGTCCCATCTCTCTATATAAAGAACAGTTGCTGGAATCGGGTCTGTCTAGTTTAATGAAGAGAAAGAGGAGGGGGGACATGATAGCAGTCTTCCAATATCTCAGGGGCTGCCCCAAAGAAGAGGGAGTCAAGCTATTCTCCAAAGCACCTGAAGGCAGGACAAGAAGCAACGGATGGACACTAATCAAGGAAAGAACTGAGGAGAAACTTCCTGACAGTGAGAACAATTAACCAGTGGAACCACCTGCCTCCAGAAATTGTGAATGCTCCAACACTGGGAGTTTTTAAGAAGCAATTGGACAACCATTTGTCTGAAATGGTATAATTTTCCATAATTTTCCACTGCCTGAGCCGGGGGGTTGGACTGGAAGACCTCCAAGGTCCCTTCCAGCTCTATTTTTATTATCTCCTGCACCGATCTTCCTACCAGCATAAACCTTCTTCCACTCACTCTAAAGTCCTAAAAGAATGTGTCACATAAATCAGAACCAACCAGGCAGGAGGGATTTGAGGCTTGAAGGAAGAGGAGCTTCCAACTTTATCATTATTATTATTATTAGCTAAAGTGCTAATTCCGAGACTCGCGTGACCTGGGGGAGGATACACTCCCCCCCCTCCCCAGTAAGACACAATCTTTTCTCTGCTGCTTAATTCCCAACCCAGCCCAGTTTTTCTGCAGATCGATCGCTGGCCCTGACAGAAGGAACGACTCTGGAAGTCTGAATGTCTACTTTCCAGCAGTCCCGGCAGTCCGTGCCAGCGGTGAAGGCGCATCCTGGCCGAAAATGCTTTTAAGGAGCCAATTGGCCGAGCGCAATTCTTCCAACAACCCAGAAGAAACGCACTTTTTTTTTTCCCCTTGGTGGCTGAGGAGCCTGAAAAGCTAGGAAGCCTTGAGGTTCCAACATGCACCTTTATCCATAAAGGTTGTAGCTGGCTCCGACTGACGTTTGACCGTCTGCGCGGGCGAAGAATCTCTTTGGAAAGAGACGGAAAGCGGAGTTCTCCGCTCTCTGCTACGAGGATAGCTAACCTTGGCAAATACTTGGACAAAGCTCACGGCTTCACGTCTTTCGTTTTTGGCCCCTGCGGTTCTCAGACAAACTTCTCCGGGAATATTTGAGGGTCCTTGGCTCCCTGCAGGACCCCACATTTGCTTCCCCAACGTCCTCTCGGGGCGCTGAGCTAAATCCTCCTTTATTGGATACTGAGATACTTCTGACCCCATGCAAACTATGGAGTTTTGCTCCTCCTCTCTTAATTATTTTTGTTTACTCGGAGAATTACAGGTAAAAAATCAGCCCTAGCTGGGAATCTATTGAGTGGCTTTGGACAAGGTATATTCCTCATTTGCAGCAGGGGATAATCACACTGGTCTACCTTTCAGGCTTGTTGTTTCTTCTTCTTCTTCTTCTTCTTCTTCTTCTTCTTCTTCTTCTTCTTCTTCTTCTTCTTCTTCTTCTTCTTCTTCTTCTTCTTCTTCTTCTTCTTCTTCTTCTTCTTCTTCTTCTTCTTCTTCTTCTTCTTCTTCTTCTTCTTCTTCTCTTCTTCTTCTTCTCTTCTTCTCTTCTTCTCTTCCTCTTCCTCTTCCTCCTCCTCCTCCTCCTCCTCCTCCTCCTCTTCCTCTTTCCTCTTCCCAACCTTTGCCATTTTAAGATGGGTGGACTTCAATTCCCACCAGAATAAATGGCCTATTGGAATAAATGGAATGACTATCTCTTGACTTGGCTCCCGTTTAAATCATAGCAGTTTGAATCTTCGTGACAGGCAGCTTTAATAATGTAGAACGCGAACATTTTCCATTTTTGATTCGGGGCAGAAAATACCAAGGCCCTGCTACTTAATTCATTTTGGGTTCACGCTGGTTAAAAAGCTCCGGCGCTGATTTAGCCACCCTTATGGATGTTCTCTTGATCGAGGTTACTGGATAAAACACTCCTAATGGGTCTGTTTTTAAGTCAAAAGACATTATTACTACAAGTGTAATAAAGAAGCCAAGCGCCGGGTAGCGATTTTGTAACTGTGTTTGTTTGCAGGAAGCATTTAATTACAGTGGCGTCTTCTCTCTCTTTTTTTGTTTTAACCCTAAAATCAGCTATTTTTCATCCTGCTGGCTGCTTCCACGTATTTAAAGGCTTAGAAACCCAAATTCCACTTTACTATAAAGCGACTTCCATTAAACATAGCGACACATCGCCTTCGGATTCGCTACACGTGGCTTGGCCTGCTTTGCAAAAATTGCAGATTCCAGAGAACGTTCTTCTGCCCCCATTTTGAGGAGCCCAAAAAATGCATAAGAGAACGACGTCCTTATCTCTTGCATTTTGCTCTGCTTTGAATTGGCTCACGTTTGCTGTGTGCTTTTTCTTCTTCTTCTTCTTTATTTTCCTTTTGGGAAAAAATATTTCCCCAACACAGGTAGTCCTCGACTTAACGATTGAGCCCAACGTATCTGTTGCTAAGCGAGACAGCCGTTAATGTGAGTTTTGCCCCATTTTACAACCTTTCTCACCCCATTGGTTAAGGGAATCCCTGCAGTGGTTAAGTTAGGAACACCGTTGTTAAGTGAATCTGGCTTCCCCCCCCCCCATTGACTTTGCTGGTCAGGAGGCCCCGGCGCTCTCTGCGACCGTCATAAATATGAGTCAATTGCCAAGCGTCTGAATTTTGATCACGTGACCAAGGGGATGCTACAGAGGTCATAAGTAGTGAAAAAAGTCATTTTTTTTTCCAGTGAGGTTGTAATTTTGACCTTGGAGATCTTCTAGTCCAGCCCGCTGCTCAGGCAGGAAACCCTAGACCATTTCAGACAAATGGCTGTCCAGTCTCTTCTTAAAAACTTCCAGTGTTGGAGCATTCACCGCTTCTGGAGGCAGGTTGTTCCACTGGTTCATTGTTCTAACTGTCAGGAAGTTTCTCCTCAGTTCTAGGTTGCTTCTCTCTTTGATTACTTTCCATCCGTTGCTTCTTCTCCTGCCTTCTGGTGCTTTGGAGAATAGCTTGACTCCCTCTTCTTTGGGGCAGCCCCTGTTTGACCTCCTTTGAACCTACTTGGCTTGGACAGACTAATAAATCCAGAGAGAAGGCTGGTATCTATGTTTTTCTCTGTCTGGTTCTCCTATCGCCTTTACTAATTAGGCATTTCTCTACCTCCCTGGAGGAAATAAAACGTGCCTTTCCCAAACTGCCATTAATAAGAGAGGGCTTGTTGACAGGAGAAGGGGGGAAAAAATTGTCAAAGGCCGGTTGTATCTGTAGAATATTCATTCCCTACTTCCCCCCCTTTTTTTTTTTCCTTGCCATGTTTTAACCCGCTCTGCAGGGCAGAAGGACAGAGGATTGGGGGGTAAGGAGCGGGATTTATCTTTCCAGTAGCAAGAAAAGAGAAAAGGACTTGGTGGAAATTTCAGAATTCATTTAGGCTCTTGCAGACTTAACAAATTCCACGGGTGCTCTCCATCCAAGGCTGGTTTTTCTCTTTACTGATGAGGTTTTCTTCCCCCCCCCCCCAGCTACTCTCTGGGGTTCTCAAAGTTTCTTCAAGAGGAAAACTCTGTGGATTATTTCCCTTTTCTTTTCTTTTTTTTGTCCCTCCATCTTTGATGCTTTCTACAGCCGATGGCCACTGCAATGAGAGAAGCTGGCTTAAACTAGGAGAAATTTTACAACTGATTCTGGGATTAGCGTTTGAGTCTGTTGGGAGGTAGAGCACAGCCTCAAGGCTTATCTGAACAATTGCATGGGTGGATATTATTCCATAGTGCCCCTCTGAAAAAAGAGAATCACTCCTACACACACACACACACACACACACACAACACATACACACACAAAAAAACCCCTAGTTTCCAAAGCAGTATGAGGGGTTCTTGGTTATCTTTGAACTTGGTTGTTTTCTTGCAGACATTTCATTACCCAACTAGGTAACCTCATCAGTGCTAGCTGATCACTAGCATTACTAGCACGGATGCTGCTACCTAGCTAGATAATGAAACATCTGCAAGAAAACAACCAAGCTCAGAGAGCATCAGGGACCCCACAGTCCACTTTCTCCTCCTCTCCTCCTCCTCCTCCTCCACGGATGATGCTATGTAGTTGGGTCATGAAACGTCTACAAGAAAACCAACAAGCTCAGAGAGCACCAGGGACCCCACAGTCCACTTTCTCTTCCCCCACCCTCTTCCTCCCTCCTCCTCCTCCTCCTAGCATGGATGATGCTACCTAGCTGGGTAATGAAACGTCTGCAAGAAAACCAAGCTCAGAAAACACCAGGGACCCCACAGTCCTTTCTCGTCTCCTCCTCCTCCTCGGACAGATGATGCTATGTAGTTGGGTCATGAGACGTCTGCAAGGAAGCCCCCGAGCTCAGAGAGCGCCAGGGACCCCTCATTTCAACCCCGAGCTGCAAAGATTCTCCTTTATGAGTTCCCAAAGCCTCCATTGTCATTTTTGCGATATTCATCAAACCCAACCTTTAGCTCTTAGAGTTTTTGTCCTTTGCCTCTGTTCTTCAAAGCCGTTACATTGAAGGCCCTTTCCGCGTAATTCCGCCTCTCCTCATGAATCCCCTTGCTCGGAAAAAAAAACGATCCGGGGAAAGTTTGCTCTCCTTTTAATTTTAGAAAAGCAAAACGGGGGGGGAGGGGGTCCTTTATCTCTTTTACGGTTACATAATGAACGACCGCCGCTAAATATAATACGAAGCCTCTCTCTTGCTTCTGCAAAACACAATGCACACACACACACACACACACACACACGACTCCAGGCACTGCTTTTATTCCCTTGCCCGACATCTTTTGTCGTTTTTTTCAACCTGACGAGAGCTGCGGAAAGGTTCAGATCCTTTACTGTCAGCTGCGGGGCCAGCCTCTTGGAGAAAAAACCCAAAACAAAACAGATTTGGGCTGTAATTGATGAGAAGAAGACAGTCTCTCTCTCTCTCTCTCTCTCTCTCTGTGTGTGTAAAGCACATTTGTTGACGTGCATATGAGGACAGAATGCTTGACTGCATTGGCCCTTTTTGGATGCGAGCAGAACTCCGAGGCAGATGGGCAACCATCAGCCCTGTCCTAATTTTTGAGCGCATACATGTGTAGTTTCTGCAACCTTGGGGGGGGGGGAAACAGAGGAGAGAGAGAGAGAATATATATATTGCAGGATACCCGGGAAAAGATTATTGGGGTCATTAGCTGTTCGGCACTGCCTGAAGCTTTCAGTGCCATTTCGCTGCTGGGGAGATGGCATCGGAAGGGGTCAAAGGGCTGCCGTGCATGCCTGCCGCCTCAGCTTCGGCCCCAGATAAGACGCAACGGTTTAGCAAGTGCCTATCAAATGTTTTTCAGTCAGTCAAAGTTGCAAAAGAGTGCAGAGAAGAGCAACAAAGATGAACAGGGGGCTGGAGGCTAAAACATATAAGGAACGGTGGCTGGAATTGGGTATGTCTAGTTTAATAAAAAAGAAGGACAAGGGGTGACATGATAGCAGTCTTCCAGTATCTCAGGGGCTGCCCCAAAGAAGAGGGAGTCAAGCTATTCTCCAAAGTGCCTGAAGGCAGGACAAGAAGCAACGGGTGGAAACTCATCAAGGAGAAAAGCAACCTGGAACTAAGGAGAAACTTCCTGACAGTTAGAACAATTAACCAGTGGAACGACTTGCCTCCAAGACTGGAAGTTTTTAAGAAGAGATTCTATTCTATTCTATTCTATTCTATTCTATTCTATTCTATTCTATTCTATTCTATTCTATTCTATTCTATTCTATTCTATTCTATTCTATTCTTCATTCCTTCTATTCTATTCTATTCTATTCTATTCTATTCTATTCTATTCTATTCTATTCTATTCTATTCTATTCTATTCTATTCTTCATTCCTTCTATTCTATTCTATTCTATTCTATTCTATTCTATTCTATTCTATTCTATTCTATTCTATTCTATTCTATTCTATTCTATTCTATTCTTCATTCCTTCTATATTCTATTCTGTAATTCTATTCTATTCTATTCTATTCTATTCTATTCTATTCTATTCTATTCTATTCTATTCTATTCTATTCTATTCTATTCTATTCTATTCTATATTCAATTCCATTCCAATCTCTCTTCATTCTGTTCTGTTCTGTTGTTCCGTTCCATTCCGTTCCATTCCATTGCATTCCATCTCTCTTCATTTTATTCTATTCTATTCTATTCTATTCTATTCTATTCTATTCTATTCTATTCTATTCTATTCTATTCTATTCTATTCCTATTCCTATTCCTTATTCTATTCTATTCTATTCTATTCTATTCTATTCTATTCTATTCTATTCTATTCTATTCTATTCCTATTCCTATTCCTATTCCTTATTCTATTCTATTCTATTCTATTCTATTCTATTCTATTCTATTCTATTCTATTCTATTCTATTCTATTCTATTCTATTCTATTCTATTCTATTCTATTCCTATTCCTATTCCTATTCCTATTCCTATTCCTATTCCTATTCCTTATTCTATTCTATTCTATTCTATTCTATTCTATTCTATTCTATTCTATTCTATATTCAATTCCATTCCAATCTCTCTTCATTCTGTTCTGTTCTGTTGTTCCGTTCCATTCCGTTCCATTCCATTGCATTCCATCTCTCTTCATTTTATTCTATTCTATTCTATTCTATTCTATTCTATTCTATTCTATTCTATTCCTATTCCTATTCCTTATTCTATTCTATTCTATTCTATTCTATTCTATTCTATTCTATTCTATTCTATTCTATTCTATTCTATTCCTATTCCTATTCCTATTCCTTATTCTATTCTATTCTATTCTATTCTATTCTATTCTATTCTATTCTATTCTATTCTATTCTATTCTATTCTATTCTATTCTATTCTATTCTATTCTATTCCTATTCCTATTCCTATTCCTATTCCTATTCCTATTCCTATTCCTTATTCTATTCTATTCTATTCTATTCTATTCTATTCTATTCTATTCTATTCTATTCTATTCTATTCCTATTCGATTCTATTCTATTCTATTCTATTCTCCTATTCTATTCATTCCTATTCCTATTCCTAATTCTATTCTATTCTATTCTATTCTATTCTATTCTATTCTATTCTATTCTATTCTATTCTATTCTATTCTATTCCTATTCCTATTCCTTATTCTATTCTATTCTATTCTATTCTATTCTATTCTATTCTATTCTATTCTATTCTATTCTATTCTATTCTATTCTATTCTATTCTATTCTATTCTATTCTATTCTATTCTATTCTATTCTATATTCCATTCCATTCCAATCTCTCTTCATTCTGTTCTGTTCTGTTGTTCCGTTCCATTCCGTTCCATTCCATTGCATTCCATCTCTCTTCATTCTATTCTATTCTGTTCTGTTCTGTTCTGTTCTATTCTATTATCCTCATTCTTCCCCTTGCAGGGAAGGGGAGCCGCGAGTGTACCAGAGGGGGCCAGCTGGAGGATATCAGCTGCTGTGGGTCAATGGCTTGAGATGCTCCCCCGTCAAATCCTTCAGAAGAAAGCCACATGGCTTCTGAGAATGAAATCCCAGCCTGATCGCCTCCTGATTTTTCTCTGCTGTGAAAAAAAAAGAATTACCCAACGTTCGTCACACTCGGAGAACAGGAACAAAAGTCGGTATTTCTCCTGACCTCACGTCTTCCCTGCTGGGTTTCTCTTGTAAGGCAGCCTTGCAACTCTCTGATCTAGAAGACTCCCGAAAGAGGGCCGGGAGGCTGACCAACAAGAATCCAGGCCTTCCGGAGAAGCCTGGGCCAGGGGACACACGAAACCAGCTCCCCTGCTGGCGTTAAGAGTTCAAAAGAAGGCAGCAGACGGCCTGCGCGCAGAGGCCCAGAATCTGGGAAGTCAAAGCGATTCAGCTGGCAGAGAGACACACGTCCGAGTTTCTCTCTCATCAAAGCAAGGGCTGCGTTGCCCAGTTCCGAGTTCCCAAATGTGGAGGTTGGGCTGCACAGGGCGGATTTAATCGCACAAACTTTCAGCGTGGCTGCGCTTCGTGACTTCTTCCCCTCGGGGACAAATAACCGAATAACAGAGCTGGGAGGGACCTTGGAGGTCTTCTAGTCCAACCCCCTGCTCGAGCAGGAGACCCTATCCCATTTCAGACAAACGGGTATCCAATCTCTTCTTGAAAACCTCCGGCGATGGAGCCCCCACAACTTCTGGTGGCCAGCTGTTCCACTGGTTAATTGTCCTCACTATCAGGAAGTTTCTCCTTAGTTCTAGATTGATTCCCTCCTTGATTAGTTTCCATCTGTTGCTTCTTGTCCTGCCTTCAGGCGCTTTGGAGAACAGGTGGGAAAACCCCCCTCTTCTTTAAGGCAGCCCCTTAGTTACTGGAACACTACTCATAGTCCTCACCCACCCTTGGATTTCTTTACAGATTTAAATCAACTACAGGTAGTCCTCGGCTTGCAAGCACAATTTAGCCCAGCTTGCTAAGGGAGGCAATTGTTATCGTGAGTTTTGATCCATTTTACAACCTCTTTTGCCATTGTCGTTAAACGAATCACTGCAGTCATTAAGCAAAACTGGCTTCCCCCACAGACTTTGCTTGTCCAAAGCCGGCTGGGAAGGTTACAAACGGTGATCACACAACCCCAGGACAGTGCAACTGGCATAAGTACATGCCAGTTGCCAAGCCTCTGTGGGGGATGCTACAACCGTCAACCGGCCACGAGTTCACTTTTTTCCAGTGCCGTCGCGACGCTGGTCACTCAACGAATTGCCGTAAATCGAGAACGGCCTGTATTATGAAGCCGGCAATAAGTCACACCGTATCAGGAGTGGGAAATCGAAGTGATGGGGGACGACGTTGCTAGAGGCCGAGGGAAGGATCTGATTTGGGGAGGGGAATAACAGGGGTGCGGGTTTGTGTGCCAGCCTGTGTGTGTTTGTGTAACGGATGCTAAAACGATTAGCCAGGATTCCTGTGTTGTCTGGAATGAATCCCTTGGCACCAACTGCGCCTGTGGACACCTTCCCTGTTAGGAGCTGGCAATTAATCAAATTCTCCCCAGGTTTTGGTTGGGCTTGCTCCTCCAAGCTGCCAGAACACCTTAGCTTTTTCATATCACCGAATATCTCCGATGCAGAAACGCAAGATTCGTAATTGGAGATTATTAGGGAGGTGATGAAAACCTGGGGGGAAGGGGGGCGCTAAGCCAGGCTCTTTGCCATCTGTAATACCGAATGCATTTTTTCTCAAGCAGAATTTCTCTGTAAATAGCAAATGCGTTTTTTCTCAAGCAGAATTTCCCCAGCGCTCTCAAGCAGACGATAAAAAACAACACAGCAGCAGCAGCCCAGAAGATTGTTGGTTACGCTTCCGTTGCACAATCTAGGCCAAGCGTGGCTCGGTCAGCTTTCTTTTGACCAGAGAATGTTGAAAAGTTATCCGTAGGCTGGGTTATGATGTTGGAGGGGCGGGGGGGAAACATCTTCGAAAGAGGCAAACAGTTTTGATACAATTGCAAAGAAAAAGGATTTGGAACTTTCCAAGTAATCCCCCTGAATTGAGCTCGACCCGATGCCTCCAGATGTTCTGGACTGCGATTCCCAGAATTCTCAGCGGCCAGAGCCGAATTCGCCCTGCATTTTGAACTGAAAAAGACCTTTATAGAGTTGGGGAAGAGGGGTTGTGTGAGACCACGTGGCTTGGCGCTGACCCCGGTTCCCTGGGGAATCCGCAGATCCACAAGAAAACATGTGAGCGCTATTATCCCCATATTCCAAGCAAGAGGAAGGGAGTTGCTTTGGCTGAGCAAAAGTCAGCTGCTTCGGGTTGTCGAACGAGAAGGAGTGAACCCAGTTGCAATCAGCAAGGAATGAAACCAGTCGTTGCGTTGATTTCGGTATTTTGCATGTTTATTTACGACACGTTTTGCAAACGAATACTTGTGTCAACGGGAAGGTGGAAGTGTAACAAACAGACTTGCAGGAAAACAGGTCGGCAGTATAAATAAAACAGAGGGCAAATAATAGCAAATGTAGAAATCCACAGAACAGCTGTTTCCCCTCTGTTGCGTGAGATTTATCGGAAAACCCAAAGTTCTAGAGGCGGCAACGGGACGAGATCTCCTCTCTGCATTGAAGACATCCGCATTCTGAATCTTGCAACTCGGAATGTGCAAACCTTAAGGGGAAAAAATGTCACATGTTCATTGGATTATGGGATAATTGATTGGGGAAAACGTTCCCAGCCAGAATAACACAGGACAATGTAGCTGGATATGTGGTCAAATACATAAATACATGGAGCCAGTTTGATGCAGTGGTTAGGGCATTAGACTATGTTGGAAGAATCCAGAGAAAGAAATATTTGGATAGCAATTTCCCCCTTTTTTTTTTCTATTAGCCAGGTCTTCATTGCTGGCTGTCGGACGAAGGGATGATGATCAAAAGTCTACCGAGAGTTGCCTTGTCCATATCCTCATTATAACGGGGTGTTTTCCCCCCCCGAAATGTACATACAGTACAGGGACAATTTACGGTATCTTTAAGCAGCCCAAATGAGATCTGCCGCTTCTGCTTGCAACTGTTCGCTCATTAAACGCCTCGCGGGGGAGAAAAAAAAATCAATGACCATCTATGCTTCACAAATGAGCATCTTTGGGATGAAGAGAAGCACTGGTTTATTCCACACACACACACACACACACACCCCTCTAAAATACAACACACACGGTGGGGGGCAGGCGGCGTAGTGCGCTATTGTCACCGGTTGAATTTTGCACCCTAGAAACAAGCCCAGATTGCCAGCTCAGGTTTGGAGGTTTGGCTTCCCACAAGCCGTCTTGGTTTTCTCGGCATCCTGGTCCTTCAGGACCCGGGGATCCACTGGGGATCAAATGCAGCGAGAGTCAAACGCTCTTAAACGTGGCTCTTTCAGTGTCCGGGAATTTCCGCTGTTGCATCCAGATCTGAAAACCTCCCTCCCTCCCAGATGTAGGAGATGACCGGGTGGGGGCTGAGCTTGGACTCAAGCGCATCGCACGTCTGGGGTCCCTACATCCCCAAAAGATGCCTAAGTCCACACCCCCCCCCCCATTTTTGAAGTCCATTGACTCTTATCTGGCACCAATTTGACTTGACCGTTAATATAGTTCAGATTGTTGCGTATAGATAGCATGGAACAAATTTGCAGTGCTTTTGAACTCTATCCTAGCTCCCAGTTTCTTGCACCTGACATCTTTTTTTCTCCTTCCTTCCTCCCTCCCTCCCTCCCTCCCTCCCTCCCTCCCTCCCTTCCTTCCTTCCTTCCTTCCTTCCTTCCTTCCTTCCTTCCTTCCTTCCTTCCTTCCTTCCTTCCTCCCTCCCTCCCTCCCTCCCTCCCTCCCATGCAATTTTCCTTCTTCTCCCACCGCATGAAATAATGACCTCCAGCGTAATTCACCTTTCCTGAGTAATTGTTTGTTCATCTGACTTTCACTTTGTCCTTTTAATCTTTGAATTAATTATGTAAATTTATATATGTATTTCTATCTGTGTGTGTGAGAAAGGGGGGGAGGAGAGAGAGAGAGGGGGAGAGAGAGAGATGCAGAAATGTAAGGTCTTCTTGTTCCCGATGCACCTTGGAGGTGGGTCAGGTTGTCTTTTTAGAGCTGTCAGTCCCGCCAAGCCCCATGAACTGACAGCCCCCCTTGGGCTTTGCTTTCCTGGTGTCTGGATAGTGCTACTCACTGGCCGTGTAAATAATTTTTTTCCTGTGACAGTAAACAACTCAGCCACGGGCTTCTATCTTAGCTCAGCCACGATACGGAATGGTGGGGAATCCGCTCTTAACGCTTTTGCAAGAGACGGGGATCATGAAATTGTCTCAGCAACTGATGGAGGCAGATTTTGGAGGGCGAGGATAGGCTGAGGCGGGCGGTCCTTCTTCTCCTTCGGCACCGGTTGAACCGTAATTATTGATATAAAGTTAAACGTTATCTCCCACGCTCAAGTGGGCATTACATTTATGGGCCGGCGCGCCTTCTGTCAAAGGCTTTGGCGTTAAGCCCTGAGGTTTAGGCTGAAAACGTTGGATGGAAATATATCTTGATTTGTTTCTCTTTGGAAGGAGGATGGCGTGGGTCAAAGTCCTTCCTTAATATGGCTGCCCAGGACATTGGCAAAATCTATCCTCCACTCTCCTATCAATTGCTCCAGGCTTGAAAACCTTGGGATTGCATCTTTTTTTTTTAAAGGGTTTTTCCCCCCTGATATCAGTTGCCTCATCTCTACCTGAGCAAATACAGATATTCCTCAACTTACACTGTTTGCAAGTCACTTTTGCCCAGTGCTGCTGTAATGTCTAATGGCTCCTAAATGAAGGGTTGCAAGTAGGGAATCCTGTGTGGGCACTACAGGGCCTGATTGTGGGTGGATCCTTTGCAGGGCCTGATTGTGGGTGGATCCTTTGCGGATCACTCTATTGATCTTCCCATTTGTTCCCATCTCGCCAGTCCCTGTGCCTTGTCTTTGTTTTTCCTGAGGCATACACAAATGCCTTCGCAGACACCCCCCCCCCCTTTCCTTGATCTCTTTCCTCTAACACAGAATATTTCTTTCTCCCCCCCCCCCTTATTGAACTGCGATACCTGTGATCGGCAGGAATCGCTTGCTCTTTTGCGCCAAGGATCTTCTGTGTATGATCCTGGAAACTTTGAGACCAGGAAGAGCTGATCGATCGATCCACTCCGCAGCAACTTCCCTACCTTGCAATTTATAAAGATTTTTTTTTTCTCTTCTTCCTGGGTTGGCATAAAAGCGTCGCTCCGCTTAGCTGTGATATATTTTACGCAATAATTGAAGAATTCCCTCGGACAGTTCCATCTGAAATTTCCTTCCTTGGTGTATTGGAATGAGTTTTTGGTGGGTTTTCCCCCCCTTTTTTCCCCTTTTTCTAGTATTTCACCCCATGCCTTCAAGTTTCTTTTTTCGGGAGAAAAAAAAAAGGAAAGAAAATGAATCTGCCAGGACTGTAACTGAAATTATTTGGGCTAGATTGGATCTCACTTTAGGGAGGGTTTTCTCCTGTGTGTAGAAACAATATTGAGTAAAGAAACGCTCCTGTCTCTTTTCGTTGCCTGCTGAACCGTAATAATTGGAAGCCCAGTGCAATGTATATATTTAACGCACACAGTATCTAAAGACAATTTTGGGTGCGTCTCGCCTTCTCACTTCAAGTGAAGTCCTCTCTCTGTTGTGAGGCTGCGGCAATCTAACCTTGAGTTTAGGAGAGTCGGTTTCCTTCGTATTTTTGCTTTTCATAGCCACTTTGAAGAAAGAGACAAGCTTTATTAATTCCCCCCCCCCCCGCTCCCAGGAGAATTTGCTTATCCGTTATGGAGTCTTCCTGTTCTTTCCTTGATAATTAATCAGGAGCTGGCAACACAATGCTACAGGTGTTGCACAGACTCTTGTCTTTTAGAGCCTTTTATAAAGGAAATAAATGAGAAGGCCCCCACGGGCATCCATTAAAATTGAGACGGGGATGGCCTACTAGACACAGAATTTCTTAGAGAATTTTGATGACTTTAGACAGGAAAAAAAAGGCAAATCAGGGAAAAAATTAGGAGGTTGCAAGGCTGTAGCAAACTCAGTCTCTTTATCTTCTGGTAAACCATGTACAGGGGTTTCTTGATAAGCCAGGCCTGCCATTTTGTGAGAAGAATTCCTGGGACCCTAGCATTTTGAAAGTGCCTTTGGTCTCCAAAGATAGCCAATCTCTGTTTTCAATAGAAAAGGATATTGGTAGCTCAGATTTGAGCTGTGGGGTCCTTGGTGCTCTCGGAGACGTTTCATGACCCAACTAGGTAACATCATCAATGCTAGAAGAGATTAGGGTGTGTAGAGAGGAGGAGGAGGAGGAGGACGACAACGACAACTGTGGGGCCCTGGGTACTCTCTGAGCTTGGTGGTTTTCTGGCAGACGTTTCATGACCCAACTGGGTAACCTCATCAGTGATAATGTCACCTAGCTGGGTCATGAAACGTCTGCCAGAAAACCACCAGGCTCAGACAGCACCGAGCACCTACATCTCTGCTTTACACAACTGGGCTATTTTTGTCAGTGTTCCACTCTAATTGGTTTTGTGTGTTGTGCCTTCCAATAGCTTGGTATCATGTGGGCATTTGAAACGTCCGACTGAGCCCGTTACCTTCCCCGCACGACCCCTTCCCTCTGATGCAGTGAACATCGGACTGAGCTCCTGACTACCTTTCAAAATACTATTAAATAACTTAGTTCAACAGCATATTTCATTTGGCTCGGTAAAGACTTCCTAGTTTAGTGTTCTCCAACCACTTCAAGTTGTTTGGACTTCAACTCCCAGAATCCTCAACAACCGTGGTCACGCTGGCTGGGGCATTCTGGGAATTGGAGTCCACACATCTAGAAGTTGCCTGACCTAGCAGATGAATTCACACAATTACCTTTTTTTTTGTGTGTGTGGCTTAACATGTTGTGTGACAGTCTTCCCCACCTCTATCACATTGAGCTAATTTATATAGGGTAAATCCCAAAAAATGGGTCAATTCAGTCACCAGTCGCCAGCAAACATGAGGTTAGCTGCAAGTCCTTCATTTCACCTTTCCGTATTTAACTTTCGTGCCAGTTGCTACTTCTTGAAATTACGCTTAGGTTTTGTTTTTTTCTTGTTTTTTTTTTTTGGGTCATTAATTTTAAAAATGGCCCAGAGAGCGAGAAAAGATCTACCTGACCCCCTCCAGGCGCTTTGCCAGTAAGACACCCCTGGGGGACGCAGCCTGAGTACGAGACTCCTTTGGCCTTCTTGTTGTGCTTGATGAAAGCACAAAATAAACATTTTCTTAATTAAGAAGCGGCGTGCCGTAGCTCAGCATCACCCACAACTTTGCTTGCACAGCTGCCGTGGCTCCCTTAGGGCTTTGCAAAGTGTGCAGCATCCCTGTGCCAGGCTCTTCAAAGCAAGTTGGGGGAGCCCTTCCTAAAAAAAATTGGGCCAGAAACTGCTACTCAAGATCAAGTACCTAATCTGCCGTAGACCAGGGGAGTCTAGCCAGCAGCTTTCCGTGCTCCTTAAACATCAGCGTTCGCCAGAGACCCAATTCCTGTTTCCACCCTCGTGGTGTTCCTACTCATGCCTGGCTGGTGCTGATTGGAAGCGGCTTCCGATTCGGATGAGTGGAAGCCGGTATGGAGAGTAACCTAAATACTTTGGAAAACGTACTTATTGCCTTGCATAATTCAGGGGAGATGCTGTTCTGTCGCCCTGATAGGGAAAAGCACGAGCCATCTCACACTCTTTTTTTTTATACGTAATAAATAGGTGCATATGTAACAGCACTGCTGAGACCGTGTCACTCTCCCAAACAAAGCTGCATTGCCTTAATTTGTCCTAATGTGTTTTCTCCCTCCCCCCCGCCTCTTTCATGCGCCGTGTTTTCCCTGCAAACTATAACTTGTGCTCTTTTATTGTCGTCATTCCGGTGGGCTTATTATTATTATTCTTTGGGATCTTTTACAGAGAGCCTCTGAAGGGAATGCATATTAAATGGCAGCAAACCTTAAGGGAAGAACGCTTCGGAGTTGGGAAGAATCTGTGACAGACAGTAGGGGCGAGAGCAAGCCGCTTACATAAAATATCAGAAGATGGGGGGGGGGGCGGAAATAATAATAATACCCTAATTCTAATTTGTGCTGAGGAATGGCTTCCAGCCCTCTGGCAAAGCGGATCTAAATGAGCACCTGCGTTTCTTAGGCATGGAGGGGAACTGAGATTTCCCAGCAGCCTTGTAGGAGGAGCAGTTCCTCACCAGATCCAAACTGGGTGGCCAGAACATGATTGGCTGGCTAACGATGGGATTGTGAGGATTGCTGGACCACTGTTTCGACAAGGTCCTACTTTAAGGAAAGATGGTAATAATAATAGTAATAGTAATAGTAATATTAATAAAGTTGGAAGGGACCTTGGAGGTCATCTAGCCCAACGCCCCGCTCAGGGTTAGGGTTAGAGTTAAGGTTAGGGTTAAGGTTAGGGTTAGGTGGGTTTTTCCCGCCAATGGGATTTTCCCATGTATTTCACCAGGAAACCTAGATAAGGCAGTATCGGAAAGTCTGTGCCCTCCAAACCATACCCATGGGTTCCAAATCCGTTGGTGGTGTCCATTTCACTGTACGAATTCAGGGAGACCTGAAAAACCCACTTAGGGTTAGGGTTAGGTCTCCATGAATCCATAGAGCAAAATGGACACCACCAACGGTATCGTAGCCTATGGCAATGGTTAGGAGAGTGCATTTTTCTTAAGCCTGCCTGATTAATTTAAGATTAATCCATAGGGGCAGCACAACAATATATCTGTTTTGGCAGTTCCTCGTTTTTTGAAAGATAGGACAAAGCTCCAAGCAAATAAAGATCTGCAGTAATGTTTGCTGCAGCACCTAAAAATGCATTTATTGTGGGGAGCCAAGTATTCGCCTTTCGATGAGAATTTCTTGCCCTTAAAAAAACAGCCTCAGGCAGGAAAAGTGGGGGGGGGGAATGGCTTAAAAACCAAACACTTTTAATGCTTTATCCAGTGTTGGTTGCTTATACTTGACTGTCTGAACTGGGATAAAATGGATGGCAAACTTATTGCCGGGGGTGTGTGTGTCAGTCTGCTCATTTGTACTACTCTGCAAAACAAGCCCCCAGGGGCAACGATCAGGGCAATAAATTCCCTAACGGAGCATTGTTTTTTTTTAGGAGGATATCTTTGAATGATGCTTAGGCAGCTACTACCATCCCTTTGTGTCTCTAGTTCCTTGAACACAGGTTTTGCAGAATTCCAAATTCAGGATTTGACTCGGCCTGAGTCCCCCAGGACCTGTGAATTAAAAAGGAACGCCTGTTCATTCTCGCCGTTTTAATTGGAAGCTGCAAACTTAATTTTGATGTAACGTGATTGATGATGACGATAAGCAGGAATCAGGAAAGGTTGGTGATGGACCTGTTTACTTAACTAGAGTTTCAGATAAATCACGTCTGAATTAACGCAGGACACAGTAGATGAATCTTAGCTGGCTAACGTCGTCCTTCTGTGGTGCTCTCCGGTTTTAATTTTGAAAGCGCGCCAAGAGTTGTGTGTGTGTGTATGTATGTGTGTGTGAAAGAGAGAGAGAGGGGTTGTCTTGTCTTGTTTCTCCTAATATACCTCCTCAAAGTGGGAAAGAGTTTTGGGCACGGGTGCCACTGATGAGAAATGATTTTCCCAAAGCCGGAAAATCTGCGCCTTATTGCTTTCGACACGGCTGACCTTCTAAGTTATGAAAATCCATGCAGAAAGAAGAGACATCATCCATTATGTTTTCAAGAGCATCCTCTCAGAAGACAAGTAGATATATGCATTATTTTGTATTTCCCCCTTAGACAAAAAGGCAAACACAGACTCTTCCTGGCACTTGCAAATAGGGATCTATCTATCCATTCTGCTCCCCCCCCCCATTGTTTTATGCTGAGGGAGGGCAGAAATGGGATGTTTTACCTCTCCTTTTTACAATCATTTCCTCACTGGTACTTTTGCAATTCTCCAAAGCTCTGCCCTTTAGTTAAATTGCCTGGAAATAACAAGAGTAATAGAGTTGGAAGGGACCTTGGAGGTCTTCTAGTCCAACCCCCTGCTCAGGCAGGAAATCTATATCATTTCAGACAAATGGTTGTCCAGTCTCTTCTTAAAAACTTCCAATGTTGGTGGCAAGCCGTTCCACTGGTGAATTGTCCTCACTGTCAGGAAGTTTCTCCTTAATTCCAGGTTGCTTCTCTCCTTGATCAGTTTCCATCCGTTGCTTCTTGTCCTGCCTGCAGGTGCTTTGGAGAATAGGTGGACCCGCTCTTCTTTATTAATAATAATAATAATAAAGTTGGAAGGGATCTTGGAGGTCATCTAGTCCAACCCCCTGCTATTATCTTTCTAGAATGAGCACCGAAGTTTTAGAGGGCATGAATCGTATTGATAAATCCACATACTAGAGGAGGCAAGCCCAGACTTAATAAGATACTTCAGAGACCGTCTCAGTTCCCCATAATTCCCCATTGCAGCCTTCCCTGTCTTTCCTTTTATCCCCAAGGCATACGAAATCAGCACGAATAAAAGGGGTGCCTCTCTCCTCATTCAGCCTCCGAGCCAGTTGTGATGCAGCTCACACTGCCATCCTATGTGTGCCCAGTCCTAAGTAAACACCTGAGGGGCAGGGCTGTGCCCCCCAAAAAATCACAATGGCAACTACAAAGGTGCAGACTCTGCCTATTTTTTATGCATGCGCCATGTGTCTGGGTCTCAGACTGTAGCATTCATCGATCAATCAATCGGAATAGAGCTGGAAGGGACCTTGGAGGTCTTCTAATCCAACCCCTGCTCAAGAAGGAGACCTTATACTATTTCAACCAATCAATCAGAATAGAGCTGGAAGGGACCTTGGAGGTCTTCTAGTCCAACCCCTGCTCAAGCAGGAGGCCTTATACTATTTCAACCAATCAATCAGAATAGAGCTGGAAGGGACCTTGGAGGTCTTCTAATCCAACCCCTGCTCAAGCAGGAGACCTTATACTATTTCAATCAATCAATCAGAATAGAGCTGGAAGGGACCTTGGAGGTCTTCTAGTCCAACCCCTGCTCAAGCAGGAGACCTTATACTATTTCAATCAATCAATCAGAATAGAGCTGGAAGGGACCTTGGAGGTCTTCTAGTCCAACCCCTGCTCAAGAAGGAGACCTTATACTATTTCAATCAATCAATCAGAATAGAGCTGGAAGGGACCTTGGAGGTCTTCTAGTCCAACCCCTGCTCAAGAAGGAGACCTTCTACTATTTCAATCAATCAATCAATCAGAATAGAGCTGGAAGGGACCTTGGAGGTCTTCTAGTCCAACCCCTTGCTCAAGCAGGATTCATGTTGTTTTAATAACTGTCAGTCATTGTGATAACCTGACAAATTGCCCCTGTCGTTTTGCCCTCCTTGCTCCTGTATGGATTTCTTTGTGGCTAACTCAGCTTAGTCTTTTTTTTAATTTTTTTAAACTGGAAGCCTATATCTAGGATCCCATTTAGAGGATTTCCCCAGAACTTTCCCTATGCAAAGAGTGGCTTTAATCTGCTGAGCTGACCCACCTTTCTCCCGGTCTCGGTACCAAGAAAAGGCTGGGTGATAAATCTGCAGCTGCAGTCTGTTACCTGGGAGGTTTTGAGCTCAAAAAAAAACAACACCTTCACACTCAAAAATGTAAAATTCCGCAATACTGCATTGTTTGCTTATGTAACCCTGCAAAGCCCTCCTATCTCCTGAAGATACTGGGGGACCGACAGATAATTGTCTGCCTCTTTTGGTCTATCTTTGTATCCCTTCTGCACAGATCAAAGCTGAATTTGCCTCTTGGGGGGGGGGGTTGTCCCTTACAAATTGCGAGCCTGTGTGTCTCAGCCTATGGATTTACCCCTCCCTTCCCCAGTCATAATCCAAAGTAGATATTCTGTCCTCCATTCTTGCAGAATAATCTGAAGCCCTCCCCAGCACTTTAAAAAAGCTGGTGCACCGTGCCATCTATAAACCCGAGAATTGTTTTCGGGATTATTATGGTGGCGTTGGTTTTTTTTTGTTTTTAATAAAAGCCCCATCACCATGTACATTAATACAAACTCTCCAGCGAACGATGGCATGTAATAACTATCTGGCTTTTTCACAGTCACAGCAGATTAGTATAATTTCTAAGCATTTCCAGCCGAGCTGTTTTTTACTTAATCCCACAAGACCTTCTCCCGATCTTTAATTGAAATAGCGATTCCCCCCCCCCACACTGCGGGGTTGCGTACGGAAAGGTAACGATGTCGCTTTGCTTTCAAACCCGTGGGCGCTGGGGCATGGTGCCGAGTTATTGGAATACTACTTAGCAGAAAGCAGAGATTGGATTAGAGAAGACCGTCAAATTGCAAGTTTGGGGGGGTATAGTCTTAAAACTCTGTCCTCGGCGGCATGAAAAAAGAAGAGATGGGAAAATCAGAACGGTTCCAGATTGGAGGCGTGCCCGGTAAAGCAACAGTAAGAAAACGAAACCAGAAAAACCCGCTGACTGCTTGGTAGATGTTTCTGTAAATCTAGAGAAGCACAGAGATAACTTTGGGGAAAGTATGCAACAACAACACAGTGCTAGGCTGCATGAACAGAGGGATAGAATCGAGATCACGTGAAGTATTAATACCACTTTACAAGGCCTTGGTAAGGCCACACTTGGACTACGGCATCCAGTTTTGGTCACCAGGATGTAAAAAAGATGTTGAGACTCTAGAAAGAGTACAGAGAAGAGCAACAAAGATGATTAGGGGACTGGAGGCTAAAGCATATAAGGAACGGCTGCTGGAATTGGGTATGTCTAGTTTAATGAAGAGAAGGACGAGGGGGGACATGATAGCAGCCTTCCAGTATCTCAGGGGCTGCCCCAAAGAAGAGGGAGTCAAGCTATTCTCCAAGGTGCCTGAGGGCAGGACAAGAACAACGGATGGAAACTAGTCAAGAGAGAAGCAACCTGGAACTAAGGAGAAACTTCCTGACAGTTAGAACAATTAACCAGTGGAACAACCTGCCTCCAGAAGTGGTGAATGCTCCAACACTGGAAGTTTTTAAGAAGAAACTGGACAGCCATTTGTCCGAAAGGTATAGGGTTTCCTGCCTGAGCAGGGGTTGGACTAGATGACCTCCAAGATCCCTTCCAACTTTATTATTATTATTATTATTATTATTATTATTATTATTATTATTATTATTATTATTATTATTATTATTATTATTATTATTATTATTATTATTATTATTATTATTATTATTATTATTATCCTTAGCAAAACATGAGCTCAGCCCTGGAAAAGAAGATTAGTGTTAGAAAGAAACTCAAGCTTGCCCCATGTTGACTGTCTTTGGTATACGAGGAAAGGAAGGGAAAACACTATCAAGGTTTTTGTTATTATAAACCATAGCAGTAACTTCTTTTTTTTGTGCCTTCAAGTTAGTTTTGCCTAATGGTGACTGCCTGGATAAGTCCCCGCAGTCTTCTTGGCAAGGTTTTTCAGAAGGAGTTTGCCATTGCCTCCTCCCTGGGGCTGAGAGAAAGTGGCTGGCCATCTGTCTTTGTGCCTAAGGCACAAAGGAAAGGGGGGGAAAACCCAACACAGTTTGCACACATTATAGACATCCCCTGTATGATTCAAATAATAGGAATAATAGGAATTTAAATACCAGCAAATCAACTACCAGCAAATCAATAGGAACTTAAATACCAGCAAATCAACAAACACTCATGATGCGAGCCTTAGGCTATGAATTCTTACACCACATATATACTGTATGTGTGTTAATATTTAAGGTTTTGCAGGACTTGTCGATGTTTTTTGCTGGAAGAAACTCACCTCCCTTCCCCGTGAGATTCTTTTCTCTTCTCTGAGCAGAATAGCTGGTCTGAGCAGAGAGGCCCTTCTGGAAAGGAGAATGAATTTCAGGAAGACTTTCATCCATCGCAAGCAATCTAGCTAATTGGGTGTCAGAAATAGGGGAGACATGATAGCAGTATTCCAGTATCTGAGGGGCTGCCACAAAGAAGAGGGGGTCACGTTATTCTCCAAAGCACCAGAGGGCAGGACGAGAAACAATGGTTGGAAACTGATCAAGGAGGGAAGCAACCTAGAACTAAGGAGAAATTTCCAGACAATGAGGACAATTAACCAGTGGAACAGCTTGCCACCAGAAATCGTGGGCGCTCCATCACCGGAGGTTTTAAAGAAGAGACTGGACAGTCCCTTGTCTGAGACGGTATAAGGTCTCCTGCTTAAGCGGGGGGCTGGACTAGAAGACCTCCAAGGTCCCTTCAAGCTCCTAGTCTAGTCTAGGCTAGTCTAGTCTAGTCTAGTCTAAAGACCCCCACGTGCCTAGCCAGCAAGCAAACCCCTCTAACTTTTCCCCAGAAGAAAAATCTGTGCTTCAGTTTATGTACACGAAGCAGTCTCATTAGGTGGATTTCCCTGCACAAATCCCCGGCGTTGGACCTATTAGTCACAGACTGCACTGGGCATCACGGCAGTGGCTTAATCAAAATTCCAGCGTTGTTTTTTTTTTTTTATCAACTGCTTGAGTCACGTCATGCCATCAGACAAACAGCTGCAAATGGCACCACAAAATTAATTGTGGGAGATAATGAACTCAGTATCTTGCCCACTTCTCGTCTTCCCGTCACGGCGGCCACCACTTAGAACATTTACCCAGACACAAAAATAAAAGCCAGTGCATTCGGGATTTTGAAAGGAGAGAGAGTTTGCACTCCTGTGTTACAGGATCACTTCCCAGCGCAATTATTCCGCCTGTTCTGAGAAAAACCCGAGCGTGCTTTGAAATCAATCCCTGGATGGAAAATATTCAGCATGCAAGACTAGAAACTTTTGAGGCTCTGTACTTGTAAATCTGGACCTTGGCTAAGGTCAAAAAGCTAAGTAGGGTTGGACTTGAGAAATTCCAGGACTGTAGGCAAAACTGAAAATACGTTTAGAAGAAGGCAAATTCTTCCTGCGCTTCCAAGGACGTGTCCATAAAGTCGCCAGGGAATTATTTCTGACATATCCATGTCTAGGCGAAGCGTGGCGCTGACGTAAGGGTGTGCAACGGGGTGAATTTGGGCTTTGCTGGGGGAGAGACCCGAGTCTTAAACTGAGACCTCCTCCGTTTTGGGTTTTGTTCAATTCTTCTTTGCAGTCTCTTCTCCGATTAAGGGTCAGCTCAGGTGCCTCTCCGTGTTTCCGCGATTTCCTGCTTTCAGATCCAAATGGAGAGAAGCTCCCTTGTGTCTCAACCAACTTTGTCATCCGGAAAATATCAAGCTGTACTCGCTCCGGCCTTGATGATCCGTAGTCAGACTTCTGCCTTCTGGTTGCCTCCTCGTCCGTCTTTTTTTCAGCAGCAAAGGGGCAATTTAAGGCAATTTAAGCCCAGATTACCTGGGGAAGGGGGGGGGAAGAAAAAGGATAGAATGGGGGGGGGGCTGTTAGAAATGGACAGGGGAAGAAGTTGAGGGAACTTAAGATTGCGAAGATTTCACTAAATTCAGTAATTCGGAAGAATGCAGGTAGCCCTTGATTCACGGCCACAATTCTGGCCCCAGAATCTCTCTCGCTAAGCGAAACGTTGGCTGAGTTGAGTTTTGCCCCATTTTACGACCTTTCCTGGCCCCGCAGTTAAAACGAATCACTGCAGTTAGTCAGCTGGTCGTTAAAGTGAATCTGACTTCCCCGTTGACTTTGGTCGCAGAAGGGGGATCACGTGAGCCCGGAGCACTGCGACTGTCATAAATACGAGTCACTTTCCAAGTGTCTGAATTTTGATCCCGTGACCGTCGGGGATACTACAACGGTGGTAAGTGTGAAAAACAGTCTTAAAAGTCACTTTTTTTCACTGCCCTTGTAACTTCAAACGGTCACTAAATGAACTGTTGTAAGTCAAGGACTACCCAGGTCGCTGTAGGTTAGATTACACAGTGGAGAGCCTCTAAACCAGCCTACGTAGTCCTTTCCTGCAGAGATTCCGCCCTATACTCGGTGGGAAAGTAATAGGAAAGTATTTTGCATGATCTCAGAGGCACTCTGGCTTCACTTGTCCGGCGTTCTCATTTTGGAAATGGGATTCCACAATTAATCTGATCCTTGATCCTCCCTGTCTCACCTTTCTTTTGAATTTTTTTTTCTGTATTATAGTTCTAATCCAATATTATTTTTCTAATTTGCCCAATAACAAGCTGTGGCCCAGGCAGACGATGAAGTTCGTGCATTTTATTTCCCCCCTCAAACAAATATGTATTTTATGGACAAGCTCTCCTGATGTTTATATCCCAGAATATTTCTTTTATGTCTTGATTAATTTTGAGGGAGGAGGGCTTCTTTGCTGTTTGTTGACGAAGAACTACAAAGTAAACAGCAATTCTCAAAGGAAATGGACGTGTCTGTTTATTTAAGGCATCCGTGAAAGAATTATTTCTGTGGTTTGGACAAATGGCTGAGCCCTTCCTCCCCCCCCCCCACTGCTCCTTTAGCGTTTTCATTAAATGATTTAGATTGTTTTAATCTATCACTTTTATGGTTGCATCCAACATATGCTCTTTATTGTAAATTGCATAAAATGTGAGTGTATGGCAATAATAATAATAATAATAGGATGCAATTGTCCCACTTAACATATCCTCCGTGGAGTTAATTAGAGGAAGGGAGTGTGTCAAAGACACACATCAAAGGTTCTCTTCTTGGACGGGGGGGGGGAGAAATTTGGTTTAAAGCCTACTCATTCTTCTGCTCTTATTTTTTTTTTTTTCACACATGCTATATTGATATAGAGTGAGAGCAATCTCAAAAGTGGGCCGAGTTCCTGCTGTGTCAGCACTGGGTCATCTGAACATCCAGCAGTGGACGTGCTTGTTGACTCTTTAACTGCTACCTGTGTAGGTCATGCAACACAAGAGTCAACGGACACTTGCCGATGAGGGTGGCCCGTGAAGTTTGATCTGACCTCATTGTCACCCCCACCCCTTTGGGAGACTGGAGGCTAAAACACGCGGAGAAGAACGGTTGCAGGAATTGAGTATTAGTTTAATGAAAGGAGGGATTAGAGGTGACAGGATAGTAGTCTTCCAGAGGGGGTCCACCTATTCTCCAAAGCCCCTGAAGGCAGGACAAAAAGTAATGAGTGGAAACTAATCAAGGAGAGAAGCAACCTAGAACTAAGGAGAAACTTCATAACAGTGAGGACAATTAACCAGTGGAACTGGGTTGCCTCCAGAAGTGGTGGGTGCTCCATCACTGGAGGTTTTCAAGCAGTGGGTTGGACTAGAAGACCTCCAAGTTACCTTGGAGGGGGGGGGGTTATTCTCCAAAGCACCAGAAGGCAGGACAAGAAGCAATGGGTGGAAACTCATCAAGGAGAGAAGCAACCTAGAACTAAGGAGAAACTTCCTGACATCGAGAACAATTAACCCGTGGAACAACTTGCCTCCAGAAGTTGTGGGTGCTTCAACACTGGAGGTTTTCAAGAAGAGATTGGACAACCATTAGTCTGAAATGGTCTAGGCCGCAGGGGTAGGCCACCTTGGCTCTTTTATGACTCGTGGACTTCAACTCCCAGAATTCCTGAGCCAGCATGGCTCAGCATGGAAACCTCTCCCTTTCCCCTCAGCATGGCTGGCTCAGGGATTCTGGGAGTTGAAGTCCACGAGTCATAAAAGAGCCAAGGTTGCCTACCCCTGGTCTAGGGTCTCCTGCTTGAGTAGGGGGTTGGACTAGAAGATCTCCGAGGCCCCTAGGTCACTATGGTTTGCAGACATAGGCTGGTTAACCAATTCTCCCCTTTCTTTTGCTGGCTGAGCAGAGATGGCTATTTTAGGAGATGGTTTAACAGCCTTGTCTCACCCCAGACAGCCCAGGTTGCTCAGAAATCAAGGTAGCGGCTGGAGGGGACTTAGCTGAAGGCTTGGCATTTGTGCAAAAGGCAAATTTTGTTTTGACTCAAGAAGGAGCCTGTCGCAAAGACCTCGTTACATCTGTCTATCATATCGGGAGGCTATTAGCATCCAGGGCCAGCTTTTTCCTGCCGGCTCCCAGGGATCAGCTGTCGCCTCGCAGTTTATTGCCATCCTTAATTGACTTCTGGTCAAAGAGCCTCATTCAGTGCCAGAATGACGGGGGAACCTGGGGCTCCGTCCTTCCTTTTAGAAACAGCTCATTGTCACCTGTTTATAAAGGTTGACGGGTCCCTTTTTCCCCGGCCAGAGGGCTGGCTGGGGTGCCCCCACCGCCCAACAACGGGGTAATTCGCCTGCCACAGGCCGAAGAAGCTGCCGTCGACTGTTCTGATTACGTGTAAGATTTTAATCTCGTCCCGTTTCTCCCCCAAATTGTCCAGGGTGGCATTTATAATTATCTCCGCATCGCCCCAGAACGGAGCTCACTCCGATAAGGCAGGCTGAAATCCATCAGCCAGCTTCCCTGGGAATTGCAGACTTCTCAATCTAATTTAGTCTTTTAGCTACCGCTCTACATCTCATTTCGTGTCCCGCGGTCCCAAACTTGCGGTTTTGTTAACGGGCGGGGGGAAAAAAAAACAACCACCGAACGTTTTCTGTTTTATAAACCTCGGCCGGAAAAATCAAACAAAATCCGGATTCCTTTTCCCCAACAGACATGTGATCATGTGATCAAAATTCGGACCTTGGGCAACCAGCTCATAGTTATGACGTGTCCTGAGGGGGGGGGGGCGGGTCACACGATCCCCTTTTGCGACCATCTGATGAGCGAAGTCAATAGGGCAAGCCCGATTCACTTAACCACCGTGTTACTAAATTAACAACCGATCCACTTAAGAACCGTGGCAAGGAAGGTCGTAAACCGGGGCAAAACTCACCTAACATAATGTCTCGTTTAACAACAGAAATTTTGGGCTCCATTGCGGTCGTAAGTCGAGGACAACCTGGAAGCAAAGACAAGCCTGCGGGGATCCCTGTTGAGAGGGGTTGAAATGATGTGTCCCTTAGCAACTTCTTATCCACTTCAGTTTTTCTCCCTCTCATAAGTGGATTGTAATATTTGAGCCTATCTGGGAGATAATTACACTTTGCATCTTTAATGCAACCTTTAATAAGCCTTTGCAATCTGCTGTGTGTGTGTTCATTAAGCCACCTTTGAAAAGGCCGAGTTTTAAGCGTAGAAAGGGAAGGACGGCCGGCTTTTATCTCCAGAGCGCCGTTTGCGAAAACACACCGTGTCGGTGTGTGTCTTTTGTGTGTTTATATTTCAGTGGGAGTAGCAGAAATCTAAATTTAAACCATAGTTATGGTTTCTGCCGTCAAACGCCAGGTGTTTGCAGGTGGGGAAGACAAATACTTTGTCCTTAAAAGATGTTCCCACACGAAAAACTTCCCATTGTGTTTTATTTTTTATTTTCTTTCTGAGCAAGCTTGAAAACCCATTCAGCCTCAAGTTCTACCCCCAACACACTTCTGCTCTAGTTTCTTCCCTCCCCGGTTTGGTTTTCTGCAGAACTGAGGATCGGCGTGTCCCAATTCCCACAGGAAACTCCAGCGGCTTGCCAAGTCGTCCATCATGTTCGATATTTGAGAAAACTTGTTATTACCCGATGCAGTCTCAGACTTAAATTGAAGCAGTAGGATGCCAGACGCTAATAAGTGTCAGACACCGTTCCTTTATTGAAACGTTCAAAATTATGCCCAAAGCGAAGCTCTTGGTGCAGCCAAATCTTATCAAGATGAATTTCACACACACCTTGTCATGGCTTCCGGAGGGCTTAATTGGTGTGCACAACGAAGACCTGGGAAAAATTAATGGCTCACCTTTGCACGTAAATTAGTTTCAAAAACCAGGGCGGTGATGGCCTCGTGCGGGAAAGTCAAGCAAAGAGTGGGAGAACAAAGACCCGCAACCAGAAATTGGGCAGGGGGCTGGTGGCATGGAGGCTGCAATGGTGTGAGAGTTCAGTTTGCAGCTCGGGATCTTTAATGACTGATTATTGGCTGTGTTCCTACATGTCCATTTTCCAGGTTCATTTTAGGTACTAAATACACTCCAGGAAAAAGGGATACCTCCTCCCTCCCATCTCCTTCCTTCCTCCTTCCCTCCCTCCCCTCCCTCCCTCCCTCCCTTCCCTCCTCTTCCTTCCTTCCTTCCTTCCTTCCTTCCTTCCTTCCTTCCTTCCTTCCTTCCTTCCTTCCTTCCTACCTACCTACCTACCTACCTACCTGTCTTCCTGCCTTCCTACCTTCCTGTCTTCCTCCTGTCCATTTTCCTTTCCTTCCTTCCTTTCCTTCCTTCTTTCCTTCCTTCCTTCCTTCCTTCCTTCCTTCCTTCCTTCTTCCTTCCTCCTTCCTTCCTCCTCTGTCCATTTTCCCTTCCTTCCTTCCTCCTTTCCTTCCTTCCTTCCTTCCTTCCTTCCTTCCTTCCTCCTTTATCCATTTTCTTCCTTTCTTCCTTTCTTTCTTCCTTTCTTTCTTTCTTCCTTCCTTTCTTTCTTTCTTTCTTTCTTTCTTTCTTTCTTTCTTTTCTTTCTTTTCTTTCTTCCTTTCCCTCCCTCCCTCCCTCCCTCCCTCCCGTTACATCATTGATTTCTACCTTGCTCTATACATCCATGCTTGTAAGACATTCTGTTCAACCCATTCCAGCCACTTGGTCTCCTCGTCTTTTACTTAGCCAGTTATTTTTCAACCTCAACTTTCCAACGGGATCCGGTGGTCCTTCAGAAATAGACAAACTGCAACTGCTGGCAGTTCCAGCTGTGGGTCGCTGCTCAGCAAAAAATTGGAGAGCCCTCATTCTAATCCAGTGATGGAACGCTCACGATTTCTGGAGGCAAGCTGTTCCACTGGTTGATTGTCCTCACTTAGGAAGTTTCTCCTTAATTCCAGGTTGCTTCTCTCCTTGATCAGTTTCCATCCATTGTTTCTCGTCCTTCCCTCTGGTGCTTTGGTGAATAACGTGACCCCCTCTTCTTTGTGGCAGCCCCTCAGATACTGGAACACTGCTATCATGTCTCCCCTGTTTCTTCTTTTCTTCAGACTAGCCAAACCCAAGTCCCGCAGCCGTTCTTCGTATGTTTTAGCCTCCAGGCCTTGGATCATCTTAGTTGCTCTTCTCTACTGCCCTATGGTTTCAAAACAACCTCACCCATTTCAAAGTTTGTGTTTCAATACAGACTCGCTCCGATGCAGAAGTGGGACAGAGGTTCCTCCAAGGAAATGCAGGCCTTTGATCATCCTAGTTGCTCTTCTCTGAATTTTTTTTCCAAACTCTCAACATCTTTTTTTGTGATACGGTGACCAAAATTGGAGAACCAACACGCCCCATCACCAGTTCAGCCGGCCTTGGAGCAGCTTCAAGATCAGCCCGGTGGCTCAGCTGCTGTGCAGGGGAAGTTGGCTCCCCCTGTCAAATCACTTCTAATATGGCTAAGTAACAATCGCATTAGCTTGCTATCCATCACCGAAGCATTCTCACTTCTGTTTTGGCAGAGTTTGTGAAACGGGAGGAATAAGCCAGCATCTTTCTGTTGTTTTAAATCTCCAGGGTTCCGGATGCAATTAGCTCCCAATATGGCGTGGAGAAAAAAAAAGGAAGAAAGAAAGGAATAAATTATTAACATTTTTTAAATAACTTGGCAGGCTTATGTAATAGATATAATTTCCCCACTGCCTTTTCGGCGGGCTGCCTCCTGCCGCGGCTGGGACACGTGCAGCCTTCCGGGTTATTCCTGCAGAGAATTCTCCCTCGTCAGCAGAGCTCCTGCAGCCCTTGAGACGTACACAAGTCGCTGCAGAAGCGAACCGTCTTACTTTTTCCATTTGTTTTGGGCGTTTGTTTGTTTGTTTCTTTGTCTGTGGTTTAGCTAGTTCCCCGTACTCGGGTTGCTTTTCTGCCATCCTCTGATTCCGGATGCAAGGCCTTCACCCAGCCTCATAGACTCCTAAGGCTGGGAGGGACCTTGGAGGTCTCCTAGTCTAACCCCCCCTCCCCCCCGAAGGCCTCTCATATCATCCCGGACCGATGGAGGTCCAATCTTTTCTTCAAAACCCTCCAGCGGTGCCGCAAACTCCGAGAGGCAAGCCGTCAACCTTCTTACCACACGGCCTAAAAGGCACAAATGCAGGGCATCCTCCACTTAACGACGATTCGTTTAAGTGACCGTTCAAAATTACGCTGGAAAAAAAGGGACTTTTTTTTCCCCCACACCAATGACTGTCGCAGCAGCCCCATACTCACGTGATCAAAATCCAGAGCCTTAGCGACTGGTTCAGATATATGACGGTCGTCGCGTCCCCCCGGGGTGGTGGTGGTTGTCAGTTGATTCCCCTCTTGCGACCTTCTGACAAGCAAAGTCAACCGGGGGGGGGGCTTTTTGTAATGTTTGCGTGCTTAGAAAACGCAAGCAAATAACCGCAATGGAGACGAAGAGGAGTTCGAAGTGGGGAAGAGAAATGAGGAATTCAGGCTGGGGAAGTGGCCTTAAGGACCTGCCTAACTCTGACTGGCTTGCTTCTGTTTCTCATTCTTCCCCCCCCCCCTGCAAAAGCCTATAATCACCCACAGCCTGTGCCTGGCCAGCTTGCAGTTGTACAATTTCTCCTGGAGAGGTTTTGCGCAAAGCCAAGCGGTTGCCTCTTTCCTTTGTTCCGTACGGTGGAGTTTGCTGCAGACCCGGCCTTTGCTTTTATTCTTCTCCACCACTCCCCAATAATTATTCACCAGCCCTTTTGCTTTGTTCAGAAAGGTTTATTTGCAGCTCTAGATACGTGGCGCTTTCCCCCCCCCTTCTTCTTCTTCTTTTCGCTTTGCTGTGGGAATTGAAAATCGCAAGTCTGCGAGGACACCTTAGCTCTGATGCCTTTGAAGAGAAGGCTGGTGGAAAAGGTAGCTTCCCTTTTTCCCCCCAAACAGCAGGGAATAATAATAATAACAACAATAATAACAACAATCTAATCCAGCTTTATCAGAGGGCTGCAGCTTTGAAGAGACCGTTTCTTCTGAACGTCCGATAACCCAAGAAACATATCCCAGAAAAATATCCCTAGCTTTGCTGTGACATCTGCTTTTTCAAAAGAGCCACTGCTGCTGCTGCTTCTCCAGAGCTTCTGGAATTGGCTCTGAAATGCAAACATCGGTAAGGAACAGCTGTATTAATTTCCCCTTCCTGCAATCGAAGAAATAAAAAGCACGGGAACCTTCTGTCCATTACGCCTTTAACATACAATCCCAGGCAAATCAACTCACTGATTGAAGTTCCCTCCAGAGTCCAGGTAGGCCTGGAGGTTCAGCACCATGGAGAGTTCCACATGCTCTCCTGGATCAACTCACTCTCTCTTCGGTGTCTCTCTTCAGTTAGACAGACAGAATAGAATAGAGCTGGAAGGGACCTTGGAGGTCTTCTAGTCCAGCCCCCTGCTCAAGCAGGAGAACCTATATCATCTCAGACAGGTGACTGTCTAGCCTCTTTTTAAAAAACCTCCAGTGATGGAGCGCCCACGATTTCTGGTGGCAAGCTGTTCCACTGGTTAATTGTCCTCACTGTCAGGAAGTTTCTCCTTAATTCCAGGTTGCTTCTCTCTTTGGTCAGTTTCCAACCATTGTTTCTTGTCCTTCCCTTTGGTGCTGTGATGAACAACCTGACCCCCTCTTCCTTGTGGCAGCCCCTCAAATATTGGAACGCTGCTATCATGTCACCCCTATTTCTTCTTTTCTTTAGACTAGCCAAACCCAAATCCTGCAGCCGTTCTTTGTATGGTATGCACACCCTAGCCTAGATCTTTAGATAATAATGCATCATTCTTGAATGAACTGACCTTCCAACACTCATCTGGTTTCCCTGAATTGAGGCTGCCAACGGTATCTACGAGAAAACAAAAGGCCCGCAGCGGGCAAAATCTCAGCAAGGATAGCATTTGTGATGTACGTTTGGCTCCCAAAGAAGTCCCTAATGCCAGTGCATTTTTAAATGTGCCGTATCACATCAATCCCCTCCCGGACTGATTTTTTCACAGGGAGAAACATTATATTTGTAGCAAACTGTTGTCAACTGGTGTGATTTTTGCACTTCTGCCTGAGTTTGGGTAGATCATTCACTGGGGCTTGTCAGCGCTTCTCAAGCATCCGTTAGCCTTCCCAGTCTAGCAGGGAGATGGAGAAAGAGCTGGGTGCCCACAAATGGATGGGGATTTTTATGGGTCATGTACCACTTTCCTCCCCCCGTGTTGTAGCTTATTTTTTGCAAAGAAAGCCCCTGTGTCTTTTAGCACTTGTTTCCTGAAAATCTCATTTTCCCTCCAGTCTCAAGGGAAGGCTAAGGGAGGAAATGCTCTGGGGGTTCCTTGGTGGGCTCCAAGCTTGGTTGTTTTCTTGCAGACGTTTCATTACCAAACTAGGTAACATCGTCAGTGCAAGAAGGGAGCGGGGGTTGTGGAGAAGAGGGGAAGGGGAATTCTGGGGTCCTTGGTGCTCCCTGAATTTGATTGTTTTCTTGCAGACGTTTCATTACCAAACTAGGTAACATCATCAGTGTGAGAGTGGGGGATGTGGAGAAGAGGGGAAGGAGAACTGTGGGGTCCTTGGTGCTCCCTGAATTTGATTGTTTTCTTGCAGACGTTTCATTACCAAACTAGGTCACATCGTCAGTGCTAGTGAGGGAGCGAGGTTTCATCTCGTTTTACATACTAGTAATTCTCTCGCGGACTGTTCCAGATGTTCCAGACACTGCAACCGTCACAAATACGAGTCAGTTGCCAAGCGTTTCACTTTAGATCACATGACCGTAGGGATGCTGAAACGGTCGTACGTGTGAAACACGGACCTACGTCGCTTTTTTTCCAGGGCTGTTGTAACTTCAGTCACTAAACAAACTGTTGTAAGTCGAGGGCTCTTTGGAACTTTGCACCCTCCAGGAAACGCGAATGGGAGCAATCCAAGGATTCTGTCTCCATCCCAAGTCCAGAACCACACCCCAAAAAATCCCCCGATTATTGGCAGGCTAGTATGTCAAGAGGAAGTCGCTGAAACAGCCAAGAAACTTAGCGTGCAGGATATAATCCGGTGGTTTGCACGATTATTATTTTATTCCGTTGCAGAATTAACTCTTCCATCTCAGTCCCCTCTTTTCCCCAATCCAAAGAGACCCTGCTTGGGGTTGATTTGTCGCAAAATTAGCATATTTTTCCGGCCTTAGTTGTGCCCGTTATAAAGCAGCAGGCAAAACAAAGGGAATAAACACGGTCATTAACCGCAACAGGGGCCCCCATAAACATTTTCTGCTTAATTAGAGTCTGTCTTCCTTCCTCACAGACCAAAAGGACAATTCTGGCTTGCTTTCCCACGTCCTTCTGGGCAGCCAGAGATGTTGCCTGACCTCTTGAGCCCGCTCACCACAAGGGAGCCTGTTTTTTCCTACTTCTTTGGCTAATGAAAGTCCAGCTGGCTATTATCCTGGAGAGTCAGCTGGTTCCTTGGATGAGCGTAGAGACCTACGTAGCTCAACCCTGGCTACAAGGCAACTCTCCGATCCCAGAAGTGTGATGTGGCTTTCCATTTTTACCCCTTTGAAGGCACAAGATCAAAGGCCCGGAGACCAAAACATTATGAAGAACAACAATGACTGCGGGGCTTGGGTTTGGCTAGTCCAGGGGTAGGCAACCTTGGCTCTTTTATGACTCGACTTCAACTCCCAGAATTCCTGAGCTAGCATGGCTGGCTGAGGAATTCTGGGAGTTGAAGTCCACGAGTCATAAAAGAGCCAAGGTTGCCTACCCCTGGGCTAGTCTAAAGAAAAGAAGAAATAGGGGTGACATGATAGCAGTATTACAGTATTTGGGGGGCTGCCACAAGGCAGAGGGGGCCAGGTTGTTCACCAAAGCACCAGAGGGAAGGACGAGAAACAATGGTTGGAAACTGACCAAAGAGAGGAGCAACCTGGAATGAAGGAGAAACTTCCTGACAGTGAGGACAATCAACCAGTGGAACAGCTTGCACCTCTGCCGGCTTATCTTTTCAACAAAAGGGTTTCCTCTCCCCCCCCCCTCCCTTTCTCTCCACCCAGCTCTAATCAACAAACAGCAAATTACTTCTGGGTGCCTTTGGCAGGGCCCTCGGAGGTCGCCCGTTTGTTCAGGGATAAATTGCAAAAATGGCAAAAAAAAGAAAGGAAGCTTTCATTTAGGGCTCACCCGTGAGCCTGGCAACCTATTACGGTCCTGGTGGAGGGAAATCGGATCCATTAGCAGGATTGTCGGGATGGCAGGCAGCCAGAGACGTAGAAATGATGGCGAAACAGCTATTTTATTATTATTATTTTTTGTCTTACCTTGATAACGAAGAGAGCACGCCTCTTATTTTTGTTTTGCTGTGCTAATTTTTTTAAAAAACTTGTTAAGGTTATTATTATTATTATTATTATTATTATTATTATTATTATTATTATTATTATTATTATTATTATTATTATTATTATTATTATTATTATTATTATTATTATTATTGAGGATCATCGCACAGTCAGCCAGATGTTCAGACTGGATTTGGCATTTTGTCTACCTATCGAGTCCTTACCAAAGACCTGGGATAGACAGATGTGGATGTTTGATGTTATTACAGATATCGTCGCAGGATGGAGGCGGTTCCTAGTAAGGCCGCCTTTTGCAATTGACTGATGGCGAGTTTGTCAATGCCGACGGTGTTTAAGTGGTGCTCCAGTTGTTTTGGGATTGCACCCAAGGCGCCTATCACTATTGGTGCCACCCTTGCTTGCCTTTGCCACAGTTTTTCTATTTCTATTTGTCGGTCTTTCTATTTTGTTATCTTCTCCAGTTCTTTCTCGTCTATTCTGCTGTCTCCAGGCACTGCCACGTCCACTATCCAGACTTTTTTTGTCTTTCTTGTCGACAATTGTTAAGTCTGGAGTGTTATGTTGCAGGTGCTTGTCTGTTGTTGTTATTATTATTATTATTATTGCATTGGTCTCATCAAGGAGGCCGCCCGCCATCTGGCAAAGAGAAGGAAAAAGGAAAGAAAACTTGGTGACCTGTTTCTCTCACACGCAGTGAGACCGAACTCCAGCAAGCAGGGAGGCTTTTCGTGGACCGGGCTGACTCTGAGCCCGCCATCCTCAAGCCTGTGGCAGTTAATAGGATGCTGAGATGCTGGAGGTGGCCGCGGTCTCCAAACGCAGAAACGCACAGACACAGCTCTGCGGGGAAAGGGCTCCAGGGAAGCCTTTCAAAACAAGAGATGTTTTCCCCAGGTAGATAATGTCTGCAGCGGAGGCCCAATTTGGTCCTCTGGCTGTTTTGCTTCCATTAAATTGAACAGAGGAGAGGAAAGGGGAAAACGCGTTGGAAATGCTGCTGCTTCCATCTCTGCAGTCGTGAATTTATTATTGTTCTCCCCCGTCCCCCCCCCGATACATACATTTTTTCAAGGGGAGAACATGGCATGTTGCCCTTACATTGTCCTCAACTGATGTCCCCTGGCGTCATTGGGAAGCCCTTTCTGAAAATAATTCACCCCAGGACACGAATATTGCAAAAGAATTTTTGGGGGAGTGGAAGCTCGCAAGACAGTCGTCAAGCATATATCTGTGGTGGGAAGGAGATTGTGGGTGATATATTTATTTGGAAGGCGATACACGGCGCGTGTTAAATGTAAAGAAGGTTCTGGAATTTGCATACGAAAATACCTGCTGGGGAAAACGCACGAAGTTGCATAGAACAAATTGAAATGAAAGTCCATGGCATAAATTTCCTCCTTAGTTCCAGGTTGCTTCTCTCCTTGATCCGTTTCCATCCATTGCTTCTTGTCCTGCCCTCTGGTGCTTTGGAGAACAGGTGGACCCCCCTCCCTATTTGTGGGTGTGACAGGGCAGGGTAGGATGGGGGGGTATTTACCCAGATGGCTAAGATTTGTGATGTTGCATCACCGGATCAAAGCAGAAGTCCCTAAAAGCAAAGCCTTTAATAAACAGTTGTGTTGAGTTCACTTCAGCTGCAATTAGCAAACAAGCCTAAAGCTAGAACGGAGAGTTCCATCCTTCTGTTAGGTTATTTAGCCAAGGCAATCTCCACCACTTTTTGAACCCCTCGGATCCAATAAACATGTATTTTTATTTCCGAAATGTCGGCGCTGGCAAAAGAAAGCAAGTCCATTTCTTGTGGTCCATCAAGCCATTAGGCGTCAGATACTCAATCCAGCCTACTCAGAGGAAATTGTAGCCTCGGCTTAGCCCCACAACACACCGGAAAGAGAAATAATAACTGACAATTTGCAACCAGCATCCATTTGTGTTCGTAGATATAAAAGCATCAGCCTCTGACATCTCCTGGGCTGTCAGAATTGGTAGCCTAGAACACACATTGAATCTCCATTGTTTTTCGTTTGTGTAGTGAAGCCAAACAATATTTATTTTTTGCAAAAGTGTTATGTTTCAGTTGTGTTGGGATGTAGAATGACAATTGGGGTTTTTTTGGGGTTTTTTTCCTTCCCCCCCCCCCTAAATGATTTTTTGTTGATGGCAGCAATGATCGTTCTTGTCTTACTAAATAAAGGAACTGTCAAGCTAATGGTTGATTTTGACAGAACCTTTTCTTTTCTTTTTTATTTTTTTTTAACACCAAATAAAAGTCCCCGGTTCCAAATTAATAAGTCGTTGCTGATGGAAATTAGTCATTCTGCTCCTGGAATCAGCCCCGGTTTTTATTTATTTAGGGTTATTTATTCAAGTCAATTTCTGTTCCATACAAAACATAACTAGGAGGTACAAAGCGATGGTTTTGTTTGCACAGCTCACTAAGCCATAAATTGGCAAGCCTGTTTTAGCCAGCATATTGGATAATCCCAAACTGTGTAACTAATTTATGATTCAGGCTGTTGTGCGAATTTGCTAATTGGGTGAATACTATCAACCACCCCAATGTTGTTTGTTGATTCCAACTTTGCGACTCAGTGAACCATCTCAGTGAACTATCTTTCCATAACCGCCTCTTTGAATTTTTATAAACTGGTGCTGGGATCAGGAGGAGAGTCTCTAGCCACCTTCTCTTCTGTTGGCTTTTTATTTATTTATTTTTTTACAGTCTTCAAACTTTTTCCGACCTCACACTGATTCTTGCTTCCATTCGTAGCACCAAGTATCTTACCTTTTAATTTCATTAATTGCCCTTCCAGGGATCAGTCTAGTTTGTTTCATCGAGTATTCAATTATTGCTACATCTTGCAGCCAGTAAGTAAACTATTGTGATCTCTACAGTACCTTTCAATTCTTTTCCTTCCTTCCTTCCTTCCTTCCTTCCTTCCTTCCTTCCTTCCTTCCTTCCTTCCTTCCTTCCTTCCTTCCTTCCTTCCTTCCTCCCTCCCTCCCTCCTCACCTCCCTCCCTCCCTCCCTCCCTCCCTATCTCTTTCCTTCCTTCCTTCCTTCTTTCCTTCTTAATCCCTCCTCCCCCTCCCTCCCTCCTTCCCTCCCTCCCTCCCTCCTTCTCTCTCTCTCTCTCTCTTACATGATCTAGAAGAAATATACCGTTTGTATGGAATCCACTGCTAATGGCAAACTCTCCTACCAGTAGGAGACCTTCTTCGGCCCCTTGCCAGCGAACGCGGTGACACCCTGACAGTTTCGAACTCCGTAGCGCAACTCACCTGCCACAACCCGTTAAGCTCCCTTGCCTTGAATTAGGCAGCGCTTCGCTTGAAGTGCCCGAGGAGATAAAAGTGCCAGGTTTACTCCGGTTAGAAAAACCTGGCTTGGCTTTTGCTGGAGAAGATGAGAAGAGGGCTGGAATATTTCCATTCTGAAATGGGAAGACAGGAGCGGTCAAAGTTTGGGGGGGGGGGGAAATGAGCAATGTCATCCTACGAAGGAAAACATTATTTGGAAACAGGAATCTAGAGTCAGATTCCTTTGCAAAATAGTGTCCGGGAAATAAGCATATTTCTCCCCCCCCCCCCCAGCAAAATACACCAGTATAGCGAAGCTTTGAACATTCTCACACTGAAGAAAGGGGAAAATTGTGTATTAAAGTCCTATTTTATTTTTATTCCTGCTGAATCCCTTGCCTTTCCTTATTCCGTGCCAGGAGATCAAAGATCCCTTTTCTTTTTATATTGCCTTCCAGTCGAGAGGACAATGAGTAAGCTGGTCACCTGGTGTGCAGCCTCAAACTCGTAAATAGGAGTTTCATCAAAAAAAACAACAACAACACAAAACCATTTCTCTTCCCATAATGGAAAATAAGCTTTATAACGTATTCAATATTCAATTATTATTTCGGATAAACAAGACAGATCCAATACGTGCTGTGGATAGAAAGCAGAGCTGTTTTTTGTGGTTTTTTTTCCCCCCCCCCCCCCCAAACCCTCTTTTCGCAGGAAAATTAAGAGAAATGTCTTTTGGAGGCAGGAAAGAAAGCTTGCAAGTTACAGTTGAATCCAAGGGAGGCAGAAAAACCCCACCATTTCATATTATTCTAATAGCCTCCCTCTGCTGGGTCAGGAATACAGGTAGCCCCCCCCCCCCATCTTACAACAGTTCATTTAGGGACCGTTGAAAGTTACAACCGCACTAAAAAAAGTGACTTATGACCAGCTTTCACACTTAACGACCGCCGCTGCATCTCCCACGGTCACGTGATCGAAATTCAGACGCTTTGGCAACTGACTCCCATTTATGACGGCCGCACAGCGTCCCGGGGTCACGTAGTCCCGATGCCCTTAACAACCGTGTCAGCAACTTAACAATTGCGGCGATCCACTTAATAAACTGTGGCAAGAAAGGCCGTAAAATGGGGCAGAAATCACTTCACAACTGTCTCCCTTAGCAGCAGAAATGTCGGTCTCTCGTAGTCGTAAGTCCAGGACTTCCTGTATTTTGGATGAACATGTACATCAGTCTTTGCTTTCTTGGGCAGGTCATCTTAAGGGGAAAAAGAGATTAGGGGTGCCCCTCTTCTTTGGGGCGGCCCCTCAAATACTGGAAGACTGCTATCATGTCATCCCCTAGTCCAGGGGTCTTCAAAGTTGGCCCTTTGATGACTTGTGGACTTCAACTCCCAGAATTCCTCAGCCAGGCACACGTGCCTGGCTGAGGAATTCTGGGAGTTGAAGCCCACAAGTCATCAAAGGGCCAAGTTTGAAGACCCCTGCCCTAGTCCTTCTTTTCTCTAGACTGGCCACCCCCCATTCCTGCAACCGTTCTTTGTATGTTTTGGTCTCCAGGCCTTTAATCCTCTTAGTTGCTCTTCTCTGCACTTTTCCCCAAAAATCTCCACATCTTTTTTTTGTTTCAGCCACACCCGGAGGTGTTCCGTAGTGTCTCTTGTCCTCTCCATTTTTCTTTTACAACTTTGATTTAATTGGAATTACACAGAGCCGTTTCTACCTTGGGCGTATTTGTCATGATGAGGCACGGCCAGAATACTAATATTGAAATCGCAACCCGACGGAAGTTCAGGCAAAAAGTCTAGATTCTCACATCCCTCATTAAGTGAGTTGAAGATTTATCAGCTGCCGGTTTTATCTCTTCGCCTCGTCCTCCTTTTTTCTCTTCTTCTTCTTCTTCCCCTTTTGCTAAGCCCATCTCTTGGGTTGGTTTATGATGCGTGGATTCAGGGAAGGCCTAATTGAATAAGCAATTATAAGGGTTGTGTGAAGCTAGGATACAGTCTGCGGTATCCATGCGCTGATCATGGTGGTTTTCTTCCCGCTTTCCTGGGAGCCGGTTCTTTCCCGTAAGTCTGGTTGTAAACCTTGCATAAGTCTTGCGTAAACCTCTTTCCCTGTTGGGCGTGAACGGTGTGCCCTATTTGGGAAAACCAAATTCACATCTTGCCCTTTTGGCATCCACGTTTGAAGAACCGACATTCATTTGAAGCAGCGGTTCTCAAGCTTGGCAACTGGAACCTGTCCGGACCTCAACTCCCAGAATTCCCCAGCCAGCGAAGCTGTCTGGAACATGTCAGGACTTCAACTCCCAGAATTCCCCAGCCAGCTCAGCTGCCTGGGGAATTCTGGGAGTTGAAGTCCAGTCATGTTCCAGTCGCCAAGCTTGAGAATCACTGTTGTAGACCATAGATTGTTTGAACACTGTACTCAGGCTGGGGTTAAACTTAAGTTTCTTTTTCTTTCTTTTTTTTACAACTGCTTATCATGGTGTGTGAATCTAGTTTGTCTGGTTAGTTTTTTGCTCCACCAGGAATCATCCTCCTCCTCCTCCTCCTCCTCCTCCTCCTCCTCCTCCTCCTCCTCCTCCTCCTCCTCCCTCCTCCTCCTCCTCCTCCTCCTCCTCCTTCTCCTCCTCCTCCTCCTCCTCTTCTTCTTCTTCTCTTCTTCTTTTCTTCTTCTTCTTCTTCTTTCTTCTTCTTCTTCTTCTTCTTCTTCTTCTTCTTTCTTCTTCTTCTTCTTCTTCTCCATATACTCCACTCCCTCCTAGCACTGATGCTGTTCCTTAGTTGGGTCATGAACCGTCTGCAAGAAAGCCACCAAGTTCAGAGAGCACCAAGGACCACTCGGTCTCCTCCTCCTCCTCCTCCTCCTCCTCCTCCTCTTCTTCTCCATATACTCCACTCCCTCCTAGCACTGATGCTGTTCCTTAGTTGGGTCATGAAACGTCTGCAAGAAAGCCACCAAGTTCAGAGAGCACAAAGGACCCCACAGTCGTCGTCGTCGTCGTCGTCGTCCTCCTCCTCCTCCTCCTCCTCCTCCTCCTCCTCCTCCTCACAGTACATAACAATGGGATGCTAGAAATTAAAAATTCTCAAGGGCCCAGCGGGTTATCATTCCGGCTGACACGGTTTGTTTTCCCCTCCATTTTGTAAACTGCTCAGTCATTAGGCAACCCAACGAAGATTAATTGATGGCATTTCAGCCTCCAGTGGCAGAGCTACTTTGCTTTTGTTTTCTGATGGTGGTGGGGTGTTTTTTTTTTGTTTTTTTTTCTTGCCCCCCCCAAAAAAAGAGCATTGACGGGATCAGAATTTTAAAATGAATTAATAATATAATGTGGCATGTGATATCCAGATGAGAGGCCTTAATCACCCTCGCTGGCACAGACAAGGGATAATCTCCTTCTCCCTTTCTCTCTCTCTCTCATTCCTCTTCCCATCCTCTTGGACAGCCAGCAAATGAGGAATTATTTAGCCTGGGCTATGCAGATGCTGCTTTATTTATTCAGTGTGTGGTTTGCATGCGAGGTGGAACGGGAGCAGAATACGATGTGGGAACCTGAAACTGCTCAGCTTCATCTGGAGAGGCCCAGAGCCTCCTTGTAGTGGAGACTGGGCAGCATAAAAATTTAACAATAAATACGTAAATGTAAACCTTAAGGCCAGACTGACTGCAGCATCTTTAAATCATGATTCTCTGCGCTAGAAAAAAACTACTGCCGTTTTTTCCCCAACTTTGGGGCACTTGAAGATTTGTGGACTTCAACTCCCAGAATTCCCCAGCCCAGCCTGGTCAACTAGTGTCCAGGAGACACTTTCATTCAGAATAGCAGAGTTGGAAGGGACCTTGGAGGTCTTCTAGTCTCTCCCCCTCTCTCTGTGTGTGTGTGAGACTGCTGGGTTTCTCCGACAGATCCCAAATTCAATTTCCCTTGCTTTTCTATTTTGGTTTTAATTCTCCCGATAAAAGGGAAGAAGACCGTTTACTTCGCTCTTCTTCGGGGCCTTGTAAGACATTTAATATATGCGACGTTTTTGAGGAACATCCTCTGGGATTTTGAGAGGGTTTCCACGCAATTTGAGACTCCTCAATTTCCCACCTTCTTCTCCTCTGCTTTTCTTTCTGTCGGACTTTCTTGACATGCCAGAGAATGTCATCCTTTGCCCGGAGGGACAGGGCTTTAAAATCCCCCCTCCCCCCTAAGGATAACACTGTGGGAAAGACTTCGAAAGTTACAGTAGTCAAATACGCAACCACCCAAGTTGTTTAAACATGAGAAAATCCCTGAGGATTCTGGCACGTGAGATATATTTTTTTTTGCAGCCCTGAGTTGCTGTGGAGACCACGGCAGAGGTGCCACATAGGGACCGTGGCTTGTAGGATGCAAATAAGCTTAGCACATTCAGTTCCAGAGCTTCGGAGGACAGATTTGGACTGAGTTTCCAACCAACAGTGTCCTGAGGGTGGGTCTACTTTTGTCTGCTAGAGAATTCTGGGAGTTGAAGAGTCATCACGTTGAGACTCTAGAAAAAAAGAGTGCAGAGAAGAGCAACAAAGATGATTAGGCGACTGGAGGCTAAAACAGATGAAGAACGGTTGCAGGAACCGGGCATGGCTAGTCTAGTGAAGAGAAGGACCAGGGGAGACATGATTGCAGTCTTCCAGTATCTGAGGGGCTGGCACAGAGAGGAAAGGGTCCACCTATTTTCCAAAGCCCCTGAAGGCCCGACCAGGAATAACGGATGGAAACTGATCAAGGAGAGATTCCACCTGGAAATAAGGAGAAATTTTCTGACAGTGAGAACAGTCAACCAGTGGGACAGGAGTTGCCTTCAGAAGTCGCGGCAGCTTCATCACTGGAAGCTTTCAGGACGAGACTGGACTGCCATCTGTCATAAATGGTGTAGGGTCTCCTGCTTGGGTGGGGGGGGAGGGGGGCAGGGTTGGACTAGATGACCTGCACAGTCCCTTTCCAACTCTGTCAAAAATGGAGGATGTCCAGGTGAAGGAAAGTCAATCTAGAGCAATATGTCGATGAAGGTAGAATTGCCTGGAAGTTGAGTCATGGCAAAATGGCCTTATTTTCTTGCTGGTGGGAGACTTTTCGCTGCCCATCCAAGCAGCATCTTCACCCTGAGCAAGAGAGAGTGCAAAGACTTATCTTGCCTACTCAGATTCCCCTAACTAACGTGAAGAAGCTGCTTGGATGGGCAGCAGAACATCTCAAACCAACTGGACAATAGGCCCAGTTGTCACGACTCCACTTTCAGTCGAGTTTAGAGCAGCTGGTTTCATCCATTAAGGAGATTTCCCACTTATTATGGGAAAGCGCTACGGGACACCAGCCTTCCCATTTTACGGCTTAAAACACTGAGGCCAGAGACACATGACGGAAGGTGGGACCCAGGGGACGGGGTGGGCGATCAGCACACGCGGAGGAGGTGTGAAAGAGCGGCTTCGAACGGTTGTGCCTGTGATTGTGTCGCCTCTTCCGCAATCTTCCGTCGCCCGCCCTACTTGAGTGTCAGGAGATCAAATTGCCTCCTTTCCAGGGAGATCAGGCAGCGGAGGGTTAATGCTCCATCAACCCAAGTGGCCGAACATCAAAGAAGCGGGGGGGGGGGAGAAGTCATCCCTCTCTCTCTCTCTCTCTCTCTCTCTCTCTGCTGGTCTCTTGAGCTCCTCTTCTCTCCGGCCCCGTCCTTCTCTTCCTACCTGCCCAGCTGTCGTTCTGGCCGTGGACCAGGATGAGGCCAGAGCGAAGCCGCTGCATCTCCCGGGAAGTTTGGGCTTCTTTTGCGCCGAGATGCTTCCTTCGGCGTGGCTGAGAACACCTCCCAGATGCTGCCGGCGGCGGCTGGGCTGCGTTTGAGTGATGCTTCTCACTCCTGGCTCCGGGACTTCGGCTCTCCTCCTCCTCTTCCTCCTCCTTGACCCCCCTTTTGGAATATGGAGGATTTGAAAGCCGCCCCGTGCCTCAGCCCCGATCAAGGTAAGGCAGGATTGCTCTCGGCAGGCTCCTGTCTCCCACCCACAGAAAGCCCCCCCCCCTCCACCGTTCCCTTAAGGGATGGAGCTGTCGCGATCAGGTCACCCCTGGCTGGGAAAGAAGAAGCGAGTCAGGGTCCCAAGGAGACGGGTCTTTGTTATGCAAGGAGCCGGGAGAGGGCTTGCCTGAGTTGGTTTCGGGGTGGGGGGGGGCAGCTCTTTCCCCGGTGAGCCTTCTGGAGAAAAGTTGGGTTTTTGTTTTTTTTTAAATTGTTTGTTCTGGGTGGTTGCTTGTTGTTTGTAACGGTATCCAAGCCCAACTCCCTTTCTCTCCCCCCCCCCCGCAGAAACTTCCCCGTGGAGGCAAAATCAGGCGATGGTAAGAAGGCAGAAGGTCCCTTTGTACGAGGACACCCCCTTCCCTGTCACTGTAGCTCTGGGCCAGAAGCAGTTTCTATTTTGTCAAAATGGGGAGGGTAGGTCACCCTTGAGCTACAAGGAGTGTGTCAAAAACCTGAAAGCCATCTATGGGAGGGGGAGAGAAAGAGAGCCTCCCTTCCTTCCTTCCTTCCTTCCTTCCTTCCTTCCTTCCTTCCTTCCTTCCTTCCTTCCTTCCTTCCTTCCTTCCTTCCTTCCTCCCTCCCTCCCTCCCTCCCTCCCTCCCTATTTTTCCTTCCTTCCTTCCTTCCTTCCTTCCTTCCTTCCTTCCTTCCTTCCTTCCTTCCTTCCTTCCTTCCTTCCTTCCTTCCTTCCTTCCTTCCTCCTTCCCTCCCTCCCTCCATCCCTCCCTCCCTTCTTCTTTCCTTCTTTCCTTCTTTCCTTCCTTCCTTCCTTCCTTCCTCCTCCCTCCCTCCCCAGACAGTCAACAGTTGAGGATGCCATATGACTAGAAATGTACCTGATTTTGTTTTGAGTCAATCTCCCCCCCCCCCATGCTTTGGTCTGTGTGCCAAACAACTTTTAACTTAGGTGAGCGATCACCTGTTCTAGAGACCCCTTTGAGAACGGGCGAGCACCTTTAAAGAAGCGTGAGCAGCTCAGAGAACACAACCGCAGCCAAAGCCTCCCGTTATTCGGAGGCTTTGGCCCCGGTTGAGGAGCCCTGGCCTTTGAAGCGCTGGCATCACAGCAGCAGGCAGATATAAATAAGAACACGGGCTGTGTTTTCTTCCCTTCCCCCCCCCCCTCCATGGGGTATTATGCAAGCTTTACCGCAAGAGGCGCGACGTAGAAGCCCATTTCTCTGACGGTTGTTTCCCCCCCCCCTCCTTCCTGAGTTGGCATTTTTATTCGGTGTCATTTTCCACCTTTCCAGCAGAACAGGTGCCTTCTATGTCGAACATGGCTCTCTATGTATCTACCTGTAATTCTGGACTAACCAGGCAGAATCTTTTCTGTGCTTGGGAAAATTTGAAGTAAATATCTTATTATGTGTAAACCGCCCAGAATCATGCATCGGATGGATGGATGGATGGATGGATGGATGGATAGAGATAGGTAGGTAGATAGAGAGATTACAGCATATACTTTTGTAAAGACTGATCGCAACTCATTGGAAAACAAGCCACGGAAACCAGAAATTGCATTTGGGGGGGAAACAGCCAGCTTGAATGTCAGGAAAGGGGACCAAGTGCTGAGGGTTGGGGCCAAGCTACATCTCCCCTCGACAACAATATGGGAGAGATTTGCCATTTGCCGTTTCTTTTCCTGGTTCATCCAAATATTAAACAAGGTCTGATTCTGTTTAGTTTTCAGGGCCAAACAAAGCTATCTTAAGTGCCTTGGAGATTCCTGTGGAAGCAGATAACCTCGGTGCTTCTCCGTGCTTTTAAAGTGGCAACAGAAGCCCTGGGAGATGCACCTTGCTTGTGCACTGCCTACCTGTGGGTGAAATGTTAGCATCTGCAGGAATGCGCTGCCTTCAAGGGGGGGGGGGGGAAACAGTGGACAGCCCAGGATACGAAAGTCGCCATGCTTATATTTCTGTTTTGGACGACATCTCCCCGCCGGCTGACTTGGATCTGTCCTCCAATTGCTCACCTGCAGCCCACATCAGATTGCTGCCCTGCGTAGTGAACCCCCCCTCCTCCTCCCCACTTCGATGGGGCCCAGGCCAGGTTCATGGACCGCAAATCCTTTAAACCCTCCCTGCCCAGCTGGTCCAGAAAGGACCCAAAACTCTTGGCAAGTCGGGTTGTGGGGCTTCCTGAGCACGGACCGACGTCCAGAGGGCCGTATTTTTTGGGGGTGTGTGTGTGCGCGATTTGCCTGATTTTCTACGTCATAGAAATTTTGGGGTGAGTTGCGGTGGAATTCAACCCAGCTTTGCCGGCCAGCTTGATTGGCAGTGCGTCAAATCTGTCGGGCAGTTGCCAGCGTTGCCGGTGGCAGATCCTCAGGTTGCGGTTGCTTTTTCACGCCTCCCGAATTCGTGTCATGTGCTGGCCGAACCCACAAACTCTGCAGTCCCGTTTAAAGTTTGTTTAAGGGGTTAAGTGGGGTTAGCCATTCCACTCTTGCTGCTCCTTGCAGTAACTCATAGGTTTGTATGTGTGTGAGAGAGAGAGAGCAAGTTATGAAGTCTTAATTAACTGTCAAAATATTACAGTAAAAAATCCTCAACAGGCACTACAGATTAAGAACGGTAACAAAATAAGTCATATGGAGTATAAAACGATTGCTTAGTAAACAGTAAGCTTAAAAATCTTTGGGTGCACCCTGTGAAGGTTGAGGAGCTCTTGATCTCCTATTTCCCAACCCAACTTCACACAGTTGACCAAACGGTTCTGAACCCGAAGCCGTCGCAGTTATTTCAAAGAGGAGAAAAAAACAACAACCAAAACTCGTGCCTCTGCTGCTCCCTTAAATTAATTTCGGAATTGACCCCTGTTTAGATGGTGTTCTTTCTGCCACTTGCAGTTCAGTAAGAATTCTGAATTATTTATAATAAAGGTGCTATAAATAGAAGCAAGCGGTGATGATAATAATTACGAGCTGCCCATTAGAAGCTGTTGAACCCGTTAAGGCCTTGCAAATAACCACCCAACGGGCATTCTTTAAATTGTTAGGGCAGGATTGTAGCCGAGCGGCCTTGGACTTCCAGTTGCAAAAGATTAGCGGTTCAATCCTCATCACGTCTAAATAGAACTGGGAAAAATGTCTGTCCAGAGCCCTGGACGTCCTCTTTCTCTACGCCACACCTGAGATGACCGCTACACGCACACACACACACAGCCCAGCTAGACTCAAGCATTTTAAAAAGACCAGCCTACCTTGCAAAATTATTTTGTGCAGCCAAGGTTTTGAGGTCAGCTTGTAAATGAGAGTTAAAGTTAAAACAGTAGAATGGGGGGGAGGGGGGGGTTTGATCTAGAAGACCTCCCAGGTCCCTCTCAGCCCTATAATCCTATGCTCTTAAAGAAAAGACACAACGATAGAGAAGGAAAGAAGTAGAGAATGGCGTCTGTGTATTTATATTATTTTAATTGCTGATTTTGTACCTCCCCCCTTTTTTCCCCCTCAAGAACCGAATGCAGTAACCGAATAACAGAGTTGGAAGGGAAAGAATAGGATAGAATAGAATAGAATAGAATAGAATAGAATAGAATAGAATAGAATAGAATAGAATAGAATAGAATAGAATAGAATAGAATAAGAATAAGAATAAGAATAAGAATAAGAATAAGAATAAGAATAAGAATAAGAATAAGAATAAGAATAAGAATAAGAATAAGAATAAGAATAAGAATTAGAATTAGAATAGAGCTGGAAGGGACCTTGGAGGTCTTCTAGTCCAACCCCCTGCTCAAGCAGGAAGCCCCGTACCATGTCAGACAAATGGCTGTCCAATCTCTTCTTAAAAACCTCCAGTGATGGCACACCCACAACTTCTGGAGGCGTTCCACTGATTAATTATCCTCAGGAAATTCCTCCTTAGTTCTAGGCTGCTTCTCTCTTTGATTAGTTTCCATCCATTGCTTTTTGTTCTGCCTTCGGGGGCTTTGGAGAATAGGTGGACCCCCCCTCTTCTTTGGGGCAGCCTCTTAGATATTGCAAGGCTGCTATCATGTCCCCCCTCGTCCTTCTCTTCATTAAACTAGACATTCCCAATTCCTGCAACCGGTCCCAATATGTTTTAGCCTCCAGCCCCCTGATCGTCTTCGTTGCTCTTCTCTGCACGCTTTTTAGAGTCTCAACATCCTTTTTTTTATATCGTGGCAATCACAACTGGGTGCAACATTCCAGTTGTGGCCTTACCAGGGCATTATAAAGCGGCATTAACTCTTCCTGTTCTTCAGCAGAAGAAGCTGGGTCAGAAAAATCAGGCGGGCAACAGGTTCTGAGTTCAAAAACGTAGCTTTCCGGGAACCTCTGACTTTCCAGATGTGGCTGAACCACAGCTCCCCCAGTCCCTCAGTTCTGTTAATGCTGGCCTGGGGCGGGCAGGCAGGGAAACTAGAGAACTGGAAGGGAAGGCTGCATTCCACCGGCCTCTTCAATCGGTCTTTTCGCTGAACAGTAATTAGAATTGGCAGTAAATTAAAGAATTCCTGTTTCTGGGGGAATTTCAGCAGAAAATTGGCTGAAAGCCCTGCTTTGACAGGTATCCCCCCATTCTCCTTCGTCTGAGCAAGCAATTGGCTGGAGATCCAGCAGGTTGATTTGATGGGTTTAAAAAAAAAATTTTTTTTTTTTTTTTTTTTTTTTAGAAATGTCAACCAGCTCTGGCAGGATGACTTCAAAGTCCCGGGGTTCCAGGTTAGAAGGAAATCCTTGAGAGGATAGAATTAATGGAAAGATAAGATTGGGGGTCTTTAAAGATCTGACAGGCAATGAATGGAGCGGGTCTATTCTCCGCTGCCCCCAGGCCAGGGTTAAAACTTGTGGAAATTACACAAAGGCCCATGTTGGCTAGGCGTGAATAGAATAGAATAGAATGGGAATGGAATGGAATGGAATGGAATGGAATGGAATGGAATAGAATAGAATAGAATAGAATAGAGGAAAAAATGCAGAATAGAATAGAATAGAATAGAATAGAATAGAATAGAATAGAATAGAATAGAATAGAATAGAATAGAATAGAGGAAAAAATGCAGAATAGAATAGAAGAAAAAATGCAGAATAGAATAGAATAGAAGAAAAAATGCAGAATAGAATAGAATAGAATAGAATAGAATAGAATAGAATAGAATAGAATAGAATAGAATAGAATAGAATAGAATAGAATAGAATAGAATAGAATAATTTGATCCCAGAACTCTAACCAGATTGCCATAGAAAAATGCAGCACTGGCCCAAAAATAATAAAAAAAAAAAATCGGACATTGCAACTTGAAATGAAGGACAGCATCAAGCAATAATGAATGGGGTTGTTTTTCCCCTGTTTAATTAGCAAACCTTTAGCCCTTCGCAAGGAGAAGGGGTGGGTGGGAAGGAGTAAGTAGAACATTTAGACCGAGATGGTTTGCTGGGGGACCTTTGTCTAGCCTTGAATGGCGTAAACTGGGCTTCCTGAACTGGACAAGCGCTCGGTGTAAATCAAGAGAGCCCTCATTACCTCTAGGAAAGGCTGGGAAAGCTCTTCAAAGTCGTCACTTCGTTAATTGGATGAACGCAACGGAGCGGCTCTTTGCCATTTCAAAGGCCTGGAGCCGAGTCCCCTCGGATTTCAGACCCTGTTAGAACCCGTCGCCCCCTACTCAGCTTTTCCGAGTCCCCTCAGCGAGCAGAAATCGCCTCGCGGCTGGATGGTCCCGTGAGTTTTCCTTGCAACCGATGCGGAAAGCCGGGACAGTTCGTCCAACTCTTTGGAGTGTTCCCATGGAGCGGTGGGCTGGTTTCGAAGATTGTTGTGCACCAACGGAGGTGAATTAATCCATTAGCCAGTGGAACGACTTGCCACCAGAACTTGTGGGAGCTCCATCGCTGGAGATTTTTAAGAAGAGACTGGACAGCCATTTGTCTGAAAGGGCCTAGGGCAGGGGTGGGCAACCTGGGCTCTTTTATGACTCGTGGACTTCAACTCCCAGAATTCCTGAGCCAGCATGGCTCAGCATGGAAACCTCTCCCTTTCCTCTCAGCATGGCTGGCTCAGGAATTCTGGGAGTTGAAGTCCACAAGTCATAAAAGAGCCAAGGTTGCCTACCCGTGGCCTAGGGTTTCCTGCCCGAGCAGGGGGTTGGACTAGAAGACCTCCAAGGTCCCTTCCAACTTTATGATGATGATGATGATGATGATGATGATGATGATGAATATAACGTGTCCCAGGATTATGCTGCAGGATCCAATCTGGGTCAGTCACCGGGACTCGAGGTTTCATCTTCCGAGCTTTTGGACTCGAGACCCTGGAGATTGGGTCCAGCACGAATCCGACAGCTCAGAAGACAAAAACAGTCACCAGTTTGGATCCTCCATTATTTTGCACACATTTGGCAAGGTTTGTGAAGTCCCACGGTTTTTGCCAGGCTTTTTATTTTTAGGCTGCCTCAATTTAGGGCCCCTTTATTATTATTATTATTATTATTTTCTCCCCTTTGCAGCGCCTAAATGCAGCGAAGTGTCTGGTCAAAAGTTCCATTGAATGGGCAAACCGTTTTTAATTTGGTTTCTCGGGCCCTCGGTGGCCGTTGTCCCACGATTGCAAGGCTAGGCATTCCCGCTCTGCGCATTGCTTCCCCTTAATTAGTCCAAAATCGTTCATTAAAAGGCATGTCTGCAAATTCACCCAGAAATTAATTCATTTAATGTCGGCAGTAGCCTTCCGGAAAGTCTTGATATTGCTGAACGCAAGGGAGTGCTTAGGGGGGCTGCGGATTCCCGATGGAGCATGTATTTGACCTTTAATCGGGGCAGAGAACCAACAGCCCCCACCTCTTGCTAGGTGTTTGCACCCCGGGCCAGCCTTGAGTGAGCCTCAAAAAAAACAGCATCTTAGCAGCCCCCCACCTCTCTTAATTAAATTTGAGGATCTTTGAGAAATCAATTTCTGATAGCCTCCAAATACTGTTGGGAGCAGATTGGTACAAGGAGTCAGAGTAACAGAATAATAAGAGTCGGAAGGGACCTTGGAGGTTTTCTAGTCCAACCCCCTGCTTAAGCAGGAGACCCTATACCATTTCAAACAAATCGTTGTCCATTGAAAACTTCCAGTGTTGGAGCATTCACAACTTCTGGTGGCAAGCAGTCCCACTGATTAATCGTTCTCACTGTCAGGAAATTCCTCCTTAGTTCCAGGTTGCTTCTCTCCTTGATGAGTTTCCATCCGTTGCTTCTTCTCCTGCCTGCAGGTGCTTTGGAGAAGCTAAAGAAACTTGAGATCAGCAATAGCTTCTACTTTTTTGGGGGGGGGGGGTGTAGAGCATCCACAACTTGCAAGCGAGTCCCTGTGAGGCCATCTAGTCCAACCCTCTCCTCTGGGCAGGGATCCAAATCCGGACGACCCCCTCGAAAATAAATAAGAAAGGGCGCTCCCACAGTCGGCGGTTGCTTAGCACGGATTCCGGATTCTCTTTGTCCGACTTAATTGTCCGTCTTCGGATGCTCTTGGCTGGCGGCTCTTCTCGACGACGTTCCAGGTTGTCAGGCTGGAGGCAAGGACTGAGGCGAAGACGAAAGTTGAAACCAGCCAGCTCCCAATTGTCGCTTTATTTTTTATTTATTTATTTATTTATTTTTACTTCGTTGGCTTGCTTGTTTTAAAGCCCCACTTCCAATTGGGAGTTTGCAGGCTGTTCGGTTTTTTTATTTATTTTTATTTATTTTGTGCCGGTGGCGGTGGATAAAAAAACAAAAAAAACTTCAGTTGCCTTTTGGGGGGGGGGGGGGAAGCACACTTGGGAGAACTGTGACCTGAATGGCTGAGAATCTCCGTAGACATTTAGTGATGCGCTCTAGAGCCGAAGAAGCTTCTTGGGTGAGAAGCGAAACGTCTTCAAAGGAAAAACAAGATTTAAGTCCAGTTGCCTCCTGAAAAAAAAAGCACCTTGGGGATATATTCCTAATAGTTGTTTTGCAGTTGCAGTGATTTAATTTTGGGAACGCGTGGCAGCAAGGTATAAATAAATGCAATTTTTCCCTGTCCTTTTCCTCACATTCCTCCAGGTATAGGAATATATTCCTGGAGCCTAGCCTTCCAGAGATACCATATTGAACATACTAACTGTGGTTTAAGTTAGGATTTGATGCTAAAGAGAACAGCTCACTGCTGAACAAATACACTTTAGGAAGCTCTTTTTTTGGATCCGCAAAGAAGATCTTCCATTCTTATAAGGCCCCATTTTGCCATTAACGTTTTCGGATTAGGCCTCCTGAAGTCGCTGTGGACAATACTCTATCTTCATTAGTCAAGAGCAAGACCTCCAGAATGGAAGGCGCCCCCGTGGGTCAGCTCCTCCGATGTGTGGTGTAAATTACTCTGAGCGCTGTAGCAGATGGTTTCCATTTTCAGATTCCAGTCTAGGTAGCTTTGGAAGGGAAGATGAGGTTTCGAGGCACCGAGGAAAAACGATAGGCGGTGTGGTCTCAGAATATTTGGACTCCGCTTCTTGTTTTAGGTTTAAACCATTAAACCATCTCGGTTTTAGATTTACACCGTTCAAGCATGGCGGATATCTGCAGCAACGAAGTGCAGAAAAAATGAAGTACCCTAGATAGATAGATAGATAGATAGATAGATAGACAGATAGACAGACAGACAGACAGACAGACAGACAGACAGACAGACAGACAGACAGACAGACAGACAGACAGACAGACATAGATAGATAGATAGATAGATAGATAGATAGATAGATAGATAGATAGATAGACAGATAGACAGATAGACAGATATAGATAGATAGATAGATAGATAGATAGATAGATAGATAGATAGATAGATAGATAGATAGATAGATAGATAGATAGATTTCATTGGGTACATCATACACACACACACACACACACACAGCAGAATACCTGATTTGGTTCCTACAAATCATTGTGTGCAGGGGATGCGTGTCCCCCTTTGGTAGCTGGCAGCACTTAAATAATTAAAAGTAACGCTAAAACCAAGGAGATTTGCTTTAAACTTATTCCTTTCTAGCCTGCCCTCTTTCTTTCTTTTTTTAAAAAAAATTGGGAATGAGGGCGCTAACCTGCACTCGCAGCTGCGATGACACTCTGGATTTTGCGATTTTATGATTTTTGCTGGCAGCTGTTACTTAAGAAAAAAGAGAGGGGATTGTCCTGCTTTGAACTTGCTCCAATTTCTCATTCTCCCCCTGTTGAACCAGGGTGCCCAAAACCGGACAGGATACTTCCCATTTTCTTGACGTTGGCTTAGCTTTTTTGCCCAGTCGTGCAACCTCAGTTGACCAGGAGTATATAAAAATGATCTGTAACTTTGCTACGTGTTAGCTTTGCATTCCCTGGGCCTTGTGTTCTCCCTGTCCCTTTTATTTAAATCTTGCTCCGTGGAGCGTTCCTCTCTCTCTCTCTCTCTCTCTCTCTCTCCTCCCAGCTATATTCTGGATTTCTGAGCTGTCGCTAACTCAAGCCACCCTCCACCTGGAGCCTCAAAAAATTAAAATGAATCTTTCATCCTCGATCTGTCACTCGTTCCTAATGTCTGGAATCATGAAACCTGCCACTTAGTCCCCAGGTGCCTGCTCAGATGAATCTCTTGACTGATGGGACTTTAATCTACCTGTCTTAACTCCCCCAGTCCAGGCTTCTCTCGCAGGTACACGGCGTCTCGGAGCAGGCTCCACACCCATTTGCACCACTCAGGTGACCACGAGGGGACAGACAAGCCTCCAAGTGGCCTCAACGACTCTCTCATTATGAGAAAAAAAAAGAAGAAGAAGAGAGAGAGATAAGGGTAGTTTTTTTGTTTTGTTTTGAGATATGATGGTCCTTCTGTGGGAGCTCCAAACGAAGAGACCTCCAGATTAGATCAGAATAGCTGCAGCTCAGATTTAAAAGAAGGTGGAAGAGCCAAGAAAGAAGAACATTTGGACCTCAGGGTGGAAAGGAGGGATCCTCGGTGCTCCCTGACTCCGCGTGTGAAGTGACAACTCGCTTCCCGGAAGTGTCAAACTGAAGTTGTTGTTCCTCTTCGCCTTTTATTTTGCCCACGGTGGGAAAATGGCATTGCGATGCGTTGCACGTCACTTATCTCTCGCGCTTGATGCCTCTGCGAATGACACCCAACCAGAAACATCTCTTTCCGTTAGAGGAGTGTGAAAATGCTCCCCGGAATGCTTTTATTTCTTCTGGATGGATGTTTGGAGAAGCGCAGGAGCAGAACTGGGATGGGAATAACGGCTCGCTTGGTGTGTGTCTCTTTTTTTTTTTTTTTTGGAAACAGGTAGATGGTTGTTTGGCTTCTTTTTTTAAGCGGGAACTGAGTTTAAACAGTGGTTGGTAACCAAAGGTGCTTTTTCAAGAGTTCAACGGTGGAGGGCCACAGGGCAGAAAAACATCCTGCAGAAAGCACAGCTCCACAGCACGGTCCTTTCAGCGGTTCCAAGGAGGCTCCACACCCATTTGCACCACTCAGGTGACCCCGAGGGGACAGGCAAGCCTCCAGGTGGCCTCAACGACTCTCTAAAAGGATGCAAATGACCAGCTTGTCTGCAAGGAAATCAATCCTTCCATTCCCCACCATCCAGTCAGAGCTGAAGAAGCTCCTAGGATGAGAAGCGAAACGTCTTCAAAAGAAAAACAAGAGAGTCCAGTTGCCTCTTGAAAAAAGCACCTTTGCGATAAACCGTGGCCTGGAGGGTGGAGAATTTCCATAGACGTTGGCCAGTCGGTGCCATCTTGCGTGCTTCTTCCGATTTCTCGTTTGGATAGCTTGAGGACAAGTCCGATAATTACACGGAGGCTTAATTGGAAACCCTCACCAAATGTTTGCGTTTGAAAGACAAGCACAAAATTAGTTTTCTGAACTGCAGACAACCCGCTGGAAAACCCAACCTGACGGTCTTTATTTTGAATTTTTTTTCTTCTTCTGTGATCTAACACCTGTAACTCTATCGGTCTTCTCTTGCTCCATCCCTCTTTTGTTACCTGACCTACTCGGCTAGAACAGGGCAATCCTCTCTGAACAGGAGCAATTAAGTAAGACGCCCAAACACTTACCTAACAGGAGAGAAGTTTGCTAAAGCTGGGATCGTTATTTTTACCAAGCTGAAACGTTCCTTATCCAGTCTCCGCCGGATTCCTTCCACAAAAAGCGGAGCACGAAAGAGCTGGGTCTTTTGCCCCAATTGATTATGTCCCCCCAAGTCCTTGTCAAGTCTTTGCAACCACCTAGATAGATTTTTCTCCATGATGATCTACCCCAAACCTGGCCTTTCAGATCTTCGAACGGTGCCCTCCTCGGAGTCTCTTCACCTTGCTGTTGTTTGTCCTCTTCTTTTCCTTCCTTCTACCCTTCCAGCATCAGAGCTTTATCCACGGAGTTAGAGGAATAACAGAATAACAGCGTTGGAAGGGACCTCGGAGGTCTTCTAGTCCAACCCCACCCTAGATCAAGCAGGAGACCCTACTCCATTCCTGTCCAGTCTCTTCTTAAAATCCTCCAGTGATGGAGGACCTACAACTTCTGAAGGACAGCCATAATCTTTACCAAACAAGGCTGGGCGAAAACCTCTGCGGAAGGTTAATTCTTGAGACGTTTCGGTTTGCCGAGAACCGCACGGAGCGTTCGGGACCCTAGCTTAACCTGGGAGGAACCGATTGGGGAAAAAAAAAAAACCAACCTTCTCAAGCAGGTGTGAATCCTCAGAGCAGGAGGTGTGTTCTTCACAAGTCTGGAAAGGTACTTGTGCCTGTGTCTGTGGCTATCTGCCTCGCAAAGCCTGCCCGGAGGATTTGAAGTGGGACCAGAATAGCAGCCTTCTTCCCTAAGAAGCTTGCAGCCTTTAAGCACTTCGACTCTTTTTTTTCTAGGGAGAGGAAGATTTACACCTTCGCTTCTCTTGCAGCCTTGCTTGATCCCTCTCTGAGTGAACCAGATGTTACGAGAGGGACCTATCGATAATAACGGGTCCCAGGAAAGGTTTTTTTTTTTTTTTTTTTAAGAAACGGGACAGTTTCTCTTGCATCCCAATTCCTCTGTGATGCTGCACAGAATCTCAGCTGCCTTCCCCCCTCCCCTCCACTCCTCCATCCTAAATTTGTCCTATCCACCGATTAACTATTTGCGGGTCCGTACGTATGATTGCAGAAAGCGTGTTTTTCTGGGAAACTGGGAAAGCTGTTTCATTAACACCTCTGTCGTTCTTCCAACAGCACGTGTTACTCTTGTCCCCTCCATATTTTTGCACGCAGCGCAAGGACGTTTAGAACCCCGCTGGGAAATTTGGGTCAGAATCCGCAGCGCTGTTGTCATTTTTTTTAAAGCTGGACAGGGATTTGTCTGATGGAGGCAGCCCACTCAGGGAAAACCAACAAAATAAAATAAAATAAAACCCTCTGTTGATCTGAGTTTCCTACAGCTGCAGCGCCTCTAATGCACACAGAAGCACAAACACACACACACACACACACACACACACAACCTTTAAATCTCTCGCCCGGATAAAACAGAAGCAAGCGATGGCTTTGGGATTAACCAGATTTAAGCGGCAGGCGAACATGAATTGCTGGCGGTGAGCTTGGGATAGCTTTTTTTTTTTCTTCCTCCTCCCGTCCTTCTCCGGACTGGACGAGAATCCTCGACATTTTCTGGGTAAGCACTTCTACAACAGCCCCTTTTGGAAAAGGAAAGGCAGGAAGAAGACTTGGGTTTGGTTCTGAACACGTGAATTGGGCTCTCCAGCCTCCCGGAGACACGCAAAAAAACCAAGATCTGGATCAAAGACAGGATTAAGCAGATGGGTCCCAAGCGGTGCCCATCACCATCCGTGGCCACCGCCGTGCCAAGGCCGGAGGGCTTCCTTCTGCGCTGCCCATCCAAACTTCTCCGCAAACTGGCATCGGAAGCTCGTCAGGGTTTAAAAGCAGATGTGGCGGGGATGGGCACTGCCCAGCACTAGCCAGCACTGTCCAGGAGAGACAGCTGTCACTCACAAGGAACGCATCTAATACCCTCCAGATAAGGCAGGAGAAGAAATGGGAGGACGAGAGCCAGGGAGCTGCCCAAACTCACCTTTCTCCAACTGTGCCTAGTTCTTGCGGAGAATGGATGATGAGACACTGCAAGCAAGGAAAAAAAGAAGAAGATATATATATATATATATATTTAATTTTGTGGCTGGTTGCTTTTTTAATTCCTCAAAGCCGCAGGCTCGGGATTAATCCAGGTTTGCCTCGTCGCCTCTGAGAAGGACAGGCATGAGCTCCCGAGCAAAATTAGCTGGAATGGCGTCCGGTTCTTCTTTTTTATTCAAAAAAGGAAAAAAAATGACAATTGGAGGTTGAGTCGGAGAAGGCTCGGGTCTGTTTTGCTCCTGAAGATTCGCGGGGCTTGTGGAGCTTTGGACCCGAGGCAGGAGTCCTCTGGCATGGATCGATCCCTGTCTTCTCTGCTCCAAAGCAAGCTTTCCGTTGCCCGCCTGGCAGAAGCGTTTTTCTGGCTTGGGGGCAGCGTTGTGGCGGCGCCCAAATGGAAGATGGGCGGAATTGGTAAGAGCAGCGATGGGACCCCCGAGTCCCTTTCCTCTAGAACAGGGGGGTCTCCAAGCTTGGCAACTTTGTGGACTTCAACTCCCAGAATTCCTCAGCCAGCATGGCTGGCTGAGGAATTCTGGGAGTTGAAGTCCACAAGGCATAAAGTGACCACGGTTGGAGACCCCTGCAAGACAGTCAGGTCTTCTAAGATAAGTTATAAGGACAGGTTTGTCTATTGACATTCGCAGAGGGGCTGTGCAAGGGACCAGGCTTGGCCAGCTAATCAAACGTTTGCCCGATCGCTGGTGGAACTCCCCGCCACAAGAAGGAGTAACCGCGGCCAATTAGGGTGGCTTTAAAAGGGGGATAAAACGTACGGGAGTCGAGGCTCTCACTAGCCTACTGATTGTCCATACAGTACATATCTTGTAGAATCTTGGCTAGTTGTGTTTCTTAATATCGCAATTAAGAATCTGTGCATCTGAGCGTACAAATATATCAAGCGTTGATGTGTCCGTTAGCAAGAAGGGAGTTCCCTGAACTGTTTTAATACAGCTTTGCTGATAATTTAGCTATAATTTATTTGAACGCGGCCAGACACACACACTCTGTCCATTTATTCTTATATTGGTTTTATGGGGGGGGGGGTTGGAAAGATTTGGCTCAGTTTGGGAATTTCGGGGAGCGAAACCACCGTCTCATTTCCAGCCTGTATTGATGCTAAATATCTATTCAGTTTTTCGTTCCCAGAGTAAAAAAATTCCTACCTTTTTTTTTTAAAGGATTTCATTTCATCTGTAATTTGATTAAGGAGGAAAAAAAAAACAGTTGATTTTCTTTGGGAAGTTCTATTTTTGACGTTCCGAGCCCCATAAAGTTTTTTTTTTAAATTGCCGGTAAAAATGTAAACTTAAAAACTGGGCTCACAGCATCAACGTTGGCCCCGAATCTCTGCAAATCCTTCCTTGTGGCCTCTTCGTTTTAATTGACTGGTTCTCATTAGAGACTAGGACAGCTTTTTTTTTTTTTTCCTAGCTGAGGTTTTGACTTTTCTGTGGTACTTGCTTAGCATTTTAAAGTAATGGGCTTTTTTTTTTTTAATTAGGGTTACACTCATATTTTAAATGTTACGGTTTATTTTAAATGCCGTGGCCGCTATAAAACGGACTTTCTGCCTCGTTCCTCCAAGGCAGAGGTTGACGTTTGCCCAATAAGTAGATCACCTTGTGGCTTTGAAGGTTTTACTTGCGTTAGGTAATCCTCTGATTCTCCAATTAGGACGTCGTCATCGGAGTTGGGAGGGACCTTGGAGGTCTTCTAGTCCAGCCCCCTGCTCTAGCAGGAGACCCTATTCCATTTCAAACCAATGGTTGTCCAGTTTCTTCTTTAAAACCTCCCGTGATGGAGCACCCACAAATTCTGGTGGCAAGCCGTTCCGCTGATTAATTGTTCAGACTGTCAGGAAGTTTCTCCTTAGCTCCAGGTTGCTTCTCCCCTTGATGAGTTTCCATCCGTTGCTTCTTGTCCTGCCTTTTGGGGCTTTGGAGAAGAGGTGGACCCCCCCCTCTTCTTTGGGGCAGCCCCTCAAATATTGGAAAACTGCTATCCTGTCACCCCCTATTCCTTCTTTTCACTAAATCAGTCATACCCAATTCCTGCAACCCTCCCGCAGGCTTAGCACTCAAACTGCTGGCTTGGGTAGCTTTCAAGATCTGTTCGTGGGGGCAGCATTGCGATTTGTAGAACCTCCCATCTCAGTAGAAGTCTACCACTGAATGCCAGTTTTGCCGGGAACTGCTCTCTTTGACCCAATCCTAGCACTAATCCTCTGAAATCTTTACGCTTCCTCCACCTGGGTCTTTAAACTGAAAAGTACTTTGGGAACGGTCGTGGGTGGCAAATAAAATCCAGATGGCTGAGGAAGATCTGACTCCTTCCACCCATCAGGAGCTGGTCATGTTTCCTTGTCCACGGAGTCCCGAGGATGAACAGACACAGCGGCTTTGTTGTCCTGCTTGGCTTAAAAGAGGTTTTCTGGCAGGCATCCTTCGGTGCCACTAGGCACTGTTTTCAGCAACAAAGGGCATCAGTCACTCGTGTTTCATCTTTCAGCCCCCCCCCTCCCAAATATTAAAACTGTCAAGGCAGCCGTTCGGTTGTCTATCTAGAGATGAACACCTGCAAATCCTATTAACATCCCAGTCAGAATTGGGGGTCTGTTTCAATACCCCCCTCCCCTCTCAATTGAAGGGATTATGCACCGAATGTCAGCTCTGAAGCTGAAAAAATTCAATTAATATTGACTTGGAGAAGTTTGACTTGAGAAATGATGGATAATTTTAATCTCTTTTGGGTGCCACTGAGGAGGGGGGCACCCGACAAGAGGTATTCAAACCCTGGAGGTAGATCTGGAATTTGGGATAGGGGTTAATAAACACGTTCGTTTAACACCTCCCCAAATGAAACATGATTATTTAAAACACCCAACAGTTGGAAGTATGGCGGCCGAGACCCTCACCTCTGTTGCTTTGCTGCCGTTTCAGAGCGTGCAAGCTGACCTGCGGACTTCCCCTGTCAGATCAGAAGAAAATAAAACCAAATCAAAGAACAGTGCTGTCACTTTTTTTTTTTTTTTGCCACGGTGCATGTCAATGTTTTATTTTTATTCCCCTTTTAAAAGGGCGCTTTGCCCCTTTCACCCAAAAAACGACACAGAGATCAATTTGACTTGTCTAGAGCTTCGGAGCCGCTGTCAAATTTTCCAGCGAAAAGCGCAAAAGGGAATCCTTTGCAAGGGCCCTTTTCCCTGAGGGTTTAGCAGCCTTGGAATTAAAGAATGGTTAAAGTTTTTAATTCAAACCTTAATTTAAATTAAAGGTTGCCATTTGTCCGGGATGGTATAAGGTCCACCGCCTTGGGTAAGGGGTTGGACTAGAAGACCTCCAAGGTCCCTTCCAGCCCAGTGTCTCTTATGATTCCATATGAAGAATCCATACAACAGGTTCTATGGAGATCTAGTCTCTATAGATCTCGCCAGCTATTAAAACAGAATTAGGTGCCGTTTTAAGAGAACACATCGCTCAGATCAGCTAGGCAGTCACTAAGGAAAAGAGTCAATGCAACCGGAAAGGTAAGGTAATAAAGAGTAATTAGATTGAGTTGCAATTTGGGGTTAAGATTGACAAAAGAGGCGTTCTAACACTATCACTGGGAGGTAATGAAGGATAAATAGCAGGCCCTGCCTGGAGTAAATCCATCAGACAAGCAGATTTACCCCATTTGCAAATCCGGCATCTTTTCCCCTCCCTGGAACGCAGTTATACATTGATTTTCACACCAGTCGTTGTTTTGAGATGCAGCTCGAACAAATGCCTGCAAATTCCACGCTGGGATTTGCAGCTGGGAATGCATTTTTCTCAACCCACACCGTGATTTGCCCATAAAAGCTTTATTGTCTTGACCTCTGAAAATTGAGCATGCAGCGCGATGCGCACGCCCTTTTGCATAACAAATCTGTGTTTTCTTTCTTTCTTTCTTTCTTTCTTTCTTTCTTTCTTTCTTTCTTTCTTTCTTTCTTTCTTTCTTTCTTTCTTTCTTTCTTTCTTTCTCTTTCTCTTCTATCTATCTATCTTCTATCTATCTTCTATCTATCTATCTATCTATCTATCTATCTATCTATCTATCTATCCATCCATCCATCCATCCATCCATCTATCTATCTATCTAATCATCTATCATCTATCTATCTATCTAATCTATCTACCTACCTACCTACCTACCTACCTACCTACCTACCTACCTATCTAATCTATCTATCTATCTATCTATCTATCTATCTATCTATCTATCTATCTATCTATCTATCTATCTATCTATCTATCTATCTATCTATCTATCTAATCATCTATCTATCATCTATCTATCTATCTAATCTATCTACCTACCTACCTACCTACCTACCTATCTAATCTATCTATCTATCTATCTATCTATCTATCTATCTATCTATCTATCTATCTATCTATCTATCTATCTATCTATCTATCTATCTATCTATCTATCTATCTATCTATCTTCCATCCATCCATCCATCCATCCATCCATCCATCCATCCATCCATCCATCCATCTATCTATCTATCTATCTATCTTTTCCCCCTAGTGGAAAAATGCATGAGCTCCATGCAAGCCGGCACTCAGATGATCAAACTCCGAGGCAGCTCCAAAGGTCTCGTTCGATTCTACTACCTGGACGAACACAAGTCGTGCATTCGCTGGAGACCGTCGCGAAAGAACGAAAAAGCGAAAAGTAAGTGAAAGGCTTCGGCCGGCCGGTCTGTGACGACAATGTCACAGGTCAGAACGAGGTGACACGTCTCGTCCGGTGTTTTGTGTTACGCAGTAGCCAACCAGGTGCTTCTAGTGGGTAGAGAGCCTTCCTCCCACGTTGTTACTCAGTGGCTACCGTTGATTTTTAAATTCCTGCACAAGCAGTCCTTGACTTACAACCACCAGTGACCCTCAGATTTCTCTTGCTAATAAGCAAGACGGTTGTTAAGTGGAATTTTGCCCCGTTTTGCGACCTTCCCGGCCGCATTTGTTAAATGAATCACGGCGGTTCTTAAGTTAGTCGTGAAGGGAACCTATCTGCCTTTGCTCAGAGGAATAAAAGGCAGAACAACAGAGCTGGAAGGGACCTCGGAGGTCTTCTAGTCCAACCCTCCCCCTGCTCAGCCAGGAAAAACCGTCCCATTTCAGACCAGCGGCCGTCCAGTCTCTTCTTTAAAAAAAGGCGAAGAGGCACTGCGTTCTAATTCTGCCATTTTTCTCCCCCTCCCTTCTCCCCCCCCTCCCCGCAGTCTCCATAGATTCCATCCAGGAAGTGAGCGAAGGGAAGCGGTCGGAGATCTTCCAGCGCTACGCCGACGGCAGCTTCGATCCCAACTGCTGCTTCACCATCTACTATGGAGACCACATGGAGTCCCTCGACTTGGTGTCCTCCGGCGGGGAGGAAGCGCGGATGTGGATCACCGGCCTCAAGTACCTAATCGCCGGGATAAGCGATGAAGACAGCCTCTCCAAAAGGCAGAGGACGAGAGACCAGTATCCTTTGGGGCGGAGGGGGAATCCAGGGCTTAGCTGAGAATTGCAGCTGAAAAAAAAAAGAAAAGATGGCTTCCTCAACCGTATTGGTGGGGAAGGATTGGAAGCACCCTGCAAGAGGAATCAAAGAGGGCAACTGTCAGATCAGTGATTTAACAGGTGGTCGCACTGAGAACGGATCTTGTAGCTTGATCTCCCCATTTCCCCCTAGAAAGTGGTCAAACGTCACGATGTTTAGACTTCGAAGCTGGATCACTTCTGCGACCCTTGGCAGGATCTGGACATCCTCCAGATCCTCTATTTTGCACACCTCCCGCTTCCAAAGTTCTCAATGCAGGCAGTCCTCAACTTACGACAGTTCATTGAGTGACCACCCCAAGTTACAACGGCACTGGGGGGGGAAAAAAGGGGGGGGACCGAGGACCGTTTTTCACACTTATACGACCATTGCAGCATCCCCCGCGGTCAAAATTCAGACGCTTGTCAACTGACTCGCCTTTATGACGGTCGCCGTGTCCCGCGGTCACGGGATCCCCTTTTTTGCGACCTTCTGACCAGCAAAGGGAGCCAGGTCATAAAACGGGGCAAAAGTCACTCGTAACAACTGTTTTTGCTGAGCAACGAAAATGCCGGGATCGATTGTGGTCGTAAGAAGAGGATTTACCTGTGTTTTTCCCTTCCTACCCGGCATATCCTCACGTTCCTAGAGGAACAGTAGAACGGCTTTCTCCAGGAAGGCCCGTTCAAAACGAGAGTTGATTTTCTGCCTCTGGAATTTCCCCCCCCCCCCCCCGCCCCCCCATAGTATATGTGGCTTTTATTGTTTTACTTATGTATGAAATACAAAGAGAAGTAGAAATGGGAAATTTAAGGGAAGGAAAAAAGAAAGGGGGAAAGAAAACGTAAGGAATAAGGGGAAAAAGGAAAAAAAAAAAGACATTGACTTCCGCCTTTTTTTTTTAGCACAGTACAAGATAGAATCAGACCAGCCACAACTTTTTGCTTTTACACATTCGTATATAATAGCATATACTGATTTTTCTGCCTCTGTTGAGCCTTCCTCCTCCTCCTCCTCCTCCTCCACACCCACCACTTCCTTCTAGAACTGATGATGTTACCTAGTTGGGTCATGAAACGTCTGCAAGAAAACAAGCAAGCTCAGAGAGCACCAAGGACCCCACAGTCCTCCTCCTCCTCCTTTTCACAAACCCCTCTAGCACTGATGATGTTACCTAGTTTGGGTCATGAAACGTCTGCAAGAAAACCACTAAGCTCAGGGAACACCAAGGACCCCACAGTCATCCTCCTCCTCCTTCTCCTCCTTCATGAGCCATCCTTTCCTTAACTCCCGCTAAATGTGGTTGAAGCAAACCTTTGACGAGGCGGATAAAAACGGCGATGGCAGCCTGAGCATTAACGAAGTCCTCCAGCTGATGCACAAGCTGAACGTCAACCTCCCCCGTCAGAAAGTGAAACAGATGTTCAAGGTAAGAGGCTCCATCGTGCAGCACGGCGTCTAATGAAGGCAGGTGGGGGCGCTTGGAGGGCCGGTCGGCCTCGGGGGCTGTAGCCAGATGTTGGGGTTTGCAGCTTGGCAGGCTGCCAAACGGGCCCTGCCACAGCTGTTCACCCCACTTTAATATAAAAACAACAACAATAATAATAAAGTTGGAAGGGACATTGGAGGTCATCTAGCCCAACCCCCTGCTCAGCCAGAAAACCCTAGCTGATGATGTTACCTCGTTTGGGTAATGAAACATCTCCAAGCAAACAGTCAAACTCAGAGAGCACCCAGGACCCCTCATGTCAAACCTGAGCTACAAATATTCTCCTTTATTAGTTTTCTTGCATTTCATTAGCACTGATGGCGTTACCTAGGTTGTTAATGGGACGTCTGCAAGAGGCTGTTGAGAATCTCTTAAACTGAGATCTAACCCATCTTGGGACAGGCTGCGTGGTTGGGCTGTACTTACATTCTCAGACTGAACAGCCCGTATGCTGGCCTGTCAGTCAACCTCCGCTTTCCCTACTTAAATCTATTATTTAAAATTGCCAGGGCTAAAATCTCTCTTCATTTTTACAGACCTTGCCCAGCTCATTGATGCAACACTGGGGGGGAAAAAATCCTTCTAAAATCTCTTAGAATTGCTCCCAATCAATCTGGCCCATACTTAGCTAGAGGCAGTAATGTCAGAAAAATGGAAGCAATTTCTGTGAAACTCGACAAGAGAGAACTTGTGTCTATTGTTAGTCCCTTTTTTTTTTAATAAGCTCTCTCCCCTTTTTTTTTTTAAAAAAAAAATCCTCCTTTTTTCTCTGCCTCAATTAGCTGCCCCTGCAAATGCCCGCAATAAAGAGATAGCAGCAGCGTGGAAAGTTAGAAATAACACTCTTTAATGTTGGAAGATTAAGAAAAGAAATACTTCCATTTGTAGAGAAAAGTGGTGTGCATTTGCACTAGTGGAGAGAGAGAATTAAATGGGAAATAGATACACCGATTATTACTAAAGATGTACCAGACTATTTCAAAAGAACCCTGTTAATTTGTTAAAGCGAGTTTTTAAATGTCTGGCAAGGAAATTTCATGCTTTCCCCCCCTGTAAAACTTAATTTGCCATCTATCTTGAGTTCTGACATAAAATTGGCGCACTGCAGCAGGGACCTCTTGATTTTGCTGTGGCTCGTTAAATTGTTGTGTCATTCCTGGGTTTTGAAAGAAAAAAAAATTGTTTTGCCTGTTTCATCCATGCAGTTATAGCTTCACACATCAAAGCCAGCTGAGGGGTGATTGGCAGGCAGGATGCCAGCTTCGGCAGTCGATTGACACCTTCCCCTGCCAGCAGCTGGGGAATATTTATTGAAATTTCCCATTTCCCCCACAAGTTGAAATGTTCCCACCGAAGTTCTAATAAGCTCCATGTAAATTGGTCGGAGAATGCATTAACAGGGACAGAAAATAGACGGCGTGATCAAATGCGATTTTCAGCAGTGTCTTCCATCTCAAGTCATCGGACACCATATTTGATACACGTGGAATATAGTAGAAACAGGACAGGTGTAAAAAAAATAATCCAGGTTTTTTTTGCGTGTGTGTGTCCCTCCCTTCCTTCCTTCCTTCCTTCCTTCCTTCCTTCCTTCCTTCCTTCCTTCCTTCCTTCCTTCCTTCCTTCCTTCCTTCCTTCCTTCCTCCCTCCCTCCCTCCCTCCCTCCCTCCCTCTCTTCAATGACAACCCAAGAAACATCATTTTCCTGCGAAGTGAGGAATTCCACCTGTGCTGGAATTCTGCATGTGAAGCTTAATGAAGAGAAGAAGTAGAGATGAACAAGATAGCAGCCTTTCAATATTTGAGGGGCTGCCCCAAATAAGAGGGGGGTCACCTTATTCTCCAAAGCCCTGAAAAAGGCAGGACGAGAAGCAACGGGTGGAAACTAACCAAGGAGAGAAGCAACCTAGAACTAAGGAGAAACTTCCTGACAATCAGAACAATGAACCAGTGGAACTGCTTGCCACCAGAAGTTGTGGGTGCTCCATCCCTGGAGGCTTTTAAGAAGGGGTTGCACAACTGGTGTAGGGTTTCCTCCAAGGTGCCGTCCAACTCTTGTCATTCTAGGTGTGATCTGCTCTCCCCTTGTTTCCACAGGAGGCTGATACGGATGACAACCAGGGCACCCTGGACTTCGAAGAATTCTGCGCTTTCTACAAGATGATGTCCACCCGGCGTGACTTGTACCTTCTCATGCTCACCTACAGCAACCACAAGGACTTCCTAGATGCTGAAGACCTCAAGCGCTTTCTGGACACCGAACAAAAGGTAGGCGTGGAGCCGTCACCCCTCCCGGCATCGCGCAGCCCTCCCTCGCCTCTCTCCGATTTCCTGGGTTTTAGCAGCCGGCAGAACTGCAGAAACAAAGACAGGCCTTGAATCTTTGCTAAATGAGGTTTGCCCCTGCTTTTACCACCTTTCTTCCACAGTCCTTAAGTGAAACCCTGCAGTTGTTAAGTTAGTCAGTCACGCAGTTGTTAAGTGGAATCTGGCTCCCCCGTTGACTTTGCTTGACAGACGGTCGCCAAAGGGGATCGCAGGATCCCGGGGACCCTGCGACCGTCCTAAATAGGAACCAGCCTCTGAGTTTTCATCCCGTGACCACGGGGAGGCTGCAACGGTGGTAAGTGTGGAAAACTGGTCCTAAGTCACCTTTTTCAGGGCCACTGTAACTTTGAACGGTGCCAAGAAAGTTTGTAAAATGGAGCAAAATTCACCTAACCAATGTCTCACTTAGCGACAGAAGTTTTTGGCTCAATTGTAGCCGTACGTTGACGATTACCTGTACTTTTTCTTCTCCTTGCTGCCTTTCTTCTTTTGCTTGGTTTATAACCTTGCCTGGTAAACCATTTCAAGACGGCGTGCAATGTCGTGATTTGAAGCAAATCCTGATCAAATTGTTGCCCCTCAATTAAATGTCGGGGTTCTGAATGACCTCATAAGATCCAGATACGTTTTTCTGCTTCTCCCCCCCCCCCCCCCCCCGCCTTTGTGTTAAATGATTCATCCTTTCTACTTCAGTTCCTGGATTCCGCCACTGTGCACACCTGGCTGAAGGGTATTCATGCCCTGTCAGTTAACGGTCCGTGCACAGGTCTCACAGCTCTCCAATATAATGTCTGTTCTGTGTTTCCACATTGATTTACTGTCTGCTTTCCGGTGGACTGAGCGCCCAGCCTTACCCAGATCCATTTATCCTGGCCCAGCGCCTGGTGTCAGCTAAAGAGTCCAGCACTTGCATTTCAATATGCTTGTGAAGCGATGGCTGGATCGGTTTATCTGGGTTGCATGTTGCTATTTGGAAATTGTTTTGGGGGGTAGGGGTGTGTGCTATGAGCCATCCCAAATTGATTGGAATCAGAGAGTGTCCAAGAGGGAGGGAGGGAGGGAGGGAGGGAAGAAGGAAAGGAAGAAAAAGAAGATGAGGAAGGGAAGGAAGGAAGGAAGGAAGGAAGGAAGGAAGGAAGGAAGGAAGGGAAGGAAGGAAGGAAGGAAGGAAGGAAGGGAAAAAATGAAAGTGAAGGAAGGAAAAAAAAATAAAAGAAAGGGAGGGAGGAAAAATGAAAGCGAAGGGAAGGAAGGAAGGAAGGAAGGAAGGAAAAATGAAAGAGAAGGAAGGAAGGAAGGAAGGAAGGAAGGAAAAATGAAAGACGAAGGAAGGAAGGAAGGAAGGAAGGAAGGAAGGAAGGAAGGAAGGAAGGAAGGAAAAATTAAAGACAAAGAAGGGAAGGAAGGGGAAAAAATTAAAGTAAAGGGGGAGGGAGGGAGGAAAAATGAAAGCGAAGGGAAGGAAGGAAGGAAGGAAGGAAGGAAGGAAGGACGGACGGACGGACGGACGGACGGACGGACAGACAAATGAAAGAGAAGGGAGGGTTGCCTGGCTCGGGAATTCTGGGAGCTGAAGTCCACAGGTCTTAAAGTCGCCACGGTTGGGAATCCCTGCTATGGAACTTAAGAAACTGGCCATCAGAATATGGAGTCTCCCTGGGATGGCATGGCTGGGGTTTATCCTGCCCCACCCTTGGCATTTTACCCAAAATGACCTGCCAATGGCTGGCAGCTTGTAGGGAAGGACCACCCCCTCTGCATCAAAGGTTCGCTGATTGTTCGGGAGGACCATCTCTTTGCATGAAGGGAAGAAATGAACCCTGGACGTGGTTGGAAAAAGAAGGGAAAAAATCCACGTTACAAGACCCCTGGACCAAATGTCCCTCGAGTGCCCCAATTTGTCTGCATCACGTTCCTTTTATTCCTTTAGATGAGCAATGTCACCAAGGAGCACTGCTTGGAAATTATCAATCAGTTTGAACCTTGTCCGGAAAACAGACAGCAAGGAGCGCTGGGGATTGACGGTAAGCTCCCTCTTGCTTTTACCCACAAACTCGATCACCTTGAGCAGGTGGGATGTTGTCATCCACACAACCCAAATCTAGACAGTTCTGCGTGCTTCAGGATTACGGTCTCGCAAATTCTGGAGCTGCCTTCCTAGTCAAACCCTCGGGGACCTGACATTTGCTCAAACCGAATAGGGTGTCCGATCCTCGTTTGCGAAAAATGGGGCATTGCTCTCCCTCGTCCCCTTAATCTCTCCCCCCCCCCTTTTTTTTTTTTCCCTGGGGTTGCTTTCCAAAAGTTGCTTTTTACGGGCATCCAAATTGTCCAAATTGAATTGATGTACAGTAGTTTGATTTTAATGGAAACTCCTGGGTTAGCGCAGTAAGACTGTGCCTGCCCTGACATCCACAGTCACTGCAACCAGCTTTTTAATTTACTTTTATGATGAGCAAAGACTGTGTGAATCCAGGATTCGGAGACACCCCCTGCCCTCTAAAAAAAAAAAGGATTCCTAAAATTGATGGGCAGTTGATTACAGCCAATCTGCTTTGTAGCATATCCTTTTTCTTTCGGTGGCACCCGTTTTGGGATGTTGGCTTCCCTTTTGTCCCCACGTTCCACACACACACACCATTGTCTGAAGCTGTTGCTTTGCGGAGTTGCCGCCTTCATAAAAGCATCGATTCTGTGCGAGCGGATTAAGTGAGAGTCAGGTCTGAAAAATGAGTCTGCCTCCTTGATTCCGATAAGAAATCGGGGAAGGAGAACCAGTGATAAACGGAGATGGATGACTTGGGAGGAAAAAAAAAATAGACGTAAAATTCTTTGTATTTTAAAAAAAAAAGGCCAGAGGGGGGGGGGGGATTCACGGCTATCAATTCCGTCCTTCTCCGAATTAGCTTTCTGATCTCTGTGGCCTCTGCTTTATTCCCCCTTCGGCTAGACCGCTGCAACTCGCGTTGCCTAGGGCCGCCCCTGAACTAGGTTTGGGAGCCGCACAGCTCGTGCAGATGTGTTCACTGCCTCTTCCTGGTCTTGAAGAATAAAGCTCGACTCCTAGTATTTTGGGGGAGGGGGAGGGAGCATCCCTTTTGGGGGAAGGTGTGCATATTAGGAGTCACCGCCCCGAGTGCTCTTCCCACCAGTGGGACCACTTTGGCCTTAATTTTCCACTTTGTCTCCAGTTCCTCCATCAGGGCTTGATATTTCTCCAGCCTCTCATCCGCTTTCTTCCTTGCTGTCACCCTTCAAGGGGATGGCATGTCACGGGTGGCTGTAGACTCAAGTGCTGTGAAAGTTGCCTATGCCGAGATTAAAATTAACCTTCTATAAAAAAAAAAAAAGATGTTGATGAACTGGCAGGCACAGTGCTCCCAGACACACACACAAACACACACACTCACACACTCACAGAGCAGAGAGACATTTGCCAAGCAGCCAAGGTGAGTTCATTGTAACGGGCTTCCAAGCCTCAGTTGCTAGGTAGTCTGTAGCAACAAAAAAAATTGACATAGCTGTCGCCACCACCCCAGAGTGCAGACAAAATCAAACTGGAGAAGAAACACACACACACACACACACACACACACAACCCCAAGCTGTGGTTGGGAAGGATTAGGAAACAGCCAGAACCAGACCGGAACCAGGGGGGGGGGGTAAAATCAGTTCAGCCAGTTGGAGATGATCAAAGAAGGGAACCAAAATCAAACCACTAGGCCTGGATGAAGAAGAGAAGTTTAAAGTTTTCAGCCTGGCTTTTGGGGGGAGGGGGTGTCTGTCTGGGCGACCCAGAGGGAAAGCATTTTGAAAGGACTCTGTCCAACTCTGTTCCCCCCCCCCCACCCCCCACCCCCAAGCGGGCTGCCTTCGAAAGGCTGCTGAACAAGCTTTTGAGGAAAGCTTCACGAGCTTAAAGCCCAAACACTCCATTCTCAGAAGAAGCTTTATCTATCTCAGCCTTTTTCTCCTGCCTAATTAGTTCTCCGTGGACCCAGCTGGCTCAAATGCCATGGATGATGGGTTTGGGGGGGGCGGGGAGGGAGTTTAGGTGCATTTACTGGCCTGGATAATAAGAGTACAACCTTTTTCCTCCGCAAAGCGTCTCTTAACTCTGTTTTGTGGCTATTGGAATGGTGGGCCGGGATGACACCTGAAGATGGCTTGCCCGAGGCCAGCCAGCATCTCTTTGTTCACATAGCATGATGAATGACACCATCCCTGTCATCCTCTAACTCACCTGGACCTTTCATGGGCTGGTTGTTTTCGCCAACTCTCTCAAGTGGCCCAGGCACAGCCCAGCTGCTCCTCTCTCGCCGCTCCTTTTCCTATCTTCCCAAATTGAAATATATATATATAGCAACAGCAACTGGAGGAGAGAGGATACCTGTGGAAACGGCCCCTTTAAGAACAGTGCGCCCGGCGCCGATGAGCGGACCGACGACTAGGTCGAGAGCCCGGGCGCAGAGACAGCCAGTCATATAAGAACGGACTCCCAAATCTTACGTTATATGCTCTGATGATGTCGGCAGTGTGGCCGACGAAAGCTCAGCTTTGTAAATTAAACAATCTTTGTTTTAAGATTTTCATACATATATATATATATATTCAAAATTTTGTGGCTGACAAAGAGTTCAAGGGAGACTAGTATAGCTATTTCAAGCTCTTTAGCTCTCATCAGCTAGCCATACCCTTCTGGGATTCGAACCTGGGCAGCCTGCATGTTAGGCAGCTGTACTAACCTCCCCCTCACTCCTGTCAGTAGAGACCAGGGAGGATATACTGTATATATCTATATGTAGGGTGGAGCACCCGGTTTCCTTGCTGAGTTCCCAACTGGACGTGTACTAGAAGAAGACGAGAGGGGGATGATGCTCAGAGTACGTCCATGTATTTCATCCGGCAATGACGGGGATGGGTTTTCTGCATTACTATGGGTTTTTCTCGGTCTCGATGTAATGAAACCTGCATGTAATTACTTGAGCATATTTAAGCCTTTGTCTCGATAATTATCCCTCTTTCTTTTGAGAAGTTGAGCATTCAGGGGTGGGGGCGTCTAGTAATTCATCCTCCCCCCCTCTGCCAGTCATTCTGACAGGGAAATTATGCTACGACTAGTCCAGCTTCAGAACGAGAGGACCCCGTCCCTCGAAGACGCATCTCTCTTCACTTGAGTTCTTCGGTTTCTCCATCCTTTACCTTCCAGAGGTGCCTGGAATCCAGCTCCCACGAACATCAGCCAGGATGGACAAGGCTCTGGGAATTCTTAATAATTCCAACGTGGGGTTAAGGAGGGTCTCTCTCCCCCCCCCCCCCCCGCCAAGGCCCTTCTAGAATAACCACGCCCCTGAATTTTCCTTCCTTTACAGGGTTCACCTCTTACATGCGCAGCCCCGCTGGGGACATTTTCAACCCCGAACACTACCAGGTCAGCCAAGACATGACTCGCCCCCTGAGTCACTACTTCATCACCTCCTCTCACAACACCTACCTCATGGGGGACCAGCTGATGTCCCAGTCCAGAGTGGACATGTACGCCTGGGTCCTGCAGTCCGGATGCCGATGTGTGGAAGGTGAGATTCGGGAGGGACCCACTTCCCATTGCCCCGTTTGGAAATCCAGCGGTGTTATGGCAAAACGCCACAATTTCCTGTTAGAGAGACCCACAAAGCTGTGGATCTCTCTTCTTCCCTCCTCTCTCTCTCTCTCTCTCTCTCCCCCTCCCTTTCCCTCTCTCCCTCTTTCTCTCCCTCTCTCCCTCTCTCTCTCTTCCCCTCTCCCTCTCTCCCTCCCTCTCTCCCTCTCTCTCTCCCTCCCTCCCTCCCTATCTCTCTCTCCCTATCTCTCCCTCCCTCACTCACTCCCTCCTTCCCTCTCTCTCTCCCTCCCTCCCTCTCTCATTTTTCCAGATCTTGCACGATTCCAGAAACTTGCACGATTGAGGAGGCTATAAGAAAAGAAAGTCGGGGCAAACTCCTTGGGGTGCATTGGCCAAATTTAGGGCTTTTGTGTCCTAGCAGGGGTCTCTCTCTACCTAAAGCAAAGTAGTCAGGGGGATAAGACCAGTGGCTATAAGATTGGTTGAATGGGACTCTCTGTGGGAGGATGAACCAGGATCATAATTGACACTACGGAGTTGGGAGGGTCTTTTGAAGGCATCTAGTTCACCTTCACTCAGTTTCGACTTTTTCCCTTCCTTCCCCATTCGCCCTTTTGTTTTAAACAAATGGCTTTTGCTTTTGTTTTTTGTCCCGTTCTTTTCAAACCAGCTTGGCCCCACTCCCAACTAAGAAGGGAGACTCAGCTATCCTAAGAAACCAGCTTGTCTTTTTTCGGTTGTGCTTAGAACCCTTCAGATAATTCTCAGTCCATTCCAAGCATATTCTCCAGTTAGTCCTCCGGCCTCTGGAAGTCTTTTCCCCATCAGCAGTTTTGAAAGTTGACATCTCAAAACCCCCAAAGATGTACTTTTGGGCGTGATTTGGGCTCCAGACAGCAAACAGGTAACAAAACACAAGATGTAGGTCTAACATCCCAGTGTCTTATTTCCCCGTTACGCAGTTGACTGCTGGGACGGTCCAGAGGGCGAGCCTATAGTCCACCACGGCTACACCTTGACCTCCAAGATCCTTTTCAAAGATGTGATTGAGACCATCAACAAGTACGCCTTCAGCAAAAGCGAGTATGTGTTTTCCATCTTGAGGACTAGACGCCAAAGGCGAAACGTTTACCTTAAATGATATTCATTCCTTTATTTTCCTATTTGGAACCTTATTTTCTGCTGAAAATTCAGCACTGGGGGATGGGGTTGGAAATAAACTCCAGCTTATGATGAAACCAGCTTAGTGTGTGTGTGTGCGCGTGTGTGCGTGTGTGTGTTACAAATGTAAGTCTTTTCTCTCATCCATCCAGCATTCTCTTGTTTTCCCTCTCAAATTTGCCATCAGATTCAACCCTTGTAGACTGTATGTAAATATTGATGACAACGATGATAGTATTTGTGTCTTAATCTTTCTTGCGTGCGTGGCTTTCCTGATCTCCCCCACAGGTACCCCATCATTTTATCCATCGAAAACCACTGCAGTGTTACCCAGCAGAAAAAAATGGCTCAGTACCTGGTGGAAATTTTGGGGGACAAACTGGACTTGTCTACAGTCAGCAACGAGGACCCCAATGAGCTGCCTTCCCCGGAGAACCTCAAGGGGAAAATCTTGGTTAAGGTAATCAAAGATAAAATTAGGCACAGATCAGATTTGGTTGGCGTCCTTGGTAGCCAGGATCGTGGCCCAGATCCTCCTCTTGATCGCTCCCAAGGATGTGGTCGCTATATTTAAGCCAAACGTGTCCTGCCTAACGGCCAATTAAAATCAAAAGTCAAAGTCAGTGGACTTTATTTAATCATTGACCAGCCTTAGGTAATACAGGAGATAAAATAAGATCAAAGGTAAGGTACAAACAATAAAAGAAGGGAAGGGAAGGGAAGGGAAGGGAAGATCGAACGTAGCCAGCACTGGTGAGACCTGCTTAGTTTAGGTAAATCGCCTTGAACGCAGACCATTAACACTAAGGCACCAGGGCCAAGCCATCATAAATGAAGCTAGAAAAAGATCAACAGTCCTTGTTTATTACTAAACTTGGAGCAAGTTTAATCAGATCATTTTCACAAAACGTGGCAATGTCATAAGACAACACATCCAACACTGGAGGTTTTTAAGAAGAGATTGGACAGCCATTAGTTTGAAACGGTATGGGGTCTTCCGCTTGAGGAGAAGACCTGCACGGTCCCTTCCAACTCGGTTATTCTTGATTAAAAATTTTTTTTTTTAGTTAAGCCCTCCTTTCTTTCCCTTACCTTCCTTCCCCCCTCGGTTCTGTTGCTTTTTACGCTGCCGGAGTTTAATTTCTTTTCCCCAAAGAGTTTTAGACAATCCGCGGCAGCTGGCCAGTTCTCAGTGATTAGATTTTGGAGTGGAGCGGTGAGCATCAGGGCTAGCTTTTCCGAGAGACTTTGGCCTCTCGAAAGCAATCCATTTCCACTCAGCTTTGATCAACGCTTCGGATTCTGCGTTCCTAGCGGAGAGCCCAGCTTCTGCACCCACCGATCAATCCAATCCCCTGCTGGGATTTCGTGGCGAGGATTATCGATCGATAAATATATTTCTCGTTGCCCTGTTTGAAGCTCTCCGCTTCTTCGAGCCGAGGTTGAGCTAGAATGAAAACAACTTGGCCACGATTGGAAGCCACGTTGATGCAGACCTCAAGAGCAGATGGAGGAAAAACTCTTTTAGTGACTTCCTGGCCACTTCTCGGTCCTTTTTCTTAGGAAAGCAGTTTTCCGATGCCACTTTGGGATTATTTTCCACGTGGGTTGCTAAGTGAGAAAGTTGTTGAGTGGATTTTGCCCCCTTTAACGGCTTTTCTCGCCACAGTCGTTAAATGAATCACCGCAGTAAGACGGCTGTTAAGTGAGTCTGGCTTCCCCCTTGATTTTGCTTGTCAGAAGGTCGCAAAAGGGGATCGCGTGACCCCCCACCCGGACACGGACACCGTCCCAAGTGTGAGTCAGTTGTCAAGTATCCGAATGTAAATCACGTGACCCTGGGGATGAAAATGGTCATAAGTCCCTTTTTCCAGTGCTGTTGTAACTTCGAACTGCCACTAAATGAACTGTTATAAGTCAAGGACTATCTGATAAGATGCAAGAATATCCCACCATGATAATTTCACAGAAAGCTGTTCTCCTTTAAAAGAGTAAGAAAGTGAATGAGAACTTTGGAAATTAATAAATATGAGGTTTTGGCGGGGGGGGGGGAAGGTGGAGGAATTCAGCCAACAAAATATAAATATAATAATAATAAAGTTGGAAGGGACCTTGGAGGTCATCTAGTCCAACCCCCTGCTCAGGCAGGAAACCCTATACCATTTCGGACAAATGGCTGTCCAGTCTCTTCTTAAAAACTTCCAGTGTTGGAGCATTCACTGCTTCTGGAGGCAGGTTGTTCCACTGGTTAATTGTTCTAACTGTCAGGAAGTTTCTCCTTAGTTCTAGGTTGCTTCTCTCCTTGATTAGCTTCCATCCGTTGCTTCTTGTCCTGCCTTCAGGCGCCTTGGAAAATAGCTTGACTCCCTCTTCTTTGGGGCAGCCCCTGAGATATTGGAACACTGCTATCCTGTCATCCCTCGTCCTTCTCTTCATTAAACTAGACAGACCCAATTCCATCAACCGTTCTTCATATATTTTAGCCTCCAGTCCCCTGATCATCTTTGTTGCTCTTCTCTGCACTCTTTCTAGAGTCTCAACGTCTTTTTTACGTCGCGGTGACCAAAACTGGATGCAGTATTCCAAGTGTGGCCTTACCAAGGCATTGTAAAGTGGTATTAATACTTCCCGTGATCTTGATTCTATCCCTCTGTTAATGCAGCCTAGCACTGTGTTGGCCTTTTTGGCAGCTGCAGCACACGGCTGGCTCATATTTAAGTGATTGTCCACTAGGACTCCGAGGTCCCTCTCACTATAAACTATAGAAATCCAGGTTCCATAAAAGGGAACCAATGTTCCCCTGTTCAGCCCTCCTCTCCTTCTGTTACATTTCCCGGCTTACTCAGCCCAGCACTCTTGGGCCCATGCTTCCCCCCTCCCCCAACCTCTTACTTAATGAACTTGCTTTAATAAGCAAGCAGGGGGAGAGACACCTTGGGAAGGATGAATTATGCAAGAGATAAATAAATGATATTCTTCCTTTTGATTTTGGCACAGCCAGCGGGAGTGCCAGTTGGCCGTCGGTGTTTATTCCTTTCCTAATGACACGTTTTGGCATTCTAGGGGAAAAAGCTTCCGGCCAACATTAGCGAAGACGCCGAAGAGGGCGACGTATCCGATGAGGACAGCGCGGATGAGATGGACGATGACTGCAAGCTAATGAACGGGGATGTAAGTATTGAAATGCAGGCAGAGTTGGAATGTAGAGTTGATTCGTGTTGACCAAACCCAACGACATTAATGTTGATCTGGGGAAGAAGAAGGATGGGAAATGCTTTTTGCCAAGATTTTTTTTTAGAAGAATAGAATAGAATAGAATAGAATAGAATAGAATAGAATAGAATAGAATAGAATAGAATAGAATAGAATAGAATAGAATAATAGAATAGAATAGAATAGAATAGAATAGAATAGAATAGAATAGAATAGAATAGAATAGAATAGAATAGAATAGAGCTGGAAGGGACCTTGGAGGTCTTCTAGTCCAGCCCCCTGCTCAAGCAGGAGAATCTATACCGTCTCAGACAAGTGAATGTCCAGTCTCTTCTTAAAGCCTCAAGTGATGGAGCGCCCACGATTTCTGGAGGCCAGCTGTTCCACTGGTTAATTGTCCTCACTGTCAGGAAATTTCTCCTCACTTCCAGGTTGTTTCTCTCTTTGATCAGCTTCCAACCATTGTTTCTCGTCCTTCCATCTGGTGCTTTGATGAACAACCTGACCCCCTCTTCTTTGTGGCAGCCCCTCGGATACTGGAACGCTGCTATCATGTCTCCCCTATTTCTTCTTTTCTCCAGACTAGCCAAACCCAAGTCCCGCAGCCGTTCTTCGTATGTTTTAGTCTCCAGGCCTTTGATCATCTTAGTTGCTCTTCTCTGAATTTTTTCCAAACTCTCAACATCTTTTTTGTGATATGGTGACCAGAATTGGCTGCAGTATTCCAGGTGTGGCCTCACTAGGGCGGTAAAAGCGGTAATATTACTTTGCGTGATCTTCGTGAACTTTGTATGTTCTTGTTTGTGTCGAGATGCTCGTTTCAAAGACCCATCAGATCAGAGTTGACAACTTCTTGGGAGTTCTGAACCCAGGTTTGATCTTGGAGGCACAGAGACTACCAAAACTCTTGTCTTAACCATTTTCATGGAGGAGAACCAGTCAACTGAATTAAGATTTTTCACCAGGGAGACAATAGCTTCTCTAGATTTCCTTGTTAGTATATTTATTTTCTGAACAGCACTTTTCTTGCTTCAGCACCTTGGACAGCGCCCGCCTTCTGTCAAAAGCCGGAACACACCAAAAAAAAAACCTCATCCCAATTGCTCCCCCACCCCAAAATTGGTGCTTATCTATTGGATACCCACTGCTTATTTCTAGGTGTTGCAAAACGTAATAAATCTAATTGAAACCTTGGAAGTTTCCCCCCCTGCGGGTATTTTATATCCCTCTAGCTGAGTTTGAACGGCAACTTTTAGCAGCCACGTGGGAGAGAAATTACCTTCTCCCCTTCGGTCCAGATCCTAACGCGAACAGTGTTCATTCCTGTGTTTTGCGGTGTTTCTTTATTAAAGAAAAAAGAAAAAAAGATGGCCCTATTTTTTTCCCTCCAACTCCATCTTCATTAGCTTGTAATTTGTTCTGCTTCTTTATATATATATATATATATATAAAACCCTCTGCAAGCAAGCATCTGGATGGCCAGCTGTGAATGGCTAGTTATGCTCACCAAGGGCACATCCGAAGCCAAGAAAACGGCAGCTTGTTTTATTTTTGAGAGCATTAATTGCCATGTGCTTTGGCCAATTAAGGAAGCAAAGGTTGTGCTCTTCGTAAAGTACAGCTTGCTCGATGGAGGACGCAAAACCGAGCGAGAAATAGGACGCAGGCGGCGAGCCGTGTAATGTGCACGTTTTAGCGTGCCCTACTTCTAAAAAAAGTATCCGTCGCGGAGAAAGCAGTCGAAAAGAACAGGAGTTTAATATCGGTCTCAGCAGAATTGAGGGTTCTGAAAACTTTCCCGGTTTCCCCCCCCCCCCCCCGAATTCCTTTATACTTCTGCATGTTCAGTTTTCATTGAGTTCTGTGGTTCTCCTTCCTGTATCCCCCCTAAAAAAAAACAAAAAACCCTTTGCAATCCACAAACAAGAATAATTCTGAATCACGCCGATAATGCAGAGGCAAATCTAATTTTGCTCTCTTACTCTTTGAGCCTGTCTGGCATCGACTGTGCAATTCTTGAGATGTTTGGCAAAACCCATCAGCCTTCATTTGTTTTGACATTTACGTGCCGAATCCAAAAACAATTGAGAGAAAAAACACCTGGGAACCACTAGTCAAATATTCATAGGCTTGTCACTCAAGGAACGCTGTGATTGTGATTGATTTTTAGCTGCTTGGTTAAACCAAAGTCATGTTTGAAGTGCGCGGAGGTCATAAAAATACCTGCGTGATATAAGCAGGAGACTGTATATTAGTCTGCTGAGAAGAAAATGGGATTAATTTAACTTTGGGGTTCATGTGCTTCTTGCTTTCCTCCTTTAGTTCGCTTTTACCAGTTACAGGTCGTCTTGACTTACGACCGCAGTTGAGCCCAAAGTTTCTGTTGCTAAGCAAAACGGCTGTTAAGTGAGTTTTGCTCCATTTTACCACCTTTCTGGCCCAGTTGTTAAGCCCTTAAAGTTAGTAACCCGGTTGTTAAGTGAATCTGGCTTCCCCGTGGCTTGTCCGAAAGTCGCAGAAAAAAAGGGGATCACACGACTGCGACCGTCGTAAATATGAGTCAGTTGCCAAGGGCCTGAATTTGGATCGCGTGATCACGGCGATGCTGCAACGGACTTAAGCGCGCAAAAACGGTCCCAGGTCACCTTTTTCAGTTACGTTGTAACGCCGAACGGTCGCTAAACGAATATTGGTAAGCCGAGGACTGCTTGTGTTGAATACCAGCTGGAAAAGGAATCAAGGAGAGCTGCATTTTTGTCCCTTGTAACGTCCGCTTTTTTTTGGCTTCCAGGCTTCTTCTAACCGGAAGCGGGTGGAAAACCTCGCCAAGAAGAAGCTGGACTCTCTGATCAAAGAATCTCAAATCCGGGACTGCGAAGACCAGAATAATTTTGCCGTCACCACCTTATCGTCCTCGGGGAAATTGGGGAACAAGCATGATCTTAAGAAGGTGACTTTTTGTGTGTGTGTGGGGGGGAGAGAGGTAGCCCATCTGAAAAGCTTAATGCTAAAATATGAATAAATAGTACGATAAAGTTTCCCCCCCCAAAAAAACCCCGAACCCCAACATGATAACAGTTTGGTAAAATATATAAATAATGTGTCACTTCAGAGAGTTAGCTTAAATATTGAAATTGCTGTAGGATTCTCTAGCCCAGGGCTCCCCAACCCCCCAGTCCATGGACCGGTACCGGGCCACGGCATGCCAGCAACCGGTCCGCACAAACAAGCCAAGTCCCCTCCGTGGGATGCAGGCAGCACACAAAACCACACACACTCCGGTCCGTGGAAAAACCTCCCTCCACGGAACCGGTCCCCGGTGCCCAAAAGGTTGGGGGCCTCTGCTCCAGCCAGACTGTGGCTGTTGATTTTATTTTCCTGAACGATTCAATCCAATCCAATCTATAAATCCAGTCTCTAGTCCACCCCTGCCTGGAACAGGGGGTTGGACTAGAGGATCTCCGAGGTCCCTTCCACCATCCTTGTGATTTTACGTTCCGCGTTCGAATCTGGTCTTCTCTAGCGTCCCAAATCTCCTGCCCCTTCAGCCTCTTCTTTAATCTTCTAATCATCCCGAGTGGAAATGTCTCTTTTTTACCGGGGGAAGCCATTGGATGCGCAACCGAGCCTGGGATCCCCTGATTTTTCAGAAATGCCACCGGTGGAAAGCAGTTCCCACCAGGACCCTGGGACGGGGGGGGGGATGGGAGGGGGGGGGTCCCTTCTTCAAAGGAATCCTTGCCAAGTTCGCCTTTTGATAGCTATATTTCTTGACAACAACACTCCCCCCCCCTTTTCATCCTTCCTCACAAACCTCTTTGGAGCATTGAAGCTGGATATGTAATCGCAGTTAATCCTGACTGATCACCGCTGTGGTTTTTTTTTTCCCCCTCTGCGAGGAGGACTTGAGCGATGAACGGCGATGGGTTTTTCTGGGTTTTCCCTGTAATCAGGATAGATATTTACCGGCCACTTAGATTTCTCCTTTGTCTTGTGCGACCGCCATCCGACACGGGAAGACAGCGATGCGTGGAGAAACAGACTCGGCCGACCCATTAATATCACTTTCCAACCGGCTCTCCTGGAGACAGATGGCAGCCCCTGGCCGGCTGAGCGAGGGCGGCAGGTTCAGGAACGAGGCGCAATCAGCACAGCAAAACCTACCAGAATTTGAGAGGAACCAACTAAATTTCATTTTTAATGTGTGCCATTGTGCTCACAGGGGAACAAATGACAATAAAGGTTATCTTATCTATCTATCTATCTATCTATCTATCTATCTATCATCTATCTATCTATCTATCTATCTATCTATTCATCTATCTATCTATCATCTATCTATCTATCTATCTATCTATCTATCTATCTATCTATCTATCTATCTATCTATCTATCTATCTATCTATCTATCTATCTATCTATCTATCTATCTATCTATCTATCTATCTATCTATCTATCTATCTATCTATCTAAAATTACGGAGACAGAATAACCGAGTTGGAAGGGACCTTAGAGGTCTTCTAGTCCAACCCCCTGCTCGAGCAGGAGACCCTATGACCATTCCAGACAAGTGGCTGTCCAGTCTCTTCTTAAAAGCCTCCAGTGATGGAGCACCCATAACTTCTGGTGGCAAGCAGTTTCGCGGGTTAATTGTTCTCTCTGTCAGGAAATTTCCCCTTAGTTCTAGGTTGCTTCTCTTCTTGATTCGAGACTGTATGTTGGTACATCCAGAAAGAGGTACAGTAGTCCTCGACTTAACAGTCATTTGTTTAGAGACCATTCAAGGCTACAGCTGCCCTGAAAAAACTGACTTACGACTGTTTTTCACACTTACGTTGCTAAGCAAGACATTTATTAAGTGACTTTTGCCCCACTGTACGACTTCTCCCGCCACAGCTGTTCAGGGGACCGCCGCGGTCGTTAAGACAGTCACACGGTTGTTAAGTGGATCTGGCTCTCCCCTTGACTTTGCTTGTCGGAAGGTGGCCAAAGGGGAATCGCCTGACCCCCAGGGGGACGCTGCGACCGTCCTAAGTACGAGTCAGCTGCCAAGCCTCGGAATTTAATGTAACAAAACCGTCGTGCTTTGAACTCTGCTCCCGTTCCTGGCTACTTGCGCGGCGCCCGACTATAACCCTGCCTCGATGCACACAGGCATCTTCCTCCTCCCCTTTTCAACCACGACCCTGCGCAGCAGGCCTGGCTAGGAATAGGACTGGGCCAACCTACTAGAGCTGTGAACTCATCCAGATGTTGTGGGAGTTTCATCCCTGGAGGCTTTTCAAGAAGAGACCGGGCTGCCACCTCTCAGAAACGGTGCAGGGTCTCCTGCTCGGGCGGGGGGGTTGGACTAGATGACCCACAAGGTCCCTTCCAACTCTGTTGTTCTAATTCTAACGGTTAGGAACCGGGCTAGACTTCTCTTTCCTGTCCTTCCAGCTTTTTTGCACCGCCGGGGGACAATCCGCCTCCCTTCCCCTCCACAGCAGCTTTAAGCTCCGTTCTGCCTTTCCTGTAATGAGGTTTTGATTTGGTCTCCCCCCCCCTCCTTGCCCCCACCCCGGTGCCCTATTAACCGCGTCTGCTCCAGCAGGAGGGTTGATCTATAAAGAAATGATACCGGTATTGCCAGGCATTAGAAATCGAAGCCCAGGAGCCAGGCTGGCCTTTTCGCGGGCCTGCTTTGCTAGAGCTTTTATTCGCTTTTTTTCCTTGACAAATGGCTTATTAACAGGGTTTTTTTTTTTGCTTAGCATCGCTGAGTGCACACCGTTAATGAGGAAAGCAGGTGGGTTGAGATTTTGGAAGGGCACCCTGCTCCCCTTGGGGGGCCACCAGGGTGAGGTTGGGAAGGCCAGGAAGGCACAGGCGGTGGTGCAATCCTCTTTGGCAACCTCGCTTGCCCCAGACTTTGAATCAGTCTGAGGTTTTATAAGGAAGCCCCCCTCCCTTCCTCCAAAATCCTCATAGGTTAATTTCCCAATAATTTGCCAGATTTCTTACACCCTCAGAAACTCTTAAGGCTTGAACATTGTAACCACCAGTACTGCTTTTCTTTCTTTCTTTCTTTCTTTCTTTCTTTCTTTCTTTCTTTCTTTCTTTCTTTCTTTCTTTCTTTCTTTCTTTCTTTCTTTCTTTCTTTCTTTCTTTCTTTCTTTCTTTCTTTCTTTCTTTCTTTCTTTCTTTCTTCCTTCCTTCCTTCCTTCCTTCCTTTCTTTCTTTCTTTCTTTCTTTCTCTCTTTCTTTCTGCTTTCTCTTCTCTCTCTCTCTCTCTCTCTCTCTCTCTCTCTCTCTCCCTCTTTCTCCCTCTTCCTCCCTCTTCCCACCCCAGGCTCTTAATCAGCGACTGTCCTACGTAAAAGGCTTTGCAGAGGATTTGCTGACATATTCTGTTGAAGTGTTGGAGGGGTGTCAGAGTTTTTAAAAAAGTCTTTTTTTTGTCACCGTAGAACAAGCACGGGGAGATCCTGGAACCCGGCGACGACGGGATCCTCAGCAAACGTCACAACCGATCCCTGATGGGAAGCTTGACCAAACGCAAGGTTATTCATCTTTTATTTTTGGGGAGAGGGTCTGGAAACATTTTATTCTGGGTTGGGGTTTCGTTGTTTTTTTTGTTTTTGACCGTGGGAAGATGGGTGATGGGAGCTTGACCCTGAAGCTGGTCAGTTGTTAGTTTCAGGTTTATTTTTCAAAACTGCAAGCCGGGATAATTTTTCAAAACTGCAAGCCGGAAAAAAATGAGGGCAGAACGAGCGATTCTGTGCCCAGAAATGAGCTTCAAGCGAGAGTTATCTCTCCTTTGTTATAACAAGTCAGCTGAAACGTGTTTTCCTCCCTGCCTATTTCTTTCTTTTTTTTTTTAAACCCCAGAAAAAATCCAGCAAACTCAAAAGGACCCCAAGTTTGGAAGATGGAGAGGACGACCTTGAATGCCAAGGAAACTTAACTAGAACTTCTGTCCATTATAGCAAGTAAGTTTAGGGGGAAAAAATACTGTTCTTTTTTTTCCAGTGTCGTCATAACTTCAAACTGTTGTAAGTTGAGAACTACCCGTAGAGCTTTAATACAAATCACCGGCGTGGGTTTTGGTTTGTTTGAGCAGGAAGAGCCAAATTTCACCTTGGCGATTTGTTCCTCCCTGCTCACCGTGTATCCCCTCCACCCTGCATGAATGGGTGGATCCATTTTGATTGGGGATCCCTTTCAGCCATTTCTAACCTTGCTTTTTGGTCCTCCCAGAACAAATCGGCAGAAGAAAACGATGAAACTCTCCCGGGCGCTCTCGGATCTGGTGAAGTACACGCGATCTGTTGGAAGCCGCGATGTGGAATCGGAAAGTAAGTTTGCCTGCCACCTTCCCTAGAGCCAAACAGAACTCATGAGCACCTCGGTGGAAGGGATCCATGGGAACTTGGAATGGTTGCTAAGCAACTGGCCATTAAGTCGAGGACTATCTGCAAATGAAGTTACAGGAGGTACCTATATCCCACTGGTGCCCGTGGGGAAGAGGTTGCCAGATAAATGGAATGGAATGGAATGGAATTAGAATAGAATAGAATAGAATAGAATAGAATAGAATAGAATAGAATAGAATAGAATAGAATAGAATAGAGCTGGAAGGGACCTTGGAGGTCATCTAGTCCAGCCCCCTGCTCAATCAGGAGAACCTATACCGTCCGAGACAGGTGTGTGTGTGTATGGACCTGGGATAGGCAGATGTGGATGTTCGAATTGATGGTATTACAGATCTCGTCGCAGGATGGAAGCAGTTCCCAGTAAGGCCGCCTTTTGCAATTGACTCATGGCGAATTTGTCAATGCCGATGATGGTGTTCAAGTGGTGCTCCAGTTGTTTTGGGATTGCACCCAAGGCGCCTATTACTATTGGCACTACCCTTGCTTGCCTTTGCCACAGTCTTTCTATTTCTATTTGTAGGTCGTTGTATTTTTTTTATGATGATGACAATGATGATGATGATTATTATATGCATGCTTCTTTCGCCCCAGTCTCTTCCAGCTGGCAGGTGTCCTCCTTCAGCGAAACGAAAGCTCACCAAATCCTCCAGCAAAAACCAGCCCAGTATCTCCTCTTCAACCAGCACCAGCTCTCCCGGATCTATCCTTCTTCCTACCGGGTGGATTCCAGCAATTACAACCCTCAGCCCTTCTGGAACGCCGGCTGCCAGTTGGGTAAGGAATCCAGATGTTTTCAGCCCCAAAGCCCACTTCCCTTCACGCTTCCCTGCCTCGGTTCTGGCCACCCCGTCCCTGAGAGGGATGGAGGAGGAGGAAATGGCAGATACAGAAGCGAAGCAAAAGGAGAAATTCATTTTGGTGGAATTTGTCTTGGAGGGAAACTGTAAAGCAGTGTTTCTTCCTCTCTCTCTCTCTCTCCCTCTCTGTTTAATCGCACAGCTGCTGTTTTTAGTCCGGTTCTTAAAATTAGCTGGCGGAGAACGAAGAGAAAACCATTGCCCCCCCCTTTTTATTTCTCAGCCATGATGGTTCCTCTTAATATCATTTTCTGAAAACAAACTAGTTGTTTTTCTTTAAAAGATAGAGAGAGAGAGAAAGAGAGAAAAGAGGAGGAGGAGGAGGAGAAGGAGGAGGAGAAGAAGGAAGAAGAAGAAGAAGAAGAAGAAGAAGAAAAGAAGAAGAAGAAGAAGAAGAAGAAGAAGAAGAAGAAGAAGAAGAAGAAGAAGAAGAAGAAGAAGAAGAAGAAGAAGAAGAAGAAGAAGAAGAAGAAGAAGAAGAAGAAGAAGAAGAAGAAGAAGAAGAAGAAGAATAGAAATGCTTTCTGAAATGGCTGGATCAGAATTTGCCACTTAAAATTTCATTTCTCAGTTATTCAGCAATAGCATTTCGATTTATATACCGCTTCACAGTGCTTTACAGCGTATTGCCCCCAACAACCTGGGTCCTCATTTTACCGACCTCGGCAGGATGGAAGGCTGAGTCAATCACGAGCCGGTCAGGATCGAACTCCTGACAGTGGGCAGAGTTTGCCCGCAATCCTGCATTCTGACCACAGTGCCACCTACGGCTCCGATATTTCCCATTTTTCCTTCCGTTGCAGTGGCGCTGAACTACCAATCCGAAGGGAGAATGCTGCAGCTCAACCGCGCCAAGTTTGGTGCCAACGGGAATTGCGGCTACGTCCTCAAGCCCAAGTGTATGTGTCAAGGTAAGAAGATGAGGCCGTCATCAGCAAGTCTGTCTCGTTCACAGCCTCCCCCAAAAACTGATTGGAGTCCTTAACTTCACATTTAACTTCCCAGTCAGGAAGGTCCTTTCTTCCTCTGCTTCCTGGTTTGTTTCTAACTCAAAAGAGGAATTTTGTTTGATTTACTGACTCCCCAGGTCTGAATTTCTGGTCCCTTCCCTTCCCTTCCTTTCTTCCTCCTGTCCCTCCCTTCCTTCTCTTTCATTTTTCCCTCCACCTATCTCTTTTATCTGTCAGCCATGACTACGAGGACTGGGAGCGAAGTGGATTTACAAAATCCACAACATGGTTGGACTCCCACAACATGTATGGACCTGCCTTCCTGGGCCCAGAGACCCCTAGAGACATGAAATCCCCATGTAACTTCTGTAACTCTCTTCCAGGGATCTTCAACCCCAATTCCGAAGATCCTCTGGCTGGCCTGATGAAAAAGCAACTCGTCCTGAGGGTCATCAGTGGACAGCAGCTCCCGAAGCCGCGCGATTCCATGCTTGGAGACCGAGGCGAGGTATGGTGGTCTGAACCCAGAGTAGTCCTGTGGGAGGGGACGGCTATCCAGAGGGAAATAATACAAATAGCCCTTAGGCTTACATACTACTTCCCAGTGCTTTACAGCTCTCTCTAAGTGGTTTACACAGTCAGCCTGTTGTCCCCAACAATCTGGGTCCTCATTTTACCGACCTCAGAAGGACGGAAGGCCGAGTCAACTTTGAGCCAGTCAGGATCGAACTCCTGGCAGTGGGCAGAGTTTGCCTGCAATGCTGCATTCTAACCATTGAGGGAGGGAGGGAAAGGAAGGAAGGGAAGGAAGGAAGGGGAGCGAGGGAGGGCAATAGCAATAGCCCTTAGACTTATATATCACTTCACAGTGCTTTACAGCCCTCTCTGAGCAGTTTACAGAGTCAGCCTATTGCCCTCAACAACCTGGGTCCTCATTTTACCGACCTCGGAAGGATGGAAGGCTGAGTCAACCTTGAGCCAGTCAGGATCAAACTGCTGGCAGTGGGGGCAGAATTAGCCTGCGGTACCGCATTCTGACCACTGCGCCACCAGGGCCCTCCTCACTGCAGATAGCCTTTGACTTGGGACCAGTCGCTCAGTAGCTGTCTGAGGTTCCGACAAACCGACATGGACGGGATACTTATAACCGGGATTCAAAGTTCCAACGGTTGGGGATCCGAGCCCTTGGGATCGAACTTTGGGCAAGCCAGCTGCATCGACGGCCATTTGCAATCTCCCGTGGTCACGTGACTGATTCAGGACGGTTGTGCCAGAATCCAGCATTTACACCGACTTACCGGCTAGGACAGGGGTAGGCAACCTTGGCTCTTTTATGACTCGTGGACTTCAACTCCCAGAATTCCTGAGCCAGCATGGGGGAACTATGGCCCCCTCATGACTCGTGGACTTCAATTCCCAGAATTCCTGAGCCAGCATGGCTCAGCTTGGAAACCTCTCCCTTTCCCCTCAGCATGGCTGGCTCAGGAATTCTGGGAGTTGAAGTCCACGAGTCATAAAAGAGCCAAGGTTGCCTACCCCTGGGCTAGGATGATCCCCAAATTTCTGAATAAAGAATGAAAACGGTCCATTTGAAGGCGCAATTGGGATAACTCTTTCCGATTTCTAGGTGGGGGGGCGGAGAGGAACCAGCCAGCGCTTTTTCTCTTGGGGCAAGGAGATGTCTGGGACTTCCGGGGGTGGGGGGCAAATGCCATCAAGGGCTTTTTCTTTTTTTTTCTTCCCCCCCCCCGAGAAAGCGAGTTAAGTTTGCAAGCTGGGCTTCAGCGTCCCTCCTTTCCCCCCCTTCTGACCACTACAAGATCCATCACGCAGCTTCGATTTTTTTTTTTTTAAAAGAAAGATTATGCAACCTCTTCCTTTCCCGGGGGGGGGGGGGGGCGTTTAGCAGGTGCTTGGCCGGTTCTCTTTGTGCAAAAAAAATAAAATAAAGAGCCCAGTCCACATTATTGTCCGCAGGGTGCCTCTGGAGAGTCAGGAAAGTTCTGCCAAGACCTTCCATCAAAGTGACAAGCCTCTATTCACCAGGCCTCCCTGGAAAGCAAGGGGGTGGGGTGGGGGGAGAGACTGAAAAATAAATAAATAAAACTCCCAGCGAGAACGAGCCCCGAATCTCCCTGTAAAACGACGTTTAAGCCCGCTGAGTTGTCAGAGCCAAGATCGATGGCTTTCTTCCGACGACGGAGCCTGTTTGAACTGGGGCCCTGCTCCAAATTTTGTCTTCTCCCCTCTTTCCCCCCCCCCATCCCTTCTCAGGATTTATTTTGCCTGTGAGCAAAAGTTGTGTCTTGGGGGTTTTTTTGTTTTTTTTAATTGGGGGCTACGCGTAATCCTTGTGGGTGGTTTCTTTCTCCCGAGCTGTTAATTGGCCTGTCCAGGGGAAGAAAAAAAATACCATTTGAGTTTCGTCTCTAATCATCCCTTTCTCACTTGGGGGCCAGTCTGAGTATCAACGATGGGACCGGCGCACGGCAACACGTAGGTGATGCCTCGTTGTGCATCTAAATAAACTCTTTTAACGCCCTCGATTCTGTTCCCTCCTGCGAGTTTGCTCGGAATAAAAGTGTTTTGATTCTGAATAAAATACAGCCTTCTAGTTTCCCCTAGATTACGTATCCTGGGAAAGCCGGCGCTTTTATACCTTCCTTGAAAAATGTCCAGGTTGCTCCAAAATTACGTATTTATTCTTCCACTGATTGGTTTGTCAGTTTGAAGATTAAAAAAAGATGATTTATCTCAGCAGTAAGTGAGTGTTTAAAAACAAACGCAACAAAAAATCAGGGCGTTTTGAGACTCTCTCTTGTATATGTGTTGCTAAGCGGAGGAATTGAACTGGCGGCCTTTGGAAGGAAAACGTGGAGGAACGTGGTCCTTCTCCAGTATCTCCAGATCCAAGGCCTTTGGGTGGCAGATGTGCAGAAGGCCACTTCTCAGATCTTATTAAGAGAGCCATCTTGTCAGTTAATTAAGATTTACGGCCCACGAAGAATGCCACCGAGTTGGGGAAAGAGGCCACGGGTCCAGCCGTGCTTGGTGACATTCATATTTGACCTCTTTTCCAGATCATAGACCCGTTTGTGGAAGTCGAAGTGATCGGCTTGCCCATGGATTGTTGCAAAGAGCAGACCAGGGTTGTGGACGACAACGGTACGGCTTCTCTCTCCTTCATTTTGACTCTCCCTTTCCCGCCATCTCTGTTCTGTGCCTTCTGGTGCTTTGAAGAGTAAGTCGATCCCCTCCTCTCTGTGGAATCTATAGATACCTATCTATGACTGGCTGGGGAATTCTGGGAGTTGAAGTCCACACATACCTATCTTAAGGCTGGCTGGGAGTTGAAGTCCACCCATCTTCAAGCTGCCAAAGTGGAGGAGGAACCCTGCTCGGTAGATCACTCTTGGAGAGGTCCATTCTCCTGACTCTTGTCTTTGCAGGTTTCAATCCGATGTGGGAAGAAACCTTGGTTTTCAACATCGGCATGCCAGAGATTGCGCTGGTGCGTTTCCTGGTCTGGGACCACGATCCCATCGGCAGGGATTTTATTGGCCAGAGAACGATTGCGTTTACGTCAATGATGCCAGGTAAAGATGGACCTGTTCGTATAACCGTGTGGGTTTTTTTTTTTGTTGTTGTTCCCCTGCATTTCCTCTGCGATACTCAGGCTCTGAGAATTTGCCCGTTAAGGTAGGTACCAAACAGACAATAAAGAGGGAAACCATCGCTGGGTGTGTGCCCCCAAATCTTTCTTTCCGTCTGGCGAGGAGCTTTGAAAACCCTGGAGAGACATTTATTGAGCAAGTTAGTCCTTTGAGCATTTGACGTTAGTGGAAGCCGCAGAAAAAGGACCACGGATATCCTCCCGTTTTCTCTCGCCCCGTTCCTCCTGCCAGCCATAACCAAAAAAGGCGTCTCCGAATTGCTGGTTATCTCTGCCAACTTTCCTTTGGCTCATCCCCGGATCGATGGGGAAAAACTTCAAAGCGTGGGCGTTCGTTGCTGTGTGTGTGTGGGGGGGTTATTTTTGGTTTTGCCTTAAAACGAGGCTGTCATTTTCACTGGCAGCCAAAGATGGGCTGCAGTTAATGCCAATAATGGCGTTAAAAGCCAGCTGGAGGGTGAATGCTTGCAAAAATTGGGGGGTTATTAATGGGACTCTTTTCTCTCTCCCCCCCCCCCATCCATTCCGTCTCTCCCTTTGGGCACCCGAATGTATGCACATCCGCCAGGGCCTTCCCAGCTCAGATAACACAACACACACACACACACAAACACACACACCGTCTTTCCATCTATCCCTGTCTGTCATCCTTTATCCTCTTCAAAGCTGGGCAGGAAAGGAGAAGATTTTCAAGGAAAGGGGGAGGGAAAACCCTCTAGGTGGCACTGAAAGAGAAGAACGAACAAAAAGACACGTGAATTGTGACACTCCGGATGGCTTCCGGGGAGAGCCAGCAAATCAATTAGAAAATACGCGATTGTCAGCGGGGACTCCGTTCTTTGATAACTGCAGAGAGAGAAAGAGAGAAGCTGAATTCCACAAAGGAGCATCTCCACTGACAGATGCAATGTGGTCGCAGGATATGAAAGGACCGGCAATAAATTAAACATCTGGAAACCTCTGAGACCCAGCTTGCTTTAATGCCAGCACTGAATAGCGGCAGCATTGTCCAGTAATTTTGGATCCCCAAGAGACTTCTCTTTATATATGTGTGTGTGTGTGTATGTCTTTATTCATTAATTCATAATATAAAATACAAAAAACCATCATCACCCTCATTTTAGCCATTCTCCATCCACTGCAGGAGGGAGGCCTCTTCAGCCTGTTTCCAACCAAGATGGTTCTGGGCTTCCCTTTGCCAATTGGGCCCGCCACACCGGGCTGATGTGGTCGCTCCATCTTGTTTTAGATCTCTTTTGTGGGGGCGCTTTTGATCAAGCGGGATCCGTTCTAGGACTGCCTCGGTCCACCTGCCGTCCGTTCTTCTTACTACGTGACCAGCCCGTTCCCAGTTCCATTCTTTCCCTTTTTTTTGATGGCATCATCTTCTTTCTTAATGGATAATTTCTCCTTAGCCCAAGATACGTTTGGCTTAGGGTGGGCCTGGTTCCGAGCGTCTTCTCTTAGCTTCCTTCTCTTGTCGTTCATCGGCCACCCATTTTTTTTTTCGACACCTCCCTTCTTCTGGATCCTGGTCTTGGCTCAGCTTTCGCCTTCATCTACTCTCCTTCCTGTTCCCTCTCCTTGAAACCAGATCTCCTCTCCGACCAGGAATGGGGGAGGTTGGGAGACCCCGGAAGGGATTTGGGCTAAAGGAGACGAGCAGCCCTCGTTCACCCCGCTTTCCTTGCTTTCAGGCTATCGGCACGTCTACCTAGAAGGTATGGAGGAAGCTTCCGTCTTCGTTCACATAGCCGTCAACGACATATGTGGTAAGGTGAGTCATCCTGAAGTCCGAGCCGTGCAGACCTGTCTAGAACTAAGATTCCTTCCAGATGAGACGGTTGACGTGTCCTTAACGGAAGGAAGAACCAACGGCGCCCCGTTTCTCTGGCGTTTTGAACCGATTTCACATCTACGGAGATTCTCCCATCATCCAGGTCATGCTGGTCCCCAAGGCTGCCTTTCCAAAAGGCAACTGGATTTTCTTAGTTTTTTTCCCCCCTCGAAAACGTTTCGCTTCTTATCCAAGAAGCTTCTTTGATTCTAACTGAAGAAGTTAGAACTGAAGAAGCTTCTTGGATGAGAAGCAAAACGTTTTCAAGGAAAGTCCAGTTGCCTTTTGGAAAAGCATCTTTGGGACTAACACAGATATTTCTGTAATCAGGTGGTTCATATATACATTAAAAAAAAATAAAAATCAGTCTCAAAGCAATTCTGAGCATGCACCGGGTGCTTTTCTAGCTTTGCCTACAAAACTCAGCAACAGCCTTGGCCAAACCTAATCCTTGCTGCAGTTGTATGGTTTCCTGATGATCAGCTGACCCAGTGCTTTGGCAAATTCTTATCCAGACTCAGAGTGACTCTGCTAAGTTGTTTTTCTTAGCTAGTTACACCGCCAGTGCTCCTGTGTTCAAGGGTCTTTCAGTGCTTGAGAAGAAATAATTACATTCCACGTTGCTTAGGAAGGAACGTCATTTTTTTCACTGCAACGATTGACGCGTGCAACGCGATCCGGCATAACTGTGTTAGCAATTTTTGAATGTGGTCAAATCACAGGATGTCTCTGTTTAAATGCATGTCAGGAAAAACCTCACCGTTCCGACAAGGGTTTCTTCTATTTTCTTTTTCTCTTCTTTTTTTCTTTTTAACATTTCCCAAATGCTGGACATTCAGGGAAAAAAGGTCCATGCTGTAGCTGTTTTTTTAAAAATATATATATATATATTTCCCCGTCCAATTTTATTCTCTTCCCACCTTGATTAAAAAATGGCAAGTCCACTTTTCCGAATTTTCTCTAGCTTTTCAACCCAAGCTGATTCTCTTGCATTTGCATGTATTTTGGTGAATACGCCACACCAGAATCCAAAGGTTTTCCTGTGCCTGTTTTACCAAATATACGCATCCTATTTGTACTGTAAATAAATATCTGATGGGTTTCTTCTGAGGCAGGCATCCCAATTATCTCCTCTCAGTTACAGAGAGCGAGTTCGTCCATCAAGTGATGTGTGTTTGTGCCTTTTTAATCTATTAATCATAATTAGCCAAGCCAAATCAGTGGAAAATAATGCTGTCTAGCCGAAGCAACTCCATTAGAAACCCAAAACAGCTTGCCAAAATACACATAACCTGGTCAGGAAAAGAGACAGAAGGCAAAGCATCTATGAATTTTCTGTTCGTCGCTTTGCAAACCAGTTTAGATTGGGACAGCTATTGTCTTGGAAAATTCAGAAACTAAGAAAAAAGGAGAGTTAGGGTTTCATTTATCCATCTTCTCATCCGCATATGTTCTATCATATATATCTCATTTTTTTTTAAAAAAAAAATGTACCACACCCTAAACTCCCTACTGAATTAAACTACGGGTAATCCTCGACTTATTGAGCCCAAACTTTCTCTTGCTAAGCGAGACGCTCGTTGAATGAGTTTTGACCCATTTGACGGCCTTCCTCGCCACTGTTGTTAAGAGAATCACTGCAGTTGTTAACGGTTCTTAAGTGAATCCTGCTTCCCCCTTGACTCGGCTGGTCAGGAGGTCGCCAAAGGGGATCACACGAGCCCCGGGATGCTGCGAACCGTCATAAATACGAGTCAGTTGCCGAGCATCTGAATTTGGATCGCCTGACCCGCGTGGGTGGGTCTTAAGCAACGGTCTTAAGTGTGAAAAAAAAACCATCATAAGTCCCTTTTTTTTCAGAGCCGTTGCGACCTCAAGTGGCCACTGAATGAACTGTCATAAATCGAGGAGTATTTGTATGATGGAATTCTTTTTGGGTTGGGGGGAGGGTCTTTTTGAAAAGGAAAGCTGGTTTATTGGCACTTTAGCTCTGTTTGATTTCTCAGCCAGGAGCTGAGAAAGCAGATCTGTGCGTCTGTTCGGAGAGATCCCTTCTCAGCCGATCAGCTCTTCCCGGACAGTCCCCCATTGAAAGCCAAAAACGTGTCAGGAGGCGGAGGGGAGCAGGGGAAACGTCCCGAAGAGAACAAGCGAGTCTCTGTCTGGATTTAGAGTTGGCCCATCGGATTCCAGGTGCTGCGAATCCCGCAGGGAAGGAGGAGCTGTGCCGGACGGGCAATGTTGCATAGCAACGTTTTGGGGGGCTTTTTTTTTTTTTTGCAAAAAACCTGGCATTAGGCACCCTTTTCTCCTTCCAACAAGGAGAACTGGGAGGGGAGAAGTTAACACGTGAAGTTCAAGCCTCTCTCCAAGCTTCCTTCTTTTCTCCTCTCGGCCAAACAATCCGAGGGAGAGTTGAAGGAAGGCCAGTTTGGGTTGTTTCAAACCCTCCGACAAAAGGAAGGCATCTTGTCTGGAAAATCTTCCGCTTCTAATCCCTCCGGGTCTGGTCCTCAGCGTTAAATGAAATCAAAGAGAGGGGCCAAGCTTCCCGGCAGGCCTTCTGCTCTTCTGCTGCTTCCCTTTCCAACGTCCACCAGGGAAAGCTTTGCAGGGGAGTGTGTGGGGGGGTGGGGGTGGGTGGGAAGCCCAGCCCAGCCCAGCCCATAATTCCTTTCCACCTTGTACCGGATCGGGCCCCGAATTGGAGTTAGTTATCTCTGCAGGGGAGGGGGAGGAAATTTGGAGGCCCCCCTTTCCTCCTGCAATTGGCTCATTTTGTCGAAAGATTCCCCCAGCCTCTCTCCAAATAAATGCTTCCACTCTTTTTCATCAATCCAGGGGGGGGGGGGGGGGGGAGAGGATGGATCGATCCGTTCTTGGCCAGGAGTCAGTCAGATGCCGTAGCGCTTAATAAACTGAAGCAGGAAGGAAAGGGGGAAATTGGATTTCTTCCTGCCCCCCCCTCTCTTTCTCTCTCAGTTTGTCTCTCTCTGTTTCTCTGTCAGTCTCTGTCTCTCTCTCTCTGTCTCTCAGTCTCTCTTTCTCGGTCTCTCTGTCAATCTCTGTCTCTTGGTCTCTCTCTCTGTTTCTCTCTCTCTGTTTCTCTGTCAGTCTCTGTCTCTCTCTCTCTGTCTCTCTCTTGGTCTCTCTCTCTCTCTGTCTCTCAGTCTCTCTTTCTCAGTCTCTATCAATCTCTGTCTCTCTCTCTGTCTCTCTCTCTTGGTCCCTCTCTCTCTCTCTCTCCCTCTCTGTCTGTCTATCTCTTTCTCTCTCTCTCTCCCTCTCTGTCTGTCTTTCTGTCTCTTTCTCTCTCTCTCTCTCTGTCTCTGTCTCTCTCTCTCTCTCGCACAGAGTCTAACCGTAAGCTTAAAAGCCCTTTGCCTTTAAAAAAAAAAAAACATCCAGAAAGTGAATTATGTCGGGGTTAATTAAGTAGAAAAGTAGTCCTGTCAATTGTCCTTCACTTCAAATAGACACCGCAGAAGGTTGTGTGTGTGAGAGAGAGAGGGAGAGAGAACGAGAGAGAGAGAGACCTTAGGAAAGAGCTTCTGCTGGACTAGAAGGAATGAGAGCCTGACTCTCAAGCCATTGATTTAGATTATGAGGACTAGAAACTTACTTTTCCAGAGAGGCAGGACCGTTATTTGATGCTACTCTGGTTTTTTTTTGGGGGGGGGAACAACATTGACAAACAGCATTGACTTTAATGAAGTAGCCTTCGCCCAGAGAGACAGACACCCAGAGCATTTGAAGCTTACCTATCTCTCCACGGCAGGCAATTTTCTCCCTTGATTAACCTCCTTTGATCAGCCCCCCCAACAAATTCCTGCCCCCTTTGATTTCTCCTTTCCCCCCCCCCTTCTCTTTCTCTCTCTCTCTCTTCTTCTGCTTGAGTTGCTTCCTGATGGATAGTTTTAATTTGCAGCTGACTGACAACGGCCTTTTTAAAAAGCTGGCAGCAATTTTTTTATTTTTTTTTGGGTGGGGGGGTGACTTGCTGGCTTCCAGTTTGCCCAGCACCACCCCGCCTGCATCTCTTTCTGTCTTCAGAAGCCCCCCTCCCACTGCAACTCCTACGCTCGCCTTAAGTCCTCCCCCCCCTCTTCTCTTTTTCAATTTCCCCAACTGATTTGTTTTTTGATTGCTTTATCTCTGGTTCTTCCTGTTTTTTTTTTCAAATCGCTTACCTACCCCTCGTTGTGTTCTCATTAACATTCCGCCTGCCCCTGACTTTGTGGGCATCAATCTACTAATTATGGAGTCTAATCTTTCCAGGAAAGAGATCCCTTCATTTTGGACGGGTGCACTCTGACCCCTAAGCTGAGTCCCACTGAATATGGAACCAGACTCAGATCTGCGCAAGGGGATTATGCTATATTTTTCTGCCTCTAGGGGGGGACGGGACAAAAAAGTCTTCTCCAACTGTTGCTTTTTTTTTTTCCTAATTAGACTTCTTTCATTCCAAATACAATTTAATTATACAGAAAGGGGACTTTTCACCTTGCTATCCCCGCGCCTTTTAATGATTTGAATTTGGTATGGAACATCCTTCTGCTAACTGTAAAAAAATCATGACATCCTTGGTGAAGCACCATTTTGGGATGGTTCAAGAACGTTGTTCTCTTTGAATCCACCCGTCTTGTCCATTTGTTTTGGCAACCACCTTTTCGGACAACATCCAGCCGTTTGGACAACCCTTTGTCTGGAATGATATAGGGTCTCCTGCTTGAGCAGGGGGCTGGACTAGAAGACCTCCAAGGTCCCTTCCAGCTCTTGTTGTTCTGTTATATCAAAGTAGACAATGGTACCTTCTTCCAATTTTAAGCGCTAGTTTCCATGAAGGTGGTAAGTAAATCTAGGACTAGAATGCATAGCTGAGCAATTGGGGAAGGGGGTCTCTACTGCAAAGCTGTCACGCTTTTTAAGAATTGTTTGGTACGCTCAGAAAGCCACTTTGCTCTTTTTCGGCTCCCTTTTCTGCCTCCCTGGGGGGGATTGAATAATGTCGAAGTCCACCTTGATCCCTCCTCTGTTTTGTCTCTCTCTCTCCTCCTCCCCCCCCACCCTTTTCGTAGTTTATCCGTGTTTATTTTGTGTATGTGGGTTACGTGCCCGACCCTTTCCTCAATCTCTCTTAGGGCCGTCTCGGATTTTGCTGCTTCTTCTCCCGTGTCTCACTTTCTGCCTTTTACTTCTGTCTGTTTGTGATTGCAGTGGCCTTCTGTGTGTCAAAAAAGGTCTCCTTTTAGAAGCAGAACAAATTTAGACGCCACAAAGGTACCCCCCCTTCTCCCTTCCTCGACACCCAGGAAGGTGTAGAGAGCTCGGAGCATCACCACGCTTGCATGCTTCTGTCCACCCGAAAACATCATGAACATTTTTTGTGTGTCTTTGCCCTGATTTAGCTTTTTTTTTTTTTTTTTTTCTCCTCCTCTTGGGGAAAAAAAAACAACAACCAACAACGACACACACACACACACACACACACACACACCAAACCCAAACTTCCACTCATAACATGGATTGCGACATTTCCCGGAAAGTTTGCCGAGCCATTGAACCTCTAGACTTTCCCACGTTTATCAAGCAGATCCAGGATTCCCCACTGGCTTCCCCAATGTTTTGGTTTTTTTTTTTTTTTAAAAAAAATCCTAATTGCCTTCCTCCGTGTTTCTACAGGTCGTCCTCGACTTAACGACTTAACGCAACACAGCCCCAAGGGGTATCCCCCACCGCAACGGAACCCACAATTTGTCCTGTGGGTTGTTTCACCCTCCGTTTAAGTGTCCCCACCCTGGGCTTGACCCCCCCCGCGTGCAAATATGCTGGATCTTCTTCTTAAACGGCTTTCTTTCTTTCTTTTTCTTCCCCACCAAATTTGCACTGGATTTGGGATCTTGAATCGCTCGTTTGGATTCAAGGGTCAGCGGATTGCCTCGCCGGGGGAATGTGTCAAGTGACCGCAAGGGGCTGATGGGAAGGGAGGGGGAAGAAATATCACTGCACACCACTGCATTCCATCAATGGGGGAGGGGGAGTGTCTTGTGTTTCTTGGGAGGTGAGGAAAATCCCTTCCTCCGTTATCTGTGTATGTTGTACATGAGAATTTCTTGCTGATTTTTTATCTATCTGTCTATCTATCTATCTATCATCTATCTATCTATCTATCTATCTATCTATCTATCTATCTATCTATCTATCTATCTATCTATCTCTATCTATCTATCTATCTATCTATCTATCTATCTATCTATCTATCTATCTATCTATCTATCTATCTATCTATCTATCTATCTATCTATCTATCTATCTATCTATCTATCTATCTATCTATCTATCTATCTATCTATCTATCTATCTATCTATCTATCTATCTATCTATCTATCTATCTATCTATCTATCTATCTATCTATCTATCTATCTATCTATCGGGTTGTTGCCAGCTTGGCAGTTATTCTATGTATTTGCCAACTTCACTCCCTTCTAGCCCTGATGATGTTCCCTAGTTGGGTCATGAAATGTCTGCAAGAAAACCACCAAGCTCAGAGAGCACCCAGGACCTCACAGTCCTCCTCCTCCTCCTCCTCTCCCCCTCCTCCTCCTCATAAACCCACTCCCTTCTAGCACAGATGATGTTACCTAGTTGGGTCATGAAACGTCTGCAAGGAAACCACCAACCTCAGAGAGCATCCAGGACCCCAGATGTTAGAAGGGTTCCAACACTCGGATGGGCCTATGCAGACGTGACCTTCCCCATGATCACCGGGGGCGGTGGGGGGGGGAAACCATCATTTGGGTTAGGAAATGGAAACAGCCGGGGAAGGGCGGGGGGCTACAGCTGTGAAGTCTTGAAACCAAACTGCAATTCATATCTTCCTCCCAGTTCTGCCTTCCAGTCCAACCGGGATTAGCCGAGGCTACCCTAAGGTTAAGAACATCTTGCATTATCGCTGCTCGGTGTGGTCTGGTCTGTTTTGGTTTTCTCCCTGGCCGCGCCGGGGAAGAAGCATACACGCTCTGTGATGGCTTCTCTCCTCCTTCTCCTTCTCCCCCCAGGTCAAGCAAGCGCTCGGCTTAAAAAGTCTCTTTCTCAGAAGTCCAAAGCAGGCCTCGCTCGACAGCCATGTTGCTGGTCAGCTCCACCGCAAACATTCCTTTAGCAGCCAGCTCTTACGGCGGACGGCCAGCGCACCCACCAAGAGCTTGAAAAAGCCCAAGATCGCCCTGGACGCCAGAGACAGCGGCTCGGAAGGGACCGGCAAGGACCCCGCCCTGGAAGATGCCTCCCACCCTCGCTTTGGCCAAGAGTCTGACTGCCCGTCCCCCGTGCCGTCTCCTTCCCCAGAGGGTGTCAGCCGCCAGGAAGCGGACCCCCAGGAACCCAAAGGTAAGGCTTGCAGTTTGGGCAGAGAGCAGAGCAGCCGCGGCCAGGGCTTCCGGGACGCCACCTTCAGCGAGCCCATCCGGAGATCCAGCCGGGTCTGCCTCCGGGAGAAGCCGGCCGGCGAGAAACAGGGCCTCTTCACCCGCTGCGCCGGCAACGAACCGGGTAGGATCGGTGTGGCCACCTACTGCATGAAGTGCGTGGTGGGCTGCCACGAGGGCCCCGACGTGGAGGGCCAGCGGAGCGAGCCCAGCGGCGCTCAGCCGGCCGCTGGCGAGGCTCCGCCCTGCGGCTGCTGTGGCGCGTTGGCAGGCGAGGAGCGGGTGGAGCTCAAACCTTGGGGGATCCGGGAACAGCCCCGAGCACGCTCCGATCTGCACCTATGCACCAGCTACGGGGCCACCAGGAGCCTGCCCAGAACCTGCCAGCCCTTTGGGACCTCAGGGAAGAAAAAGGGGGATTCCGCGTGTCTCGGGGCCAAGGACCGGTCCTGGCACCGGTGGCGCCCTCCGCCTGGCGGCAAATACCGGAGTACCGTCAACCTGGTGGGTTCCAACAACGGGTCGGTGTCCTCCAGCTCCAGCAGCTTAGAGAGCCTGGAAAGCCCCAATTTCTACAAAGGCTGGCCGGAGAGCGCCCGCAAGCCGGCAGGCACCCTTCAGAGGGAAATGAATGCCTTGTTTTCTGAAAAAATGGAGGAAATTCGCAGTAAATCCCCTATATTCTTCACTGGTAAGAGCAGATCTCCCGCGCCCGACCCGTCCATTCCAGATCGCGCCGTCGTCTCCCCGTAGAAACCTCCGCGCTCCTTGTTTCACTGGTTGACGTGCGGCTCAGCTGCTTGAGCCTCGTCCTTCCTTGGTTGACCGTCCAAGCATGGGGTGGACACTTCATTCCTGCTGGGGGGCTTCGCCGTAGCCAAGTAGTGACTTCCCCTGCATGCCGGCCCGTCTCCTGTAGCAAACCTCTGTTTTGCAGGTTGTCGTGGTGTCCCTTTGTGTGTTCAATGCATGCCTGTGATCCGAGATCCGTTTCTAACCCAATCAGATTTGCTGCATCAAGGAAAGCAAAAATTTAACTTGCTGCCTGGTCCCTGCGTTATTTATTACATAAATAGGAATTCTAAAACGGGTTTCCCAGTTCTAATCAACGGCTTCCTTTGGGTTGGGAATCGGGGATGATGGTTAATGCTAGTGGGGTCACCCAAGCTGTCATTTTGAGCTAAGAACACGGGGTTGGACTAGAAGACTCCCGAGGTCCCTTCCAACTCCGTCGTTCTCTATTCATATTTCAGTATAGATTTACAATTTACATTCTCATCCATAATCCTGGCTTTTTCCCCCAGCTCTTTCTCTTGAGCTTCTTCTGGTTGGGTCAAAAGCGAATTCTCAGGATCGGCACGTTGAGTCAGTCTCATTTCTTCTTACTAATTTGTTCTCTATCCCTGAACTAACTGGGTGTTTTTTTTCCTCCTTTTTTTAAACTTTTCCCTCTTCTTTTTGTGTCCTCTTCCTCCATGCCCTCTTTTCCCGCGTAGTTAAGAACTGAAAGGATGATCAAGTCCCAGGTAACTAATGAACTTTGCTGTTGATTTTCTTTCGTGGTTTCCTTTGCCTGCTTTCTCACCTGCTCTGCAGCAGGGGTGGGGAAACGCTGGGCCCGTTAGGACCTGCGGACTTCAACTCCCAGAAGTCATTGAGCCAGCGTGGCTGGCTCAGGAATTCCGGGAGTTGAAGTCCACAGGTCCTAAAGGCACCATAGTTCCCTACCCCAGCTCTACGGCTTCTCCTTCCCAGCTTCACACTAATGGTCTGAAACTTTTCCTGCGTTGAAATAATGGGAAAGACTCGTAGGGGGTTTTAGATTTTGCCTGTGGTTTGTTCTCCAAGCTTGTCTTAATATAATTCCTGAACGTTTCGTTACCAAACTACATAACGTCATCAGCAAGATTTTCCTGCCCTGTTCTCCTTGGCTCATAAGTGTCTTGTTTGCCAGCGTGGTTAGTTGGTCTTTGAAGCTACTTTTCCTGCATGTTGGTTTGTTTGTTTGCGGAAAGAACGGCTTGTTCCCTCCGTGCTCGCTACCTTTATTTCGTGCAATTTTAGCTTTCTCCAAAAATATCCCCTAGGGCAGGGGTAGGCAACCTGGGCTCTTTTATGACTCGTGGACTTCAACTCCCAGAATTCCTGAGCCAGCCACGCTGAGGGGAAAGGGAGAGGTTTCCAAGCTGAGCCATGCCGGCTCAGGAATTCTGGGAGTTGAAGTCCACGAGTCATAAAGCGGCCTAGGCCTAGGCCAGAGGTAGGCAACCTTGGCTCTTTTATGACTCGTGGACTTCAACTCCCAGAATTCCTGAGCCATCATGGGGGAACTATGGCCCCCTCATGACTCGTGGACTTCAACTCCCAGAATTCCTGAGCCAGCATGGCTCAGCTTGGAAACCTCTCCCTTTCCCCTCAGCGTGGCTGGCTCAGGGATTCTGGGAGTTGAAGTCCACGAGTCATAAAAGAGCCCAGGTTGCCTACCCCTGGCCCTAGGGGAATTCTGGGAGTTTTGTGGAGGCGGCACAACAAAACCCTGCTAGGTGTAGCAAGGTGTCAGGGCTTGTTCTGTGTGTGAAGTAGTTCTAGGTAGGAGAAGTTCTTTGGCGTCTACTCATCCCTGGTTTTCTTTTCTTTCTTCCTCCAGATGTCCACCAATTCTCAAGGCACAGGTCGGCCCTTTCCTTACGCAACCTGCAGACCATCCACGAGGAGCCTTCCGGCTTCTGCTTCCCTCCGCCCGCCCACCTTGTCAGGGATCCCAAAGAGGAATCTGTGCCTCATCTTTCCCAGGAAGCTGTCCCAGACAGAAGGGATCCCCCTGGGCAGCTTGAGAGAACTTCCCCTGTGCAGCCTGCGGTTTTGGAGAAGACGCTTCGCGCTCCTAGAGTCTCGGACGAGGAAGAAGGGATGGGAAGCGCCCAAGAAGGAGAGGGCTGGAAAAGAGCTCCTTGCAACGGAGGCCTTCTCCCTTCACAAGCTCAGCGCAACTTAGTGTTCGACAATCGTTGGCTCCATCCGGCTGGAAACAGCCAGAAGAAGACGGATAGGCTGGTTCAAAAGCCGGCCGGTGATGAGACGAACAGAGCTGGACCACCGCACCAAAGCGACAGGGAAAACAGCGCCACACCAACTCCACTTCACACAACTCCCCAAGGAACTGTCGGAGTCCCCACGCCTCAGACGGTCGCCAGGAGATCAAAGAATGAAGGGTATAAAGTGGGCGACCGCGTAGTCTCACCGAAGCATCCTGATAAAGGTTCTCCTGCACCGGAAGTCTACTGGGATGCCACGGTCAACGACCGGATCTGGAGCAAGCTTGATTTCAGCGCCCACAGGGACAGCATGTCCTCTTCCTCCAGCATGTCCTCTAACGATACCGTAATAGACCTCTCCTTGCCCAACCTGGCCCGGAAAAGCCTCCCTGACCTTGGTGCTCATAAGACCTTTGAGGTCCTCCCCGACAGAAGAATCGCCAGGCCGTGGTCGGCCAACGCCGCCTCCGGGCGCGAAACCCCCACGGTGACCAAGAGCAAGTCTAACCCCAACTTGAGGTGCGATCAACCCGTGGAAGACGACTTGCGCCCGAGGCCGCTAGGGTTCTCTTCTGTCTCCAGAAGACACACCTGGAACCGGCTGTACGTGGAGAGCCTCAAGCGGCCTGGCCTGAAGTCGGAAGAGCAGAAGGCCCCCGATTCCAGCCACGGGAAGTCCAAAAGCCTGGGAGATCTCACCTCGGACGACATCACGTCCACTCTGGAGAGCAAGTACCGCAGCATCAGCCGCAGCTTTGCCACCCGCTCGGTGAGGGCCTCCCAGGCTCCGGGAAGACCCCCGGACGAGCTGACGGAGCGCCTGAGGAAGCTGACTTTCTTCCAGCAGGAGAACGACATCACTTCCCCCACCTGCCTGGAGCCCGCCAAGGCTGAGGAGGAGGAAGAGGAGGAAGAGGAAGAGACCGTCCTGATCCGAAGGTCTTCGTCCCGGAGTCAGAGCAGGGTGAGGTACATCGCCAACCGGGCCAGGCAAGCTCAAGAAAGGCAGAAGCTGAGAAGCCTGGCCCTGAGCAAGGCGAGTCCCATCGAGGAGCGGGGCGTCCCCGAAGGAGCCTGCTGCTTTCCAGGGGGGCCTTACATGGACCCGGCTTCCCCCGGCTTGTTTACATCCCAGCTCAAGAAGCCAACGGACTTGAACCCCGACGCCGAAGTCGTCTTTACTTTCAAACTCTGACGGTGGGAAGGGCTGAACCCAGAATCGATGTTTACATTGCTGTCGGAGCAAAACCAACGACCCCTTTCCCTCCTTTTCTTAAAAATATGGAGATATATATATATATATATGCCTAGTGCAGAAAACCCTCGTTGAATGAGGGAGGACTCTCCTCCTCCTCCTCCTCCTCCTCCTCTTCCTCCTCCTCCTCCTTCTCCTCCTCCTCCTTCTCCTCCTCTCTTTCCTTCTCCTCCTTTCTCATCCTCTCCTCCTTCTTCTTCTCACTTCTCCTCCTCCTTCTCCTCTCTTTTCCTCCTCCTACTCCTTCTCCTCCTCCTTTTTTCTTTCTCTACCCCTCTCCTCTCCTCCTCTCTCCTCCCCTTTCCTTCTTCTTCTCCTTCTCTCTTCTCCTTCTTCTCCTTCTCCTCCTCCTCTTCTCCTCCTCCTTCTTCTTCTCCTTCTCTCTTCTCCTTCTTCTCCTTCTCCTCCTCCTCTTCTCCTTCTCCTTCTTCTTCTCCTTCTCTCTTCTCCTTCTTCTCCTTCTCCTCCTCCTCTTCTCCTCCTCCTTCTCCTCCTCCTTCTTCTCATTCTCCTCCTTCTCCTCCTCTTCTTCTCCTCCTCCTTCTCCTCCTCCTCCTCCTTCTCTTCTCCTTCTCCTCCTTCTTCTCATTCTCCTTTTCTTCTCCTCCTCTTCTCCTATTCTCCATCTTTATCCTTATACTCTTCCTCCTTTCTCCTCATCCATCCTCCTCCTCCCCTCCTCCTCTTTCTCCTCTCCTCCTCCTCCTCCTTCTCCTCCTTTTTCCTACTCCTCCTCCTTCTCATCCTCCTCCTCTTCCCCTCCTCCTCCTCCTCGTCCCCTCCTCCTCCTCCTCCTCCTACTTCTTCTCTCCTCCTCCTCTCTCTCTTCTCCTACCTCCTCCTCCTATTCCCTCCTCCTCCGCCTCCTCCTCCTCCTCTTCTCCTTCTCCTCTTTCTCCTTCTCCTCTTCCTCCTCCTCCTCCTCCTCTTCTCCTCCTTCTCCTCCTCCTCCTCCTCCTCCAATGGACCATTTTACGTTTGTGAGAATCAGTAATAATAACAATAATCATAACGAGAATGCAGTCTGTAGCATGCGTCCACGGGGAGTGGGCAGCTCAGGTTTTCCCAGGGTTGGGAAGCGATCCTGAGTTGATGTCTTCCCTCTCCGCGTTTCCCGGGAAGCACGCCCAAGGAGCTGCACGATTCTCCCGTTCCTTTTCTTTTTTTCATCTACCATCTGCATTGTCACTTCCGTTTCATTTTAGGAGAAACCTAAAGTTAGGTAGTTAAGGATAACCAGGAACGGTGGAAGCCGGCTAGGAATAAAGAACGGTTTTCTCTTCTTTTTAGAACTCCGTTCTTCTTAGCCAAAGTTTCTTTCCCCGTCATTTTCAGATTATTATTTTAAAAAAAAGAAAAAAAGAAACCAGTTTGCACAAAAAAAAAAAACTGCATGCGTTCCTGTGTGCGTTTCTCTAAACTGATGCATTTTTGTACTCCGTTTTTTCCTAAGATAAACCGTTGTTGCTATGATGTTTGCGAGTCCAGCGTCTCTTTCGAAATCCCGTTCTTGCTTCTAAACTTTGACTTGAGGGGTGAAGGTTGAGGCAGCGAGTATAACAAGTAGGATTCTTTGTTTTTATTTCACAATCACCAAAGATGGTCTCCCCCCCCCCCCCGGAAATACCTTTCTCGTTGTTCTCTGCTTGTCTATTTTGCGCTTCCATGCGATATATTTTTTTAAAATAAATCAATGTTTTAAAAGAAAATTCAGAAAACGTTGGAACTCTGCGCTCAGAGATCAAACTCCTCCTTGAACCTGTTTGCTTGACTCCCCTTGCCTAATTAATGCATTATAATTAATACCATTTTTCCCCAGTAAGACAAAAAAAAGTCAGAGAATATATTAAGAGATCATATAAGTCGAATTTTATTTTTTAGCTCTTGCTACGTGTGATCGGAGAGTGTGAAAATAGGCTGAGGGCTGGATTTTTTTTTTGCTGTTGTTTTTGTTGTCGGTTGTTAGATGGCTTCCTCTTTCTAAACTGCAAATAATTTAAAATCTATTTGTAAAATCACCTGACTCAACTCCAGAAATAAAGATTATTTAACCTACTTGCCTTCGGGTGCTTTGTCCGCAGCTTCAAGCAGAGATCAGGAGTTTCAGGCTGTCATATTTATATTACTTGTCTTTCCTCTAAGTGGGGAAGCGTGGCCCCTTTAGGACTTGTGGACTTCAACTCCCAGAATTCTCCAGCCAGCCATAGTCATAAAAGGGCCACTGTTCCCCAGCCCTGCATGTCATTAATCTCTGGACAGATTTTTAGGCTTTCCATGCTGTAGGGAAAAAAAATACTGGTAGCTGAAAAGGATCCTTATCAGATAGGTGCTGTACTCAGATTACTCTATGAATACTCCTAGAGTTACTCAGCTTTGCTTTCAGAAAAAAACCCGGGTTTAATTTTCCATCCAGCATCTTAGTTTAAGAGAGCAGCTGGTGGTGGTGACCTTTGATGGGTGTTTTGCTTCCTGGACTGATGGCTGCTGTAGAACTTTTATGTCTAAGGGAGGTGTATATAAGTGGCCCGTAGACATGGCTTGTTTTGAAGCGTGAGTATCTTGTCCGATTACCTCCCATTCAACCTGAGTTCGGTTCAGTTCAGTCTTTCAAGGCTCCTGTTGGTTTTGCTAAGAGGTTTCTAGGGGCACCACCAAGAGACCAGAGGACCTCCTGAGATGCACACCCTGGAAGAGAATCCCATCGGGGAGAAAGCTGATGGCTGGGAAGGATACTTCTTGACTCATATCCTTCAGACCCACAAAGAGTGCTTGAAGCAGCATTTCCCTCTGCGTACGTTTCCCGCTGCATCCTATAACTTCCTCATTCGATCAACGCACGCCGTAAGGTAAGTACTAGCGGTACTTGATCTGTGTCAAAGAGCATTGTTACGACGAGGGAAGGGCAGCAGGTGGGGAGAGAACGATAAGGGTAGGTTGGGAGGAGATCAAATTATTAGGATCCTCAGAAGTTTCCCAACAGGACCATCAGACGCAGATCCGAAAACTCTTAATTATGATCTGTCGATGTCCATCCTCGGTCATCCAGGCTAAAGGGGTTTGAAGGCTGAATCGTGGCAACTGGACTAATTGTTATTTGTTAGTTTGAGACTAATTATAATCCTCTTTGGCCAGGCTCTTTGATTAGTTCCCATCCGTTGCTTCTTGTCCTCCCTTCAGGCGCTTTGGAGAACAGCTTGACTCCCTCTTCTTTGGGGCAGCCCCTGAGATATTGGAACACTGCTATCATGTCACCCCTCGTCCTTCTCTTCATTAGACTAGACATACCCAATTCCAGCAGCCGTTCCTTATATGTTTTAGCCTCCAGTCCCCTGATCATCTTTGCTGCTCTTCTCTGCTCTCTTTCTAGAGTCTCAACATCTTTTTTACATCGTGGTGACCAAAACTGGACGCAGCATTCCAAGTGTGGCCTTACCAAGGCCTTGTAAAGTGGTATTAACTCTTCACCTGATCCTGATTCTATCCCTCTGTTCATGCAGCCTAGCACTGGGTTGGCTTTTTTGGCAGCTGCAGTAAATTCTACGCGGTGTCAGCTTTGATGGTGTTCAGCTACCGTGTTCTTTGACGGCCTGGTTTCCTTTACCGCTAACTCTTCCCAAAATAATTGCTTTCTTCAATGAATCTCCCCCAGAGGACGTGGCCAAAATAAGTGAGTTTTGTGGGGGGGTTTTTTGCCTTCCACTGACATGTCTGGTATTACACTCTCCCGTAACCTTCTTGTTAAGTCACCTTTGCTGACCCAAATCTCCGTCCTGAAGTTGCAAGCATTTCTACTTCACGCCACAGGAGAAAAGGAAAGGAATTTTTTTCTTCCCCCCCCCCCCAAACACAGCCTTTTGTTTACATTTTGATTATTATTTTTACTCCCTGTGTTCTGGGCTGGCACTTGCCCTTCTTTACCCATCGGTGGATTTGGGGAAGGAAGACCAGCGAGAAACACAGCTTGTCCAAAAAAATGGAATTTTTGTCCTCTGCGACTCACCCTGTCGGTTGGTTTCCTTGGAATTCTTCCCTTTTTTTGCTTTGCTTTTTTTCCCCCCCACCCCCCCAAAAAAGAGAGAGAAAAGAAAAGAAAAAATCTCTGATCCTGGACTTGAGCTTTGAGACCACTTTTGCTCCAACATCCTTCAGGTCTTGGAAGATCTTGCCAACCCCAAAACTGAATGTATGATGTCCTGCCATCTCGCCCAGCATTGTTCCTGGCATAAAGCACCTCTCATTAATATTCCCAAGGCACCAGCTCACCATTTAACATCACCCTGAAAGGTTTTTTTTCTCCCCATAAGGGCTGTGTGTGTGTGTGTGTTGTTGTTGTTTTTTTGTCCCTCAATTCTCAGAAAACCCTCGTCGATTCCCTCTTGCTGTGGAAATTTACCTCTTGTACATAACGCTTTGAAATGCGGCCACCACCCACCCTGAATTTATGCATTTTAAAAGGAATTCAGCTTTTTTGACCACGGAGATTCAAACTTGGCTGGTGACCTATAATTATTTTCGTCTCATTATTCATGCGTCCGTATCTGTCTTGAGTATTTCTGAATTTTATGCGTTCTTCTCGCGATCCTCCGTGGATCTGAGATATTTGCATTTTGAACGGGGGGGGGAGGCGATGAATTAAAAAAAAAACACACACACGAAAAGACAAGGGACAGCGGGTTCATAGTTCAAGCAGTTGAAGAGTAATGATAGAGCTTAAAGTGGGGCTTTGAGAAATGCTGAATTGTTCGACAGCGGTCAAAGGTCGAAAACCTTTCTGATTTCGCTTGCCTCTTATCAGATTCTACTGTAAACCGGAAAGGTCCCTATTAACCAGCGTTTTCTACTTAACAAAAATGTTTGGTTTGTTCCCCAAAGCTTCCTAATTTTTTCCCCCTTCTGCTCCTTCTTTCAAAACTAACCACGGGTGAGTGGAACTCTACATGAGAGGGGAAATGCTCGGGATGAGCAAATTGTAATTCAGTCTTTTGTGATTAGGAAGGGGATCGGATGCGATTGCTGAATTTAAGTGGGAATCTGCCTAGAGGAATCTTCCCTGCATGGAGAAACCTAGCACATCAGGGGTAGAGCGAGATAGAAGGAGAACTTTCCTCTTAGTGAGAACAATTAATTAGTGGAACGATTTGAGTTCAGAAGTTGTGGGTCCTCCAACACCGGAGGTTTTTAAGAGGAAACTGAACAGCCACTAGCGTAGGGTCTCCTGCTTGAGCAAGGGGTTGGACTAGAAGACCTCAAAGGTCCCTTCCGACTCTCTTATTCTATTAATTCATCAAGGGAACGGCCTGCCTCCAGAAATGGTGGGTGCTCCATCGCTGGAGGTTTTCAAGAAAAGATTGGCTATCCATTTCTCTGGACTCGTGTAGGGTTTCCTGCTTGAGCAAGAGGTTGGACTAGAAGACCTCCAAGGCCCCTTCCAACTCTTGTCCTTCTGTTATCTAGCTTCCCTCGTGGGATCTGCAAATGGGAAAGGGCGCCCAACGTTTTCACCCACCTACCGCCGAAGGACCGGGAGAAAGGCACACGAGAACGCACCGCTACCACCTTCCAGTGGAGAACAGGGGAACAATACTCTCCCTCTTTAAATCCTTCCCCCCCACCACCACCCCCTCCCCAGCCTCCCCCAGCTCCTCCTCTCCTCAGTTGGACCGTCTGGCTGATTGTTGCAGTCATTTCCTCCGAAGCATCTCCTCGACGCCGGCTGCGTTCTGCCGCCGCCGTTCAGGAAGCGGTCCTCTCTCGCCCGCTGAAGGTGCCACCCAGCGTAAGTGAGACCTTGTCCGTCTCCTCTCCTGGAGGACTTTTCTCCACTCCCCCCACCCCCTCTTACAATGCCCCATTGCTCTCTCGGTGCAGTTTCCAGGCTCAGGTTTTCCCAAAAGACCAGCCTGGGAAGGGATGAGGGAAGCACAGTCGAATAAAAGTTCAGGTGCGGGCCTGCCGGGAATTTTATTTTTAATTTTTTTCTCTCCCAACTTTTGCCCAAAGCAAAAAAAAAAAAAAAAGTTCCCATCTCTGTCAGGGAGCAACAGATGATTTCCAGAACGGGCAAAAGAGAAGTTGATAGACGGCGAAGCCGGTGAGCTTTTGCTGAGAATGTCCAGTTGCTCCACTTATGAATAAATTTGTCTTTCTTTTTTTTAATTGACGGAATACCAAAAAGAAACCGAAAAGAAAAAAGAAGACGCTCAAAGTTTTTCTTTCTTTTTTTAAACTTTTGTGTGTTTAGTTAATTTTTTTAAAAAAGGAGGAAAAGGACTATATTTGCTTAATTTCAGTCTGTTTGGATCAACTACTATCTCATTCTAGGAGTGAGGAACTAGCACAACTACTTTTCTTTTCTTTTCTTTTCTTTTCTTTCTTTCCTTTCCTTTCCTTTCCTTTCCTTTCCTTTCCCTTCCTTTCCTTTCCTTTCCTTTCCTTTCCTTTCCTTTCCTTCCCTTCCCTTCCCTTCCTTTCCTTTCCCTTCCCTTCCCTTCCCTTCCTTTCCTCTCCTTTCCTTTCCTTCTTTCCTTTCCTTTCCTTTCCTTTCCTTTCCTTCCCTTTCCTTTCCTTATCTTAGATTTCAGTTTAAAGTCTTTTCCATTTTAATCTCCTGCTGCATGATGATGATTTTGGAGTTTACAAAACTCTTCGGTTTTCATTTTTCAAACTTTTAACTGCATTGTCCTGCTTTGTGCATAGGTAGTGGCCCCGAGGCGCAGTCTGGCAAATGAATAGGTTTCCAAAATTTATAAGAGGCTGGATGAGAGTCCCTACTTAAATCCCAATTATTGCAGAATTTATCCTCTGCACTTCCTTCTCGCGTCAGCAGTCCGGATGTACGTACGGATGTACAGATTTCTGTAGAAATTAAAAATCCCTCCAACTCTTAAACCTGAGACTTGGCTTCCTCCCAAAAGTCATATCTCGCCGCATTAAGTATTGTTGTCCTCATACTTGTAGTCAATCAATTCTCCACCCACAATTGGATGCATAATTTTAAAAATAACCCTTGCATACAGTCCAGCTCAGGCAGCCCATCGCTGGAGGCTAGATTTTGCTACCTGACAATTTATTCCAAACATTTGCTTCAAATTCCCCTTCATGCAGAAATCTAATATTTCAGGGAGAGGGCCCCCTTACTCCTAGCTTTCTAAGGACAGGCTTGGTTTCCATCATGTAACGTCTGCAAGGAACAAATAAGTATAACTCTAATTAACCATGTGATTTTTTTTTAATTTTTTCCTAACAGAGGACACCCCGGTAGAAAATCCCGCACCGCGATGGGCAAAGCTGTCAGCTTTATCGTTTGCACTGCGTTCCTTTTGCTTGGAGAACCTAAATGGACAGGTGAGAGAGAGAGAGAGGGGAAAAAAAAACACCCTTCCCACAAAGCTAGAGTCCACGTTCCCCTCGTTGAATTGTTCTCAATATTTTAAAAGTATTCTAGGCATGTATGTCTTCAGGACCCTGATTGCAGTCCTGAGATCGCCCGGAGTTACGTAGAAAGAGGGGACGCTTTCTACGTCTTAATCATTTTAAATAAATCTTAAACATCTTAAACAAATGAACAAACACCCCCATTAACAGATAACAAAGGTATCCTTTGAAAAAAATGTAGTGTGACAACGAGGCAACTAGTCACATGGACGGCGTTGTTTGTTTTGTTTATTTTTTGGGAAAGAGGTCTTCCTCTTGAAGAAATTAATTAAAGCAGGCATTTGCCTTCTTTCAGATCCACTTCGAACTGCATAAGGTGTCAAAACCTCAACGGTCTGCTTGTAACTCCAAATCTGAGCTTGGTGAAAGAAAAGCTTCAAGCTTTCCCCATTTCTGCAAAAACGTAGAAGGCGCGTCTCTTTTGAGGAGCTCAGATGTGGAGACAAATCTGCAAAAGAGATCGTGTTTATTTTTGAATATTTATTTTTTTTATTTTTGAACAAACTTTCATCTCACTAATGGCTGAGCTTGGCTTTAGGTTTATTTTAATCATTTAAACTTAGATTTACTGGGCAGGTTTGCATTTCAAACCTGGTAGAGAATTTGCCTCGTCGAGCTTTTTGTGTTGGTTGAGCAAAAAAAAAAAAATATCTACTTGCTGCAGCAGTTAGATTGTGAGCAAACTGGGCCAGATATGAATCGACCCAAATTCAGCTTTGATGTCAGCTAAAGCTCGCATTTCGCTTAAATTCTCCTTGATCTCCACCTCTCAAAGTGGCTTCGACAAGAACCTTAAAATTTTATCTCCAGGGAAGCTTTTGTCCTATGCCCTTTAGTCCAAAAATGGGAAAACAGCAACTTTCCTGTTTGATCGGGCTTTGCCAAGAACTGAATCAGGAAGGTGTCTGCCTGAATCGTTGCCACATACCTTGTTCCTGTTTTGGATTTCAGCCATGTTTTTCCCCTTCTCACTTAGATGACAGACCTCTGTCATAGTCTCCTTCCTTCCTTCCTTCCTTCCTTCCTTCCTTCCTTCCTTCCTTCCTTCCTTCCTTCCTTCCTTCCTTCCTTCCTTCCTTCCTTCCTCCCTCCCTCCCTCCCTCCTTCCTTCCTTCCTTCCTTCCTTCCTTCTTTCCTCCCTTTGTTCCTTCCTTCCTCTCTCCCTCCCTTCTCTTTCCCATCTCCTTCCTTCCTTCCTTCCCTACCTACCTACCTACCTACCTACCTATCCATATCAAGGTCAATTGTAGATTAAGTGACAAAGAAAGGTAAGGAGTCGATTTAGAATGGCATCTCCTGAATTTATAAATGTTTGGCATCACCCGATAATTTCAGGATCTAAAATGAGTGAAAATGATCTTTCTTCTAGTAGCCCATCCAAATAGGAATAATAATAATAATAATAATAATACAAATAACCCTTGACTTGTAGAATTATTCCTTTAACGAGCATTCGAAGTTACAACGGCATTGAAAAAAGTGACTTAACGACCGTTTTCCATACTCAGGGCCCTCGCAACCATCCCCCTGGTCAGGTGATCAAAATCCGGACGCTTGGAAACTGGCATGTATTTATGACGGTTTTGCAGCGTCCCTTTGGGGTCACGCGATCCACCTTTTGCGACCTTCCGACAAGCAAAGTCGACGGGGGGGGGGATCCAGATTCACTTAACGACCGTGTGACTGACTTAACAACTGCAGTGATTCACTTGGCTAGAAAGGTCATAAAACAGGCCAAAATCCACTCAACAACCGTCTTGCTTAGCAATGAAACGTCGGGCTCAAACGTGGTCGTAGGTTGAGACTCCTTTCTCAGCCTTGCGGCCTGTTCCTTCCCAGGAGCCCTCACTAAATTCGAAACCCATGTCGGATTTGGGGGCTGAACAAGGGCTCCTGTGGAGAGAGCCCCCCCTCCCTCCCTTCCCGGACCCGCTGCTGTTGCTGATTATTTACGGCCCCTTTCAAGAGCTGGTCTTTCTATTTATTTCTGCTTCTGGTTTGGTTTTGTTTCCTCAATGGCCCTCGGAGGCCTCTTTTACAATTCCTGTCCCAGGCTGGCAGTCGAGGGTGCCAAGAGCTTCAATGGGCCTCCTTGTCTCCCTCCACCGGTCCTGCGCGGGGCTCCCGAAACCAGGCCAAGGGGAGTCCCGCTGGCTCGAACGGCCGCTGTTGAAAAGGAAGCCGGGGGTGTCTTTGGGCCCCTCTCCAGCTCCCATGGAGCGCTGCCGCGGGGCTGGGAAAAAAGCCCTTTATAGCCGGATAATTCAGAGTTCGGCTCGAGACAGCAGAGGCAAAATTGATGAACATTTCTCCTTCCCCCCCCCTATATATATTATATATATATATATATATATATAAAAAGAGAGCAGGGAAAAAAAGCAAGAGAGAAAAGAATCTCCCCTGGCTGAAGTTCGGGAACGTCCTTCCTTCGGTTTCCGCTCCACAGCCCTGCCATTTGATTTTTCCTGGACTAAAGAAGGGATGAGTTTTTAATAATAATAATAATAATAATAATAATAATAATAATAATAATAATAATAATAATAATAATAATAATAATAATAATAATAATAATAATAATAATAATAATAAAGTTGGAAGGGACCTTGGAGGTCATCTAGTCCAACCCCCTGCTCAGGCAGGTAACCCTATACCATTTCGGACAAATGGCTGTCCAGTCTCTTCTTAAAAACTTCCAGTGTTGGAGCATTCACCGCTTCTGGAGGCGGGTTGTTCCACTGATTAATTGTTCTCACTGTCAGGAAGTTTCTCCTTAGTTCTAGGTTGCTTCTCTCCTCGATCAGTTTCCACCCGTTGCTTCTTGTCGCTTAACAAATGCCTCGCTTAGCAACGGAAACTTGGGGCTTGGTTGTGGTGGTAAGTCAAGAACGACCTGTATTTCTAGTTTTTTAAAAAAAATCTCTCTCTCTCTCTCAACTTCTGGTGACGAGGAAATTCTTTCTCTGCCTGAGATTATTCGGTGCGGGATGAGCAGACAGCTATAGAGGCAACTCATCTGTCTCTAAGGCAGTTTTGTGGAAGAAAACCTGTCTGTTTCGTAGTTTCAGAGTGGCTAAAGAGAAAAGTATAAAACTGCAGCTGTTTGTAAAATGATCTCCGTCCTTCCTGTGTTTTTCAGAGGCCGCTGAGGATGGCGACTCCCTCCAAAAGGTCGGTATCCATTATTTTTCTCAACCTACTGGCCCAGGCAGAAGTTGCTTTTAATGGGCACTTCTATATTCTCTGAGGGATGAGAGTGCCAGGAAGAAAACACTCCTGCTTCTACAACTGCTGTACACACACACACACAAACACGCAGGCAGGCACACCCCTGAAAACACAATTTAACTCGGAGGAGGGAGAAGTAAGAACGAACAGTTTTACCAAGCCCTCGCAAGACTTAACGCGTGGAGTCCCTTGGCTGAGTTGGGCAGCTATAGAAATGGAAGAAATCAATCAGATGAATAAAATATTTCAGCTTTTCCCAGCTGGTGCCGGTCTAGAAACAACAAGAATGGAAATGTCAAAATATTGAATTGACAGAACTCTAAACTCTTAGTCGGACCCTGCAGCGTTAACCCGGATGTCTGCTAATCTCTGGTTATTAGGCAGTTGATTGGGGAACCGTTTGTCTGAAAGGGTGTAGGGTCTCCTGCTTGAGCAGGGGGTTGGACTAGAAGACCTCCAAGGTCCCTTCCAACTCTTCTGTTATTCTGTATGAAAGTGTCTCCTGCTTGAGCAAGGGGTTGGACTAGAAGACCTCCAAGGTCCCTTCCAATTCTGCTATTCTGTATGAAAGTGTCTCCTGCTTGAGCAAGGGGTTGGACTAGAAGACCTCCAAGGTCCCTTCCAACTGTCATTCTGTTATTCTGTATGAAAGTGTCTCCTGCTTGAGCAAGGTGTTGGACTAGAAGACCTCCAAGGTCCCTTCCAACTCTTCTGTTATTCTGTATGAAAGTGTCTCCTGCTTGAGCAAGGGGTTGGACTAGAAGACCTCCAAGGTCCCTTCCAACTCTGCTATTCTGTATGAAAGTGTCTCCTGCTTGAGCAAGGGGTTGGACTAGAAGACCTCCAAGGTCCCTTCCAACTCTGTCATTCTGTTATTCTGTATGAAAGTGTCTCCTGCTTGAGCAAGGGGTTGGACTAGAAGACCTCCAAGGTCCCTTCCAACTCTGTCATTCTGTTATTCTGTATGAAAGTGTCTCCTGCTTGAGCAGGGGGTTGGACTAGAAGACCTCCAAGGTCCCTTCCAACTCTGTCATTCTGTTATTCTGTATGAAAGTGTCTCCTGCTTGAGCAAGGGGTTGGACTAGAAGACCTCCAAGGTCCCTTCCAACTCTTGTCATTCTGTTGTTCTGTATGAAAGTGTCTCCTGCTTGAGCAGGGGGTTGGACTAGAAGACCTCCAAGGTCCCTTCCAACTCTGTCATTCTGTTATTCTGTATGAAAGTGTCTCCTGCTTGAGCAAGGGGTTGGACTAGAAGACCTCCAAGGTCCCTTCCAACTCTTGTCATTCTGTTCTGTATGAAAGTGTCTCCTGCTTGAGCAGGGGGTTGGACTAGAAGACCTCCAAAGTCCCTTCCAACTCTGTCATTCTGTCATTCTGTATGAAAGTGTCTCCTGCTTGAGCAGGGGGTTGGACTAGAAGGCCTCCAAGGTCCCTTCCAACTCTGTCATTCTGTTTTTCTGTTACTCTGTTCATGTTTTGCTCAGTCAGAGAAATTTCTGGATTGTGAGAAGAGGCCTTGTAATCTTGGGATCGGGGCAACCGAGGGGTGAAATGACATTTTTCTGGCATTGTTGGAGTGCTCCAGGGTTGAGGTCAAGAGGTGAGGGCAGGTGCTTTCCTAAAGCGCGCAGCTGGAAATAAATTCCCCGGAAACCTCTGCCTTTTGCACAAGAGTTCTGTAGGAAAAACACCTCCTGAAAACAGAACGGCTTGTAGGTCAGCCAACATAAGGTGCAATTTCACGGCTAATGCCAGCTGCAACTCTTGTCACACTGCGCTGTGTGTCTGTCTTTCGTTTCCTCCTACGCAGCTGATTTTTGTAAGTGTTGTCATCCACAGGACAGTGTCGCTCTTGGGGCCGGGGGAAAAGATCTACCGATGATCTACGTCACAACTATTCTGGTAAGGAGCTTGGCCGGGCAAACGGCCCCGAATCCCTGGCGTTGTTGGGCTTAACGCTGTTCATAACACACATATCCCTCGACTTAACGGCCACAATCTCCGTTGCTAAGCAAGACATCCGTGAAGTGAACTTTGCCCCATTTGACAACCTTCCTGGCTGCCGTTCTTAAGTGGATCACAGACGCTGTTAGGCTGGTCCCCCACCGTCATTAAGTGGTTAGTCAGAAGGTTGCAAAAGGGAATCACACGGTCCCGGGACACCGCGACCGTCGTAAATATGAGGCCAAGCGTCCAAATTTCTGATCACATGACCACAGGGATGCTTCCCCGTCTTGTAGGGGAGACGCAAAGCTTTTCGGGGCTGGGACAGTGCGCCAGACCTGACATGGGTTCAGAAATGTTCATAAAGTGGGGACGGGGATGGGGTCCCACCCGTGCAATGGAGGAGCTGGTCAGAAAGAAACGCTTTGCCTTGCTCTGATCTCCAGGAGGACCCCTACGTGATGGTCAGGGGCACCGAGCTAGAAGGCTACTGCATCGACCTGTTGCAGAAGCTGTCGGAAATGCTTCACTTCAAGTACAAAGTCGGGATCGTGAAGGACGGGAAATACGGGCGCCTCAGTTCCAACGGGAGCTGGTCTGGGATGATCGGAGAGGTGGTGAGGAAGGTGGGACTTTTTTTTTTTCCTGGAAGAGGGGTGCTCTTCAAACAAGGAGAGGGACACCCTCCCCCCATTCTCTTCGTGGCAGCCCCTCAAATAATACTGGAACGCTGCTATCGTGTCCATATGATTGTGTAGGGTGACCTCTTTTGAAATCAAAGTAAACCATGACTTATTTTGTCCCTGGATATCAGCAAGTTCCTTTTCCATATGGCAAAGGCCACATGAATAAAATAAAAGATGTGTCATCCAATACAATATGCAGATGGACTTATTTCTGAATAGAATAGAATAGAATAGAATAGAATAGAATAGAATAGAATAGAATAGAATAGAATAGAATAGAAAATAGGAATAGAATAGAAAATTAATAGAATAGAATAGAATAGAACACAATAGAATAGAATAATGCAGAATAGAGTAGAATAGAATAGAATAGAATAGAATAGAATAGAATAGAATAGAATAATGCAAAATTAGAATAGAATAGAATAAAATAGAATAGAATAATGCAAAATTAGAATAGAATAGTTAGAATAGAATAGAATGCAAAATTAGACTATAATATAATATAATATAATAGTTAGAATAGAATAGAATAGAATAATGCAAAATTAGAATAGAATAGAATAGAATAGAATAGAATAGAATAGAATAGAATAGAATCTGGAAGGGACCTTGGAGGTCTTCTAGCCCACCCCCTGCTCAAGCAGGAGACCCTAGATCATTTCTGGCAAATGACTGTCTAGTCTCTTCTTAAAAACCTCCAGTGATGGAGCACCCACAACTTCTGGTGGCAAGCTGTTCCACTGGCTAACCGTTCCTGCGGTCAGGAAATTCCTCCTTAGTTCCAGGCTGCTTCTCTCCTTGATTAGTTTCCATCCGTCGCTTCTTCTCTTTTGCCTTCTGTTGCTTTGGAGAACAGGTTGACCCCCCCACCCCCTTCTTTGTGGCAGCCGCTCAAATGCTGGAAGACCCCCGGTCCTTCTTTCCTCTAAATTAGCCATCCCCGACTCCTGCAGCCGTCCTTCCTATGTTTTTGTCTCCAGGCCTTTGATCATCCCAGCTGATTCTCCTTTGCCCTTTCGCCCTCCCAGGAGGCTGACCTCGCCGTGGCTCCCTTGACCATCACCTCGGTCCGAGAGGACGTGGTGGACTTCACCCAGCCCTTCCTGCACACGGGCATCGGCATCCTGCTGGAGAAAGAAGCCGCCTTGGAAGGAGCCTCGCTCTTCCACTTCCTGACCCCTTTCACCAAGGAGACCTGGGCCGGCATCCTCCTGGCTTACCTGCTCTCCAGTCTCTGCCTCTTCCTGGCTGGAAGGTGAGTAACCCCCCCCCCCACACACACACACCTGCCTCCCTCTCGGTTGGAAAAAGGAAAGAGGCCATTTCGAAGCCCCACCCACCCCCAGAGCTGGCCAGGAGCCAGCTGATGCTTTTGCAGGACCCAGAGATGCCACGAATTTCAACGGGAGGATGACAGCGGAATATAAAGCTTTATTAAGTCTCAGAAGCAACTTAGTGGCACCAGGGAGCTCCTGTCACCTGGTGGAGACGCAATTGATCGTAAAATGTCCCGTGGGCTCTTTAGCGTCCAGCTTTAGGGTCCGGGTCTCTCCCCTCGCTTCTAGTGCCAAGAAAGGGGGTTGACCATGATATGTGGTTGATGGAATTGGGTATGTCTAGTTTAATGAAGAGAAGGACGAGGGGGGACATGATAGCAGTCTTCCAGTATCTCAGGGGCTGCCCCAAAGAAGAGGGAGTCAAGCTATTCTCCAAAGCGCCGGAAGGCAGGACAAGAAGCAACAAATGGAAACTAATCAAGGAGAGAAACAACCTTAGAACTAAGGAGAAACTTCCTGACAGTTAGAACAATTAACCAGTGGAACAACCTGCCTCCAGAAGTTATGAATGCTCCAATACTGGAAGTTTTTAAGAAGAGACTGGGCAGCCATTTGACTCCTGCCTGAGTGGGGGGTTGGACTAGATGACCTCCAAGGTCCCTTCCAACATTATTGTTATTGTTATTTATTATTATTATTGTTATTGTTATTGTTATTAGGGCATTCAGGTCAGAAAAAGCACCCAGGTGGGGGGGCAAGGTGAACTTCCTATCCCCGAACGGCGTGCTATAAATCCATCAATGGGAAAGGAAGCGCAGAGAGAGAGGAGAGAGAGAGAGAAAGAAAGAGAGAGAAAGAGAAAGAGAGAGAGAGAGAGGGCAAAAAATTAGTAATTAAGTGTTAGCCAGAATGAAAAGGCTCTTGACGTTGGAAATGGGGAGGCTGCAGGCCGTTTATTTTCTGAGCCCCCACAGCGGGAAATCATAGAATCATAGGGCTGGAAGGGAGCTTAGAGGTCACCTAGTCCAACCCACTGCTCAGAAACAGAAAGAAGTGACTAGCAGGATGATACCCCCCCGGGAACTCCCCAGGGCTGTGGGTCTTTGTAGAATATCAACTGAGTCATAATAAAGGAGTAATAATAAAGTGGCGTGGAGATCACCCTGTCTCGGGTTGTTTGTGCCTCAGTTTAAACTCTTTTTCCTGAGCATGTACAAAGGGCTCAGCTTGGGGAACCCCAAACCCGTATCCCCCTGCCCTGCCTCCAGCCGAACGCCTTGCTGTGCTTCTCCGCAGAATGAGCCCTTCTGAATGGGACGGAGACCAGGAGAACGACTTCACCTTCCTGAACAGCCTCTGGTTCGGCGCTGGGGCGCTCACCCTGCAAGGTAGGCCCCAAAATGGGAGACGGCGAATTGCCAATATCTGAGGGATTGCCCCTTCGGGCCCAATAGAGGGCAGCTGCTAGCCAGCCTTGGCTGATCTCCCAAAACTAAGCAGGGGACATCCTCAGAGCTGGCAATGATTTCCTAGTGGTCTCCTGTCCAAGTCCGAAACAGGCTTGGCTCTGCTTCGGACCTGGACTGGAGACCACTAGGAAATCATCCCTAGCACTGAGGAGGTTACCTAGTTTGGTAATGAAACGTCTGCAAGGAAAGAGCCAAGCTCTGGAAAAAGAGAGATCTAGATCTCTGCAGCCTGATGCTCCTGAGGTCTCGACCTGCAGCTGAGACAGCTGCGAATTCTCCCCTTCCTTCCTTCCTTCTCCGGCGCAGGCACCGTTCCTCAGCCCAGGTCGCTTTCCATCAGGGTCATCTCTGCCGTCTGGTGGCTGTTCGGCATCGTGGTGCTGGCGGCCTACATCGCCGGCTTCAGCTTCGTCCTGGAGTCGGAAACCGACCATCTCTTCATCCAGAACTTCGAGGACCTGGTGAAGCAAAGGCAGCTGGAATTCGGGACCATGGAAGGATCCTCCACGCTCCAGTATTTCAAGGTGGGCCCGTTGGCTTTTCAGCACCTGGGAATTTGTCTCCGGGTCACGGCGGCTTTCCCTGCCCCCGAGCACCCCAGAATTCCCCAGCCAGCATAAATCCTTGCAGGGAATTCTGGGGAGCTGAGCTACAGGGCACATTGGTCCCTCTTGGTTTGGTGTGGAAAAAGCGGCGTTCCACAATAGCAACAGGACTTAAAGACTTATATCCCGCTTCGCAGTGCTTCACAGCCCTCTCTAAGCGCTTTACAAAGTCAGCCTATTTGCCCCCCAACAATCTGGGTCCTCATTTTACGGAAGGACGGAAGGCTGAGTCAAGCCGTGAGCCGGTCAGGATCGAACTCCCGGCTGTGGGCGGAGTGTAATAACACTTGTGCCATAAACAAAGGCGGGGTTGGACTAGAAGGCCTCTTGAGGCCCCTTCCAGCCCTGTGGTCCGAAGCGCCAACCAGGTTAAATGCCCTGAGACCTTGAAGGAGGGAGTTTGTCACCCGTCACTGAAACCTTTGGCATCTCTTGATGGGAAGTGGGACCGTAATCGAATCCTGCCCCACGGAGCTCAGGGTTTTTCCATCCCTGCATTGGCCCTGCAGGGCAAAGCCTTCAGGAAAACCAAATGATTAATGTCGACTTAAGAGCAGGTTCCCTCCGATTCAAAAGGGAGCTGGATCAAATGTCCAAACTGAATTGGACCAAACACCGGATCGAGCCTCGGAATCCCATCAACCACGTGCCCGCTGGGAATTCTAGTTTGCAAATCAGATCTGGCAGCCGAACGAACGCGGCATTTTGTTTGCGCCAAGCAGGCTGTGTTTGCACCCCCAAAAGGACCCCCGTCCCTGCCGGGGGACGATGGGTCAGCCCTCTGCCTTGCGCCCCCAGAATTCCAAGAATCCCATCCAGCAGCTGGTCTACGAGTCCATGATCAAGAAGGAATCCGTGCTGACCAAGAGTTACCAGGAAGCCATTCAGCGAGTGCTGGATTCCAATTACGCCTTCATCGGGGAGTCCATTTCGCAAGATCTGGCCGTGGCCCAGCACTGCAACTTAGTCCGGTCCCCAGAGGTGCTGGGAGCCCGAGGTTTCGGCATTGCCACCCCAAAAGGTAAGATAAGGAAGGCTGGGGAGTCACACACACACACACACACCCAAGTGACCCCCCCCCCAATTGAGCAATAGAGTTTAAAGTGTATCGTCCTAGATCAGCCTTTCTCAAGCTGGGAAACTTTTAAGATGGGGGGGACTTCAACACCCAGAATGTGTGGCTGGGGAATTCTGGGAGTTGAAGTCCACATGTCTTAAAATCTGCTGGCTGGGGGATTCTGGGAGTTGAAGCCCGCTCCTCTTAAGGCATGCCGGCTGGGGGATTCTGGGAGTTGAAGCCCACCCCTCTTAAAGCATGCTGGCTGGGGAATTCTGGGAGTTGAAACCCACCCCTCTTAAAGCATGCTGGCTGGGGAATTCTGGGAGTTGAAGTCCACATGTCTTAAAACCTGCTGGCTGGGGGATTTTGGGAGTTGAAGCCCACCCCTCTTAAAGCATGCCGGCTGGGGAATTCTGGGAGTTGAAGTCCACATGTCTTAAAACCTGCTGGCTGGGGGATTTTGGGAGTTGAAGCCCACCCCTCTTAAAGCATGCCGGCTGGGGAATTCTGGGAGTTGAAGTCCACATGTCTTAAAACTGCTGGCTGGTGATTTTGGGGGTTGAAGCCCACCCCTCTTAAAGCATGCCGGCTGGGGAATTCTGGGAGTTGAAGTCCACATTTCTTAAAACCTGCTGGCTGGGGGATTCTGGGATGTTGAAGGCACATGTCCTTAAAACCTGCTGCTGGGGGATTTTGGGAGTTGAAGCCCACCCTCTGAAAGCTGCCGGCTGGGAATTCTGGAGTTGGAAGTCACATGTCTAACACTGCTGGCGGGATTCGGGAGTTGAAGTCCACCATGTCCTTAAAACCTGCTGGCTGGGTTTATTCTGGTAGTTGAAGCCCAGGCCCCTCATTAAAGTTCCCAAGGTTGAGAAACACCGCAATAGACCCATTGTGCGAATGCCTGCACAACCCAGCACACCCACCATCGTCTCCAGAAGACCTTCTGAAAGTTAAAGCTGAAACCCCCCCCCCTCTCTTAGGATCCCCCTGGACCAGCAAACTCTCCGTGGCCATCCTGAAACTCGGCGAGTCCGGAGACCTGGACTACCTGCGCAGCAAGTGGTGGGAGAGCAGCTGTTCCCACGAGGACCACGACAGGTGGAGCCCCCTGAAGCCCCAGACCCTGGGGGGCATTTTCCTCCTGCTGGCGCTCGGCCTCCTCGCGGGAATGCTGGCGGCCATGCTCGAGCTGTCCAAACGAAGCCGCCGCACAGCCCAACAGGAGAAGGTGAGCCTAGCCCTTTAATAGCGCACGGGACGGTCCTCAACTTACGAACGCAGTTGAGCCCGACCTTTCCGTCGCTAAGCGAGACGGCGAAGTGGATGTTTGCTCCCTTTGACGGGCTTTTTTTTTTCCTGGCCGCTGTTTTGTTACAAGCGTTAAGCGAGCCTGGCTTTCCCCCTCGACTCTTGCTTGTCGCAAGGTCGCCAAAGGGGGGGAATCACCTGACCTGGAGACGCTGCAACTGTCGGAAGGGCCTGCCAGTTGCCGAGCCTCTGAATTTTGATCCCGGGACACACAGAGCCGTTAAGTGTGATAAACAGTCGCAAGTCATTTTTTCCCCTTTCTGATCCTGTTCCTGACAGTCTCAGAGGCTGCCAAACGTCATGTGGATTTTAAAAGGCGGCGGGGGGGACGGGGGGCCACTGGAAAAAGAACTTTTTCACCTCATTTTCCCCCCTCTTCCCCCCCCCCTCAGAAGTCCTGCTGCTCCGTGTTCACCCAGGAGCTGAGCCAGCGGTTCCAGAGGCGAGGAAACCAGAGGCAGGGAAACGCAGAGAAATCCAAGGCGTGAAGAAGCTGGTGGGCAGGAGGAATCCACGGCCAAATTTTCAAGGGACTCTTTTCTTTTTTTCTTTCCTTTTTCCCTTCCTACACATTCTGTAAAAGCACACTTAGGGTATTTTTTTCCCCCTCCCCAGTAATGATTTTTATAACCCTTAGCGGAGTTTTTGGGCAAAAGTAGGGCACACATCTGGGCAAAAAAAAAGAAAGAAAACTAGCGTAGCTTCTCGATGCCAAGGCAAATCCTTCCTCCCATTAGACAACGGCGTCTTAACTTTTCTAACATTCACCTCGGTAGCGTTGTGGCCCGACTGATTTTTGGTCCGGGGAGGCGGGCACGGCTCGCTGTCCTACCTAAAGAGAAGGCAGGGAGGGTCCCAGTACGTACGAATTGAAGAGAAAGGAAGGGGCTGCCCGCCGAGCTTTGTGATCGGCAAGGACAGGCTTCTAGTCCTCATTGACAAATTGTCAAGGCAGTGTGCCCGAGACGGGGGCGGTGACTTTCCAGATGGTTTCTTGAAATTCCTCCAGAGGGGCGGAGTCAGAGAGAACGTAAAAACGTGCTAAATTTGTGAGCGGGGATCCTGCCAGCTTTTTCCTTGGCCTAGATTTAATGATAATTAGCGGAAATCGTACACACCTCCCAAAAGGGGATCTTTGTTAACAGCAGAAGACTCGAAAAGGACTAGGGGGTTATCCAGAGTAGGTCTTGCGGGGGGGGGGAGGTTGGAAGACACGACCCCCTTAAAAGCGACTGTTTTCACCCCCTCCATTGCAAAAGAAAGAGGGTCTTTTTTTTCACAACCCCCCCCCCCCCCCCG
>JALGBA010000513.1:0-260088 GCA_023970755.1 Azemiops feae
ATTTACAATTTGTTTAGTGACTGTTCAAAGTTATAATGGCACTGAAAAAAGTGACTTATGACCATTTTTCTCATTTATGACCGTTGCAGCATCCCCATGGTCACGTGATCAAAATTTGGATGCTTGGCAACTGACTCAGATTTATGAGGCCTGCCGTATCCCAGGGTCATGGGATCAGTTTTTACAAACTTCTGAGAAGCAAAGACAACTGGGGAAACCCAGATTCACTTAACAAATGTGCTACTCACTCAACAACTGCAATAATTCACTTAACAACTGTGGCAAGAAAGGTCGTAGAATGGAGCAAAACTCACTTAACAAACGTCTCACTTAGCAACATAAATTTTGGGCTCAATTGTGGTTGTAATTCGAGGACTATCTGTATAAATAAAGCAGGAGATCTTACACTGGTCTGAAATCAGAGCTTAATCCTACAAATGTACCAGCCGAGAATTTCCTATTTCATTTTCCCCCTCAAAGTTATAAGAACTGAATGGGTGGATCAAGGAAAACCTTTTCATGAGTCCAGAAGGACTTTCTGCCTTGCTCCCTTACTAACTTCTGAATAGTTTACAATTATTTCAATTTCCAGTAAAGGGAATAAAAAAGTAAGCAATATGTTTCCAAATATAAAAAGGAAAGTGACATTGTATTTCAATGTTGTGAGTATTGTAATTAACCTCAGATAATTAAAACTGCTCTTCCATCCTTTCTGTACAAATGATCTCTGGTAAATCTGGATTTCCACATTGCTTTAAAACAATAAACAGGCAGACATTTTAGAATATTAGAGTCTCTATTCAAGTTTATCTAATTCCATCCTGTTGCATTCAACCAGTCCAAACTCTTTGATCTGTTGGAGAAACAAGTTTCCGGTCAGGCTGATAAGAGAGCATTTGATTCCAAAAGATAATCTGTTTTAGAAGAAACCCTTTTTAAAAACAAGACTGTTGTGCAGCTGAGCCAGCTGAAGCAGAAAAGTGGAGATACTCTCAAGACAATTTCCACCAAACTGTCTTTAAAAATAAAATGTATGCCATAAACAACATTTAACAGGAAGACAGAGAAGAAAATATGCATTAAGTTAAGAAGAAAAGAAAAAGGCTTTTTTTTTAACCTATCACAAAGTAAAGTTCATGAGTTTATAGCTTACTTACATTTAATTTAATAACCACTTGAAATTACATATTTTAAAAAATTCACTAAGAATAAGAAAAATGAAAATTTACCAACTGAAGAAGTACTAATTAAGAAAATTCTAGAGTGTGCAGAAATGGATAGATTGACTTTAAAGATTAAAGAGAAAGAAGACTCTGTGTACTTTAGAACATGGGATAATTTCTATCAATGAGTCAGAGAGAAAGGAACGGGGTATGTAATTTTGAATATATATTAGCAAGAAGAAGGCTATTGAGTGATAAATTAACATATTGTTTATGATAATTAACTATATCTATTATTGTTAGTTAAATACATGCACCCAGACATTATGCTGTTTGCTAAATATTGAAAATGTTATTTGGAAAAACCCCAACCCCAACCCTAACCCTAACCCAAATCCCGACCCCACCTTATCCCTAACCCTATAAAAACTAATAAAATCTATACAAAAAAAAAAAAAGAATCCATGTGTCTACAAGTCTAACTATATAACCAGTGCTACAGGAGAGATACTACTTACTTTAGAACTGTGATTTGTCAAGGTTTATTTTATTTATAGAAATTCATCTCAGTTTCATAACAGATTTTTTTAATATGAAAAATCCATCAAATAAAAAAGTTTGCTTTCGTACAAAAAAGATACTATGGGAGAAGGCAATTTGACACTACCTAGATATTTGAGGGCTCTGTTCGCATTAGCTCTTAATCTTCCTTCAAATTCTGATCAATTTATAGTATCAGGTCTCTTTGTTCTTGAGCCCTAATAATTGTGTAGCATTGCAAAAATAGACTTGTATAATTATTCCTAAACCAAGTTTAGTTGCTTGTAACTTAGTTGTTATTTCAGAATGAAGACAGTCTAAAACAGTGTCCTTAACCCCTGGTCCAGCACTAGTTCATGGTGTCTTTGGAACTGGGCTGTATAAGTGAGCAAAGCTTCATCTGTGCACACAAGGGATCTAAGTTGCATGTGACAGCATTCCCCCCCCCCCCCCCCCGCCATGGAAAAATTGTCTTCCACGAAACTGATCCCTGGTGCCATAAAGGTTGGGGACCGCTGGTCTAAAGAACTAAGAAGAATTCACAATAGATTTTTAAACCATAGTAGTAATAAGGCCAGGTTGTTTTTGATTCTATCACAGCTTGCTCAACTGCACAAAAAAATTTTATGCGCAGCAAACTGGGAAAGTTAAACAATATTTTTATTGTGGGAATATGATATCCTAATTTTTAAAAGTTCTATAGGACTTTGCCACATCGATAGCTCTCGACTTACAACCCCAATTGGAACTGGAACTTCCATTGCTAAGCAATGTGGTTGTTAAATGAATCATGTCTGATTTTATGACCTTTTTTTTTGCTGTGGTCATTAAGTAATCACCACAGTTGGTAAATGAATCTGGCTTCCTCTATTGAGTTTGCTTGTCAGAAGTCCCCTGGAAAAGGCATAAATGGCAGTCATGTGACCCTGGGGTGCTGTGACTGTGTAAACATAAACTGGTTGCCAAGAAATTTTGATGACGTGGCCATGGGGATGCTGTGATGGTCATACGTTGAAGCTCTGTCACATTTTTTAGCACCACTGTTAACTTTGAATGGTTGTTAAATGTACGGTTGTAAATTGAGGCATATTGTACAGTTTCAATGTATTTCCTGCCTCTAAATAATAAGAAATTGGGTCACTGTTTGTACTAATGATTGGAAAAAACTGGGGGCTGCACAGAAGGGGTATTAAGAAAAGGAATATGTAGTGTTCCACTTTTAAAAAAATCAGGATGCAAACTGTTAACACTCTCCAGCCAGTAAGTGTAAGCAGGCAGAGCCAAAAAATGACTATGGAATGTTTTCGCCCACTGACTATATATTTCTAATACCACCACATGAGGAGAAGACAGAATTACAATGGGTTTTCATTACAACTAGTAGTTATACCTACAGTACTATGGTGCCTGCAATCGTTATATACTTTTGAAAACCATACTCTCAGTTGCTATCTAGAGCAGGGCTTTTCAACCTGTGGTACACGTACCACTTGTGGTACATTAATGAGTGGCAGGTGGTACACAGCCCTGCCTAGCCAAGTGTAGTGGGGAAGGGAAAGAGCCAGCACAGGCAAAGACTTACAGTGAGAGAGTCCTTTGGAGCTGCAGATTTTACTTATGAATGGAGCCATTGGGGGAGGCTGCCTTAGCCGGCAGCCAGTACTTACAATTTTTTTTCTTCCTTAAGTGCCGGCTGGGCTCCTTACTTTCCTTTCTAGCCAGTAGCTAATTCTTAAAGGGGAAGTGCCTTTTTAAGCTAGTTCACTCAGCAGCTTGTCTTTTCTGTCTCTGGAGGCCTTTCCTTGTTTGATCAATATATGGAAGAGGGAAAATATGGGGGGGGGTTTTTCAAATTCTTCCTTCAGAAGGAGATGGGAATGAGAAAAAGGGAGGCAGGGAGGGAGGGAAGGAAGTCCCGCCTTAGCAGTTGGCCACCAGCAGCTCTGCCATTGACTTTGCTTGTCAAAAGGTTACAGAAGGGGATCACATGACCCTGGGACACTGTGACCATCATAAATATGAATCAGTTGCCAAGCATCCAAATATAAATCACATGACCCTGTTGCTGCAATGGTCATAAGTGTGAAAAATGGTCATAAGTCATTTCAGTGCAATTGCAACTTTGAACAGGTTTTTTTTTTGTCACCAAATTTTTGACACCTTGCTAGGTGGTACTCGAATATTGCCATATCCTAAAAGTGGTACAATCGGTAAAAAGGTTGAAAAGCCCTGATCTAGAGAGCCTGAAGCACACACACTTTATAAAGTTAGTAGCCTAAAACACGCTTGGCAGCTTAGAATTTAAACCACGTTCCGTTCTGATAACACCGCACTGCACAATCAATTTCTGTCCTTTTCTTTAGTACAAAGAAGATACTGGCAGTGGTGCTGTTACAGAGCACCTGTCATGTAAATCATAGGGTTCAACTTTGTTTCCTTCACTTTGGATTAAAATTTCTGCTGCAAAAGATAACCTGAATCAGTGCAAGAAGCAACAGTTTTATCCAGGACAGTAAATGTTTAGTGCAGGAATGAACAGGCTGCTTACCTACAACAGTATAAAAGTGGTCCTTTAATTCTGCATTCACGCTTACTGATATCATGCTTGCTGAAAGCCTTAAGCAGGAACTTGCCATATTTGAGGCAGGTTTGAAGGACAACACACTGAATGCCTTTTGAGGCATTCTACTAACTTTTCTTTAGTTTCCATCAATCAATGGAGTAAAATATAGAATTCAATGTACTTACCAGGATAGGCCCTTATGGAAGAAATGTGAATGGATTTAGTCAGTTCGTATATAATCACTTGAAGAACCATAATTACGGGTTAGCTGCCTGTTCACCATCATGGTCTTCCAGTGCATATATGGATAAGAAGCAATCTTACCTAACGGTTGAAGGATGAATGCCCATTTATGCCAACAAGGCCAAATCAGACCATCCAAAGAAGCATCTGTTCTGGCTTCAAAGTCCACATAGTTGTGCTTAAGAAATGTCACCAGTCTGAACTGAAAATCTGTAGAGCACAGCCATGGATGTTGACATTGTCCTCATGGAATGTGCTCAAAGAAATTCAGCAACAGCTGCTTTGCCAAGGCATATGGAAGAGCAATGGTTTCCATCACCCACTTAGCTACTTGTTAAGTGGAAACTGAAAGTCCTTTCTTATCACAGCATATAAATAGCCTTTGAAACTGACAAATCTGATCAAAATTGAAGATCAAAGCTTTTATGAGTACCTAACATATGCAGCAAATTCTCCAGCAGGATTATTGGAGAACACATAAAAAAAAAAGATGGGTGGGAAGAGGAGGCGGAAACAGTGATTAACTTAATATTTAGGTACGAAGACAATCTTTGGGGAAAGTGTTAAGTTTTCAAAACAAGCACACTGAAATAAAATTGAGTATATGGGTAATCAACCTGAAGGATACCTGCCTGATCTCCTTAAATTATCGCCATCAAGAATATCACTTTCAGGGTTATTAGTAATTTAAATTCTGAAAAAAGTTTTACATGATATCCAATGACCTGTGAGAATTAGATCAACAGCCCATTTCATAAGGCATTCACTGTAGTGATCTAGAAGGAAAAGTGAATGTTGGTCAAATTACTGATTCTGGTCCACCCTCAATGGGCTGCATTAACATCTAAAGAGAGTGGAATGCTTGAAGGACTGATTTTTTAAAATGCCATTTTTGACCTGAACCCCATCTTGGTAGATGGACAGCTATCATAGACATTATCAGAATACTTATGGGGCTACTCAGAGTCAAGATGGGAGGACTTGGGACAGGAAAGTCTGGTTTCCTATGGCAAAGAGCAGAATGTTCTTGTTTATGTCAGGGTGATTTATAATATGAAAGTATGCAACTCTATAGCCTATCATCATACTTTGATGAAGCTGGGCTCCTATGAGCTTCCAACATGAATCAAGAAACCATGAACAAAAAGCAGAATGTATAAACCTATAACTGGGTCAAATATGATGCACATATGTTCCCTTGGTGGACTAAGAAAAGTTGATAGACTTGACTAAAACACGTGTAACCATTATGGACCTCGGGCAGCTATCTTTTTAGAGCAGTACAAGTATTTCATCTCTCAATCCAAAGGCACTATTGGTCAAGAAATTTGAGTTTCACTGTTTGGAGAAACTCTATAGCCTATCTGTTTAGAGATCAGAATAAACATTCATACTTTGATGAAGCTGGGCTCCTATGAGCTTCCAACATGAATCAAGAAACCACGAACAAAAAGCAGAACACTGGAGAAGAGCCTAATGCTGGGAAAGATGGAGGGCAATAGAAGAAGGGGACGACAGAGAATGAGGGGGCTGGATGGAGTCACTGAAGCAGTAGGCGTGAGCTTAAATGGACTCCAGAAGATGGTAGAGGACAGGAAGGCCTGGAGGAACGTTGTCCATGGGGTCGCTATGGGTCGGACACGACTTCGCAACTAACAACAACAAATAACTGGGTCAAAGGTACCACCTGGAAGAATCTCCAAATTTTCCTTATAGGGTGACTTTGTTCAAGAAGCAGGAAAGGAAAAGATCTGGTTTAGGCGGATAACCATTAGGCTGAATGAATGCTTGCTGGCATTTGCTGGGCTAAGCAGGGGCAATTGAGGTTTTCTGAGGTGTGGCAAGCAGCCCCAGAGCTGCATGGTTCTGGGGCTGCTTGCTGTCCCACAGGGCAGGGTGTGCAGGATGGCCAAAGGCAGAAATTGGGCTGAGACAGGCAGCTGGGGGAATTGGAGGCAGTCCCTTACCTTGCTAAGGCTCTGGGCTGGAAGGCACCGAGCCTGGAATGGCTTGGATTGGGGTAGTCATTTAATGAGGTAGTCTTGGTTAATAACTGCACAGGGAAAGCTGGGATTGTTGTCACAAGTCATTGAGGTCATGTCTCGCTTTACAGCTGCAATGCTCTCAATTGTGGTCCTAAATTGAAGACTACCTATTTGATACTAAGGAGGCAGTGGTATATATCTGCTACCAAGGAGAGACATATCTAGTTTTATTCGTGATGGGAGCACAAATGTTCATTTATCATTTCAGAGACCACAGAATTTGAAAATTCTGAGTGCTTCATACGTTCATCTTAGTCCCAAATACTCTTGCCTTGTAAACTATCACTACACAAAGCCGGTAATCCTGTGCCACAGTATTAACAATGTTACAAAGTCAATTGCAAACAGCAATTCCAATGGACTAACATATAAATTACATTTTATAGACAACAGCTATCGAGGTGACCATAGAAAAACAATATATAACAATGGCTGGTTTTTAAAAATAAAACCATGTCTCTAGGACAGTGCTGTCGAACCTTTTAGACACCGAGTGCCCTAAAACCAAAACCAGGCAAGGATTACCTGTAGGTGGTTCCTAAAGCGGCTTTTCTTACATACCTGCACAAGGCTTCAATGGCATCTCTGTCCAGAAAATCATGTTCTCTCTTCACTGAAGTGATGTCAATGGGAAAGATAAGATCTGTAAGGATCAAGATGGACGAGCAATCAGAAAAAAAAAATGTTCTTCCCAGTGATAACGTCTTTCAAAGAAACCATCTCTCTCAAAGAGATCAAATGCAAGGACCCAACTGTGATAATAAACATTTCTTTTTATACCATCTTGGGTGAAACATGCAGAAGCTTTAACGGGGGAATGAACATGGCCGTGTGTTACAGGAAGGAAAAGGCAGCAAGGAAGGGAAAAATATATTGTAGGAAGTCAAGTACAAAATAGCCTGAGCTGTGAAAAACCAAGCTGGCCTTTGGAACAAATATTAACATTATGAAGAAACCTTCCAGGGGATCTGTATAGACATCATTTAGGTAGCAGATGTGCAGTTCCAGCAACACTGAAAAGCAACAAAGCAGACATTTTAAAAAACAAGGTTTATCAAGGTGAGAGACAAATACATATTTTAAAAAGACTGATAGTAACGTCCTGAATGAAAGGATCAACGGCTATAAGCTTTATGTTCCCTCTCTTTCCTGGGGTGTTGGGTGTTGTGCTCTTGTGACCCATCAAGCAAAAGGCAGTCTACTAGCTGTGTGTGTGGTAATCCACATGGGTTTAGTTAAGTCTCTTCTTTCTGTTGCCTGCCCAGATTACAAAAACAAAAGTCTTGACAAACACCTGCCGGGCCACCATGCACGAGGGACAAGCTGCATTTGCTTTGTCAGTTGTGGAAACCTGTTTTAGGTAAACACTTGGGAGGGAGCAAGAATGAAGCAACAACACTGACAATATGAAAAGAAGTCTGGAAATTTACAAGTAAGCTGCAGTGGTAAATAGACAAGTAGGATTTTTCAGCATCTGCGGATCGCTGAGTGGCAGATGGCCCCGAGCCTGTATTCTACAGAACTGACAACAGCTCTAAATCCTAGATTACGGATTGTATTTGTACCACACACTGCTTCTCTATCTTTCCTCCAGGAGCTTGAGACAACTGGCAAAGTTCTTCCCTAGCAACTTTGCCAGTTAAGTTAAACTGACACAATTACGGGAAGGAGGTTCAACAAAAACTAAAATACTTGAACCTGGTCTCCCTGTGATCAGCATCTATGCTACTTCATGAATTGTAGCGCATTCTTCTGAAAACGTGTCATTTATTGTCACCCCATGCCAACACTTGGATTACTGCACAATCTGCATTTTATCAAAGCCAGATGGAACATGAGCCCATGTCAAAAGCTTAGTGAACTTTCTGTTTTGCCGCCCTTCCTTTTGGAAATTCATGAGCTACTTTGACATTACTGCTGTCATGCCTTGTTCTGTAACAATAGCACTAAGACTTATGTATACCGCTTCACAGTGCTTTACAGCCCTCTCTAAGCAGTTTACAGAGTCAGCCTATTGCCCCCAACAATCTGGGTCCTCATTTTACTGACCTCTGAAGGATGGAAAGCTGAGTCAACCTTGAGCCTGTGAAGATAGAACTGCTGGCAGTGGGCAGAATTAGCCTGCAATACTGCATTCTAACCACTGTGCCAACATGGCTCCTATCTTGGTTTCCCTATCTTGGCGTCCTATCTTGGCATAGAGAAAACAAATTTCCCTATCTTGGCATTCGCCAGAAGAGTGGGAACTACATATTCTCATACTCCTCAACCAATTGCTATATTGACTAAAAATCCTGGAGTTCTAATGTCCTTATATCTTGTTCCGCAGTATAGAAGGCTGCAGCAGTAACTGTACATCATGGCATCAGAGGAAGATTTTTATCTGCAGAAATTATGAAAAACAGCTTGTTTGAAGGAAAACTTCCTAGAAATTTTGGCAGAGAAACGAAATCAAAGCATCCAAATATAGAAAAGGGAGAGAAGACAATAGCTAGAGCTACCCTGCTGAGATATTCTATATTAATGTTATTATTACTTTAATTTTCTAAAATAGACCCTCCTTGGTTTGGTCTCTGGCCCAAATCTAAAGAATATAATAGGCGGAAACTCAGTTCTTAAACAGATAAACAAAAGAGCTGCCAAATGTTGTCTCCGTGAGTGCCATTATTCTCGGCTATTGCCAATGCAGCTGTGAGCTAAAGCCTTTAAATCAATCATTTCTTAAGAACACTCTGCTTAGCTGTGCTAAGTTGTCCAACAGTAAATAATGAAACATCTCTATTCAGTTAACCAAACAGCTGTGGTGAGATGCTGATCTTGAAGTTTCCTTCCAACTACAAGAAAATGTCTGATCTCTGCTGTAGATTTTTAGGGAGCTAAAGACAATGAAAAGCTTTCTGAGGCACATTGAGGTTAACCAACACTAGCACAGTTTTAAAATATTTTAACTCTGTTACATCTCGCAGGGTCTGGCAAGTATAACTCACCCTGAACATCCTAGCTGTAAATTCTCAATAGAAATGCACCTCTAGATTTCTATACTCAGGCTTTTAACAGGGTTACCAGGTCGATACACACATATCTAGATGTTGCAACGTTTAAAGAAGTTTAACACCAAGAAGCATCGCAAAAGTCAGTAAGAATTACTTGTAACAAAAGAGTTGAGTATATAGGGATGCAGGAAAATACAAATTATCTATTACTTTATTTTCAGACTTAACGCTTAGAAATGTTTTAAGGTGCAAGTTGCAAGGTGACACAGAATTAAATTAGGATATGAATTTTAAAAAGGTTTCAATTATATATAAAAAATAGTTAATGAGTATAGAACAGGACTGGACTCCCAATTTTTCCTTATTCTTTATATCTGCACAATAACTCTTAGACCAGCTTCCCCTCCCACAGAAAATCCGCACTGCAAAAAGCTTCAAGGAAAAATTACTCTACATTTGAATGTAAAAAAAAAATATTGATCTTCTCATTCTTATGTTAAGGGCATCAGCAGTTTTGTATGGTTAATAATTGGGAAAGAGAAGGACTTAGCCTTTATTGGCCAATTTTAGGAAAGCCTCTAATCCCTTGTCTTACCTCAGGGGTAGGGAACCATGGCCCTTTTTATGACTTGTGGACTTCAACTCCCAGAATTCCTGAGCCAGCCATGGTTCCCCACTCCTGTCTTGCAGCTTCTGGGATTCTGAATTCAATGCTTGTCTTAGAATAGGGTAGCTTTTTTTCCCAGTGAGAAATCATAGTTATTATTTTTCAAAAAATAACAAACTGGCCACTCGTGAACCATGATGTAACTCAAATGGAGCAGAAGTGAAGATTCTCAAACCTAGCTTTGGTGCCCCACCCTTTTCAATATTTAGAATAGGTAAGGTAGAATAGGTAAGTCAAGGAAGTTCTTGACTTACAACAGTTCATTTAGTGACTTTTCAAACTTACAGCGGCACTGAAAAAAATTAACTTATGACCATTTTTCACACTTATGACCGTTGCAGTATTCCCATGGTTACGTGATCAAAATTCAGATACTTGGCAACTGGTTCATATTTATGATGGTTGAAGTGTCCTGGGGTCATGTGATCCATCTTTTGTGACCTTCTGACAAGCAAAGTCCATGGGGAAGCCAGGTTCGCTTAACGACCGTGTTGCTAACTTAAGTGCAGTGATTCACTTAACAACTGTGCAAGAAAGGTTGTAAAATAGGGCAGTTAACAAAATGTGTCACTTAGCAACAGAAATTTTGGGCTCAATTGTGGTCATTATGTTGAGGAGTACCTGTATAGGTATGATATTTGGGCCTCTATACCATTTAGGCAAAAAAGAGGAACACAGTTCTGCATCACAGTACTGCAATCTGCCTGCCAGTCTAGAGACCAGACATTGTATGAGTTTGAATATACAGTAGTGGCCAAAATTGTGGAAACCTTTTGGGAAAAGTGTACAGTAGAAATGCCACCTTTGGTTAACTTTCCACCCATTTTTCTTCGAATTTCTTTATAACTGTAGCCTTGTTCACTTAATAATACTATTGTACATCGCTTTCTGGGCGACCAGTCAACTCTTTGCACCATGACTTTTATTACGTTTTATTACGTTTTACAAGCTCACTAAATGAAAGAACACAAAAAAACCCAACCAATTTGATAGCCATCACATAACACACTGACAAATGTCCTCCTCTCGGCTTCAATACATGACATCAATAACTGAATCCTACTGTGATCTGATTGGCTCATTGCCAAAACAAGATGACACCTGATTGGCTCTCTAAACACTCACTCTCATTGGCTACAATCAGATGAAGGAAAGCTACCTGATATCAACCTAAGCAAGTTGTGCTTTCTTTTTCTGGTTATTTGGCTATAACCTTTCATAGAATACAGTACAGATAATTGAACAAACGATGTTGCATTACATTTTTGATTAAATTATCTTTCCATTGATATATAATTTTATGGTACTACTACCCAAAAAAGTGGTGTTATTAGCCATCAAACCTCAAAAATACACTTTTCTCAAATGGTTCCCACAATTTTGGCCACTACTGTATATACTTTTTCTCAAGTAAGGAGTTTACCGTGTACTCGGGAGTTTCCTTCAACCCCATACCACCAGACAGAGAAAAAGTTTTGTTCTTTTAAAAGGCAAAGGGAGATTCCTGGGGACCTGGAGCAAGGGATTACCAAGGCTTAAGCTGAGAAAAAGTGAGCAGTACCACTTCCCTTCAGTTCTAATAACTGGAGTTTGTAAGGTGATTAGATTGCTCTGGAAACTGAGTGAATTCTCCCACAGAGTATTAAAACATGCTTTAAAAACAATTTTTTGTTGTTATTTTGCTGTGTGATATGTGTTTTTGTGTTTTGAACTTTGTGTGCCTCTGAGAGTCACTCGTGTGAGATGGGTTACACTATAAATCTAAATAAATGTATAGATTGGGTAACTTAAAATTGACCAAACATATTAATAAGAAATAACAGAAAGTATTGCTAAAGAATTTATGTAATTCTATTTTTATCTCTTATTTCGCAGACAGCCTATATTTCTCATAGACCAGGATTATAGAGAGGACACCAAGTGAGGTGGCTCTAGAACAGAGGTCCCCAACCTTTTGGGCACCAGGGATCGGTTACGTGGAGAGAGGTTTTTCCATGGACCGGAGGGGGCGTGGTTTTGTGTGCTGCCTGCATCCCACGGATGGGGCTTTGCTTGTTTGTACAACCCGGTTGCTGACATGCCGCGGCCCGGTACCGGTCCACAGACCGGAGGTTGGGGACCCCTACTTTAGAAGACAAGGGATGAAAACAGTAACTACCAAGCAACTACATTAAGGCAGGAAGGTGAGTCCAAAGAGAAAATGCCCAAAGGGCCTCTGGGGAAAAAAGACATCCTCCAGCCTTTTATCCTATACATAGAAAGCCATGTTGCTACATGTTTGTTACATTTAGGGAGTAAGGAAGATGCCTTTGATGGAGACATTCAGACTTTGTTGCCAAGGTGCCGGGGTGGAAGCATTTTTAGATCCAGAAAATTCAGGTAATGTTAAGAAGACATCTCCATAATCTGGGCAGCCATTTGTCCGGAATGATACAAGGTCTCCTGCTTGAGCAGGGGGTTGGACTAGAGGATCTCTAGGTCTCTTCGAACCCTATTATTCAATGTTCTATGGAATAAGAGGTACCGCAAAATCAGTCTTAGAAGATTCTGTATAAGACAATCTCAACAGTAGTTGGAAACATCCTGTAGAATTGATTTCATGGTCTAATCCAGGGGTAGGCAACCTTGGCTCTTTTATGACTCGTGGACTTCAACTCCCAGAATTCCTGAGCCAGCCATGCTGAGGGGAAGGGAGAGGTTTCCAAGCTGAGCCATGCTGGCTCAGGAATTCTGGGAGTTGAAGTCCACGAGTCATAAAAGAGCCAAGGTTGCCTATCCCTGGTCTAATCTATCTAGTGTTATTGTTATTGCTGAATTTTGGCAGCATAATCTTGGTGGCTGTGGGGTTGTAAAAAGAAGGTATTTATCACAATTGCTTGCCCCTCCTTACTTAGGACAAAATAACAACATGAATTAAGACAGCACTGTATTGTTCCAAAATAATTCCAAAATCTTTAATCCGATTACCTTATCAGCAGTACTTAAGTCTGTCATCTGACACAACAGGATGTTAATTTTGTCGAACACACAAAGATCATAGATGGAAGTTAATACTGATACCACGATCTTCTAACCTATTTACCATTATGATCTATTCTATGCAAACTAGTAATGATACAATCATGCCATTATTAAGAATAGCATCATAGAACCTTGAGTTGCATTGTTACTTACCCTCGTAAAGCTGAACATACTGGGGGAATCCTGCTGCTTGCAGCCAATTGCATGCTTCTTTTGCTTCAATCTCTGAAAAAGAAAAAAAAAACAATTCCAAATTGGTAACTGAGAAAGCAAACTTTTTTTTTAAAAAAAATATATCTTAAAACATTACATGTAGAAAATGTGCACATATAGTAATAGCTACGGCACTCAAGACGTATATACCGCTTCACAGTGCTTTACAGCCCTCTCTAAGCGGTTTACAGAGTCGGCATATGGCCCCCAACAATCTGGGTCCTCATTTTACCAACCTCGGAAGGACGGAAGGCTGAGTCAACCTTGAGCCAGTGAGAACCGAACTGCTGGCAGTGGGCAGAGTTTGCTTGCAATACTTCATTTCTAACCATTGTGCCATCAGGGCTCCTATATAGCATAATGATCTGAACTGAAATGCAACTTATTGCCCAAGTTGTGGCAACTTGTGGTTACGCTTCTGCTTTAATAGCTTTATAGAATTCTACCACTCCATGACCAAATAAAATTAAGCCAAGCTATGCAACATTCTTCATATTAAATAGCTACAATCCAGTGAGGAGCAATTTATGCATGTGGAGCTTTTGCTGCAAGGTGTGGCAAAGGAAGCTTCTCAGGCACAACAGTCTCTTTTTACAGGTAGTCCTTGACTTACAACCATTCGTTTAGTGACTGTTTGAAGTTACAAAGGAGCTAAAAAAGCAACCTGTGACCCTTTTCACAGTTATGACTGTTGCAGCATTCCCGTGGTCACATGATCAAAATTTGGAACCTCGGCAACTGGTCTGTATTTGTGATTTGTGCTTCTGACAAGCAAAGTAAATGTCTGAAGACAGATTCACTAAACAACCGTATTAGTAACTTAACAACGGCGGTGTTTCACTTAATAACAGTGGCAAGAAAGGTTGTAAAATGGGACAAAACTCACTTAGCAACTATCTTGCTTAGCAATGGAATTTTGGGGCTCCATTGTGGTTGCAAATTGAGGACTTCCTGTATTTGTTATATATACTTTAATCTGCCCAATAACAGGCCATCCTCTGAACGTACCGAAAATCAGAACAAAGAATATTAAAATGCAACAAAAATTACACAGGAAAAGTACATGGTGTACAAAGTAGACAAAACTCACCAGAACAGAGTAGTTACTCAAAACAATAAAGCATACTATAAAAAGCATCTAAAATGGAAGAAAAAAAGCATCTGCCTAGCACAGGGGTAGGCAACCTTGGCTCTTTTATGACTCGTGGACTTCAACTCCCAGAATTCCTGAGCCAGCATGGCTCAGCTTGGAAACCTCTCCTTTTCCCCTCAGCATGGCTGGCTTAGGAATTCTGGGAGTTGAAGTCCACGAGTCATAAAAGAGCCAAGGTTGCCTACCCCTGGCCTAGCACCAAGAAGAAAGGAAGTGGTATCTGTCTTGGAACTGTGTTAAAAAGAAAAGGTACAAGCAGCAATAAGTCTTCCAGGGAAACCCGAGACGAAAAGAGTAGAGTAGAGTAGAGTAGAGTAGAGTAGAGTAGAGCTGGAAGGGACCTTGGAGGTCTTCTAATCCAGCCCCCTACTCAAGCAAAGCTTTTAAAAGCAAAGCTCAGCAAATGTTCCTCTGTGCTCTTCACAAGTAACGCCTTGATAAAAAAAGCCCCTTCCAACCATTCATGATTATTCCTTAGTAAATCATGTGTCTTTCACATACAATAATCTATTGCAGACTGAAATACTGCATCTAATAAAGGTAATACCCATTTTTTTATAGCATGTAAGTAACACTAACAGACGTTGATCCTTAGAACAACTAAGGCAGGGGTGTCAAACTGCCAGCCTGTGGGCCGGTTGCATCATACGGAGGCCGTGCCCACCCCAGCTCCAGCAATGCAAAAGAAGTCACAATGCATCGTGACACATCACGTGACACGGCGAGTTTGACACCTGGGAACTAAGGCATTGTGTTACATTCAATCAAGAACATGTTTACTATTCGGGTTAACAGTAAAAAGAGAGTTATGCAGCACCACAACATTTAAGAATTATTCCATCTACATCCATCTTATTTGCTCCAACTGTGTTGTTGTTGTTAGTTGCGAAGTCGTGTCCGACCCATCGCGACCCCATGGACAACGTTCCTCCAGGCCTTCCTGTCCTCTACCATCTTCTGGAGTCCATTTAAGCTCACGCCTACTTCTTCAGTGACTCCATCCAGCCACCTCATTCTCTGTCGTCCCCTTCTTCTACTGCCCTCAATCTTTCCCAGCATTAGGCTCTTCTCCAGTGAGTCCTTCCTTCTCATTAGGTGGCCAAAGTACTTGAGTTTCAACTTCAGTATCTGGCCTTCTAAGGAGCAGTCAGGGTTGATCTCCTCTAGGACTGACGGTTTGATCGCCTTGCAGTCCAAGGGAATGACGGAGTATTCTCCAGCACCATAGTTCAAAGGCCTCAATTCTGTTGGTCAGCGATTCTTATGCGTCAACTTTCTACAGCCATAATTGCAAATGGGAAACATGGCCTTGCCTATACGTTAAACTTTTTTTTTTGGTTGGGCAGGGTGATGTCTCCCTGCTTTTTAGTTGATGTCTAATTTGCCATAGCTTTCCTCCCCAGGAGCAAGCGTCTTTTAATTTCTTGGCTGCAGTCCCCCATCTGGGTGATCTTAGAGACCAGGAAGATAAAATCTGTCACTACCTCCATTTCTTCCCCATCTATTTGCCAGGAACTGAGAGGGCCGGATGCCATGATCTTGGTTTTCTTAATGTTGAGTTTCAAGCCAACTTTTGCACTCTCTTCTTCACCCGCATCAAGAGGCTCTTTAGTTCCTCTTCACTTTCTGCCATTAGAGTGGTATCATCTGCATATCTTAGGTTGTTGATATTTCTCCCTGCAATCTTAATTCCAGCTTTTGATTCATCTAGCCCTGCCTTTCTCATGATGTGTTCTGCATATAAGTTAAATAGGCAGGGCGACAGATAAAGCCTTGCCGGACTCACTTTCCAATTTTGAACCAATCAGTGGTTCCGTGTCCAGTTCTCACTGTTGCTTCTTGACCTGCATATAGGTTTCTCAAGAGACAAATAAGATGGTCTGGTACTCCCATCTCTTTAAGAACTTGCCACAATTTGTTGTGATCCACACAATCAAAGGCTTTAGCATAGTCAATGAAGCAGAAGTAGATGTTTTTCTGGAACTCCCTAGCTTTCTCCATGATCCAGCGTATGTTGGCAATTTGATCTCTAGTTCCTCTGCCTCTTCGAAATCCTGCCTGTACTTCTGGAAGTTCTCGATCCACATACTGCTGGAGTCTAGCTTATAGGATTTTAAGCATAACTTTACTTGCATGTGAAATGAGTGCAATGGTGCGATAGTTTGAACATTCTTTGGCATTGCCTTTCTTTGGAATTGGAATGTAAACTGACCTTTTCCAATTCTGTGGCCACTGTTGAGTTTCCCAAATTTGCTGGCAAATTGAGTGTAGCACTTTTACTCATCGTCTTTTAAGATTTTGAATAGCTCAGCTGGAATACTGTCACCTCCACTAGCTTTGGTGTTGCTCAGCTTTCCTAAGGCCATTTCACTTCCCCATTCTCGCGATGTCTGGTCGAGGCAGTGACAAACCCCATCTTGGTTATCAGCGGATGCTAAGCTCGGTTCTTGTATAGTTCCTGTTTAATTTTTAGCCACCCTTCTTAATCTCTTCGCCTCTGTTAGGTCCCTGCCATTTTGGTCCTTTATCATGCCCATCTTTGCATGAAACGTTCCCTTCATATCTCCAATTTTCTTGAAGAGATCTCTGGTTCTCCCTATTCTATTGTTCTCTTCTATTTCTTTGCACTGTTCATTTAAGAGGGCATTCTTATCTCTTCTAGCTATTCTCTGGAATTCTGCATTCAATTGGGTGTATCTTTCTCTTTCTCCCTTGCCTTTCGCTTCCCTTCTTTCCTCAGCTATTTGCAAAGCTTCCTCAGACAGCCATTTTGCTTTCTTGCATTTCTTTTTCTTTGGGATGGTTTTAGTTGCTACCTCTTGTACAATGTTGCGAACCTCCATCCATAGTTCTTCAGGCACTCTGTCTATCAGATCTAATTCCTTAAATCTATTTGTCACCTCTACTGTATATTCATCAGGGATATGATTTAGTTCATACCTGAGTGGCCTAGTGTTTTTCCCTACTTTCTTCAATTTAAGCCTAAATTTTGCAATGAGAAGCTCATGATCTGAGCCACAGTCAGCTCCTGGTCTTGTTTTTACTGACTGTATAGAGCTTCTCCATCTTTGGCTGCAGAGCACATAGTCAATCTGATTTCTGTGTTGACTGTCTGGTGATGTCCATGTGTAGAGGCGTCTCTTGGGTTGTTGGAAAAGAGTGTTTGCTATGACCATCGTATTCTCTTGACAAAATTCTATCAGCCTGTGCCCTGCTTCATTTTGTATTCCAAGGCCAAACTTGCCTGTTATTCCGTTTATCTTTTGGCTTCCTACTTTAGCATTCCAATCCCCCATGATGATAAGGACATCATTTTTTGGTGTTGATTCTATAAGGTGCTGTAGGGCTTCATAGAACTGCTCAATTTCATCCTCTTCAGCACCAGTGATTGGGGCATAGACTTGGATTACTGTGATATTGAATGGCTTGCCTTGGATTCGCACTGAGATCATTCTGTCATTTTGGGGATTGTATCCCAGTATTGCTTTTCCTACTCTTTTATTGACTATGAAGGCTACTCCATTTCTTCTGAGGGATTCTTGCCCGCAGTAGTATACCTGATGGTCCTCTGAATTAAATTCACCCATTCCTGTCCATTTTAGTTCACTGATTCCTAAGATGTCGATGTTCAGTCTTGTCATCTCTTGTTTGACCACGTCCAGTTTGCCTTGATTCATGGATCTTACATTCCAGGTTCCTATGGAGAAAAGATCTTTACAGCATCGGACTTTCGTTTCACCACCAGATGCATCCACAGTTGAGCATCCTTTCGGCTTTGGCCCAGTCGCTTCACTCTTTCTGGCGCTACTAGTACTAGCCCTCTGCTCTTCCCCACTAGCATATTGGACACCTTCCGACCTGAGGGGCTCATCTTCCATCGTCATATCTTTTTGCCTTTTAGTACTGTCCATGGGGTTTTCATGGCAAAGATACTGGAGTGGGTTGCCATTTCCTTCTCCAGTGGATCACATTTTGTCAGAACTCTCTGCTATGACCTGTCCGTCTCAGGTGGCCCTGCACGGCATAGCTCATAACTTCATTGAGTTATGCAAGCCCCTTCGCCACGACAAGGCAGTAATCCATGAAGGAGCCCAACAATTAGAGAGTATGAATATGGAGTACAGCAAAAAAAAAAAAATCCCTTTATGATGGAAAACCTCCCCAGATCTGCAATTCTGGAATGAATACAAAATGTTTACTCTCTGTTATGACCTGATTCTCTGAGCTACTGCTGTTACTTTGCTCAGTTGGTTTAAAGGAGAAAAGCTCCTTTCCATCCATAATAGAACATCATTATTATGGTTACAATGAAATAATTGTCAATACTTGCTATTGTTAGTAACTGTAATAACATTGAAATATTTGATGTGAAAATTTACTGCTTTTAGTATTGGTGACTTCGCCCACCCAAGACTGCGCAGCAGCTGCCCTGCTGTGGTTTTAGGAAAGCCTTAGAAGTTGCCTTTTCAGCTAATCTTTACCAATGTGATTTGCAAATGTACCCTGATATTGGGATATTATTCCCTTAGTATTTATGATGTTTTCCTTCCCTGTATTTCAGTTTTGGTTTTTGGTTTTTCCTGCCTTGTTTTATGTTTTTAATATATTGTATGTTGTCTAGAGTATTTTCAGCAACTGAAGTGGCTGAATAAATAAATAAACTCAGAATTCTCACTGGAGATAGTGGTAGTTTTCACATGAATGTATACACAGTCTCTGAAAATAACTGCTATAGCTCTATGTTCTAGCTCAGTATTATAGTAACTCCTATTCTTTTTTGTACAGAGGAAGAAGCTGAGACAAAGTATTCTTATGCAATGCCTATCTAATGACAGGAGAAGGCTGCCAATGTAATTTCAAATGTCATGACATATATCTACCAAATAAAAGACAAGTACTTGTCACAATGGCAATTATTTGATGGATTAATGGAGGTGATCATACAGCTTGTGCATACTCATCCAACACTTGATTGCCAATGTTACTTCCGCTTGTTACTTGATTAGTGAATACACATGAAAGAAAATTAACCTCATGACACTTCAAAATTGGATTAACATTACATGCAGTATGAAATTAACTTGCCATAATTTATTTAAGCTACTGTATGTTTTCTCCATTTAAATGAACTTCACATGAATAGTATAGAAATAAAAAAAAGTTCTTTAATGTATTGTTAGGATAAAATGGAATAAATAGCTTTGGTTTTTTCAAGAGTGTTTCAGATTTCCCATTCTGAGATGAAGAGGGAACCATGAATTGATATTTTTATGTGTTTATCAATCTCATGCATGTGACATCTTTAAATTCTTTTCAACTCTAACTCAGTTAGGTGTAGTTACCTCTTCGGCTACTATATCAAGAAATAGGTCTCAGTAACAGAAAAAGCCAATAGGATGTATACAACTCGTAGAATTTAGTTTTAAATTAGTTTCAAAGAACGCTTTCCTTAATGTCAGAGGACAGTAGACCTTGCAGTTATCTCTACTGTTTTCCTTCCTACCTCTCATATACACAAGCTACACATGGGAGATTAAAATTCTGTCTTTCATACACTTATTTTTCCTTCTTTTTTTCCTTCTTTTTCTCATATCTTAACAACCCCTATGCAGGGTTTACTGAAGTAAGCCTCTATTAGCCTTTTTCTCCACATGAAATACGGTATAATATATTTATTATTAAAAAAATAAGATTATTTGTTTGTTTGTTTGTTTATAACTAAGATCATTGGCCATGCAGGTACAAAGATAGCCAGGGAAATAATTGAAGCCTGGGAAACGGGCCCTTTGTCTGTTAACAGGAGTGCTGAATTACCACCAGCCTACCAAATAATTAGGAGCCGAGGGCTTGGCAGCAGAAGGAAATGATAGCCAATCCTCAGCCATCAACACACCAAACAGCCAATAGGAAGGCACCACATAAACACTACTCACAGAACAGCCCAGAGCATGTATTTCAGTAGAGAAATTCCCTGAAGATGGGCTCCAGCATGTGTCTGAAAGTTCGGAAGAGTAAATCTCTGGTCGTGGTGACGACCCAAATTCAATTTCACAATATAACATCTTTATGAAAAATTTATTCTTGAAGATTATTATATGCACAAGGGTGAATAGATTTCAATTTACCCACAACAGAGGAATGGATGACAGAACTTGCTGAGATGGCCCAAAATGATGTTATGATATATGGTTTTGAGAATTAGAATAAAAATAATAGATTATAGAGAACATGTAAACAAAGCTGTAACCATAGAGTAAGAGATTATTTTATATTTATACTTACAACTGTTGTAAAAGAAAACTGGATGTCTGTTGTTTACATTTTTTTTCTTTTCCTTGATTTCCGCACCTTTGACTTTGCTCTTTTCTTCTTTCTTTCATTTTTTTTCTTTTTTCATTTTAAATATTAGTACTTGTTAGTTTTTATTCTGTATTAAAAGATAAATTAAACATTATTTTAAAAAGTTTACTCTTGAAGAAAACCAGTTTCCTCCTATTAATAGCATTGTGGGAAATACACCCAGAATTTTGAAGACTCCCCAGTTTTCCTTTTGTTTTATGTCTTCCCACAGTTATTCCTTATTGTTTGCCCTGAGCAAGCTGTGATGAACCCCTCAGGTTAAAAAAAAAAAAAGTTGCATTGAAGCTCTGCTTGCTCAGTTTGCTATGGAAGTTAAGTAGGATACCAGAATGTGGGGTTTTAAATTATGCAAAGTTAGTCATCTTTAGACTGCAGACATAAGTTAAGGACTTATTCTTTCACTAGCCTTTGAGAGGTAAAGCTTGCTAAGAAAAAAAAAATTCTTTAAGTGATGTGAGAAAAGAAAACAAATCTGAGTGTAAAGATAAGCTATCTCAAGAACAGAGAGTTGCTAAATAAATTTGTCACATCCAAATGTGTGTGTGTGTGCATGTGTGTATGTATGTATTTGTATGTGTGTGTGTGTGTGTGTGACCTTTTTAACCTTTCATTATTTTTGTAAATAACTCAAGATGGCAAACATACCTAATAGTCTTTCCTCCTATTTTCCCCACAACGACAACCCTGTGAGATGGGTTAGGCTGAGAGAAAGTGACCGGCCAAAAGTCACCCAGCCAGCTTTCATGCCTAAGGCAGGAGTAGAATTCACAGCCCCTGGTTTCAAGCCTAGTGCCTTAACCACTAAATCAAATTAAGGTAAAAGCTATGAAGTCAGGTTAATATTTGTGCAGTGTACTTATGTTTCTGATTTCAATCTCTTTTTTCTTACTTTCTACACATAAACACCATAACATGAAAATGTGCAATGGAGGCAAAACAACGAAAAGGCCCTGGTTAAAAGAATCCACTTCCATGTCATTGACATATACTTAATTAATAAATCCTTTACATTTTTATATAAGATTAATTTATTGATGAATTTATTTCCGTTTGCAAGATTTTTTAAAGACTTCCATTTGAAATGAAATTTATTCTGATGATTCAAAATTTTAGAGAAAAATGGAAACAACACTTGACCTCATAGATACAGGTGAACATTACTTTGGCCCTGTGGACACTTCCTCTCCCTCCATACACATACATTATAGCCTTTTCCACATAAAGAAATGACCCAGAAAGCTAAAATAATTTTAAGGAGGGAACAATAGAAAAGAGAGGCAGTTGGCAGCTGGTCAAAAATAAAGAAGGAAAAGAACAGGGAATGTCTAATATATCTTAAACAAACAGGTAAAAAGAGTCTTTGGTGATATTCTAAATATTCTTTTGTAGAGTATTTATAATATCCTATAATATTTCTTTGTAAACCACTAGTGATAAATAACCTTTAATTGTCCATGATCAACTTGTCCTCTGAATTAACTGGAGAAAAAGCACAATAACCATTTAACAGGCTTTCCCCATTCTTGATTTAAAATATTATCTAGCCATCTTTGAATTAGCAGAATCAATCTCAGGCTAAAATTTCCACTGCCTATCCCTATTCTGCCTCCACGGTGGATGTCCTGAGTCACTGCTAAATGAGGTAGTCCTGATTTATGAATCTGCCAGTTGTTACCAACAAGGTAATCGATTTTCTTCTCTGCTTTTTTGCCATCATGGAAAACTTCCACCAATCCGTGCTCTGCAGCAGGGCTCTCTCTGATTTGTGTGCCCTCCTTTCACACCTTATTTGGGCATCTCGCAAAAATGTGAAAAGAAATAAATACACTGAGAAGATTGTTGTTGTTGTTAGTTGTGAAGTCGTGTCTGACCCATTGCGACCCCATGGACAACATTCCTCCAGGCCTTCCTGTCCTCTACCATCTTCTGGAGTCCATTTAAGCTCATGCCTACTGCTTCAGTGATTCCATCCAGCCACCTCATTCTCTGTCGTCCCCTTCTTCTACTGCCCTCAATCTTTCCCAGCATTATGCTCTTCTCCAGTGAGTCCTTCCTTCTCATTAGGTGGCCAAAGTACTTGAGTTTCAACTTCAGGATCTGGCCTTCTAAAGAGCAATCAGGGTTGATCTCCTCTAGAACTGACCGGTTTGATCGCCTTGCAGTCCAGGGGACTCGTAGGAGTCTTCTCCAGCACCATAGTTCAAAGGCCATCCATTCTTTTGCGCTCAGCCTTTCTTATGGTCCAACTTTCACAGTCATACATTGCAACAGGGAAAACCGTGGCCTTGACTATACGTACTTTTGTTGGCAGGGTGATGTCTCTGCTTTTTAGTATGCTGTCTAGATTTGCCATAGCTTTCCTCCCCAGGAGCAAGCGTCTTTTAATTTCTTGGTTGAAGTCCCATCTGTGGTGATCTTGGAGCCCAGGAAGATAAAATCTGTCACTACCTCCATTTCCTCCCCATCTATTTGCCAGGAATTGAGAGGGCCGGATGCCATGATCTTGGTTTTCTTAATGTTGAGTTTCAAGCCAACTTTTGCACTCTCCTTCTTCACCCGCATCAAGAGGCTCTTTAGTTCCTCTTCACTTTCTGCCATTAGAATGGTATCATCTGCATATCTTAGGTTGTTGATATTTCTCCCGTCAATCTTAATTCCAACTTTTGATTCATCTAGCCCTGCCTTTCTCATGATGTGCTCTGCATATAAGTTAAATAGGCAGGGCGACAGAATACAGCCTTGCCGGACTCCTTTCCCAATTTTGAACCAATCAGTGGTTCCGTGTCCAGTTCTCACTGTTGCTTCTTGACCCGCATATAGGTTTCTCAAGAGACAAATAAGATGGTCTGGTACTCCCATCTCTTTAAGAACTTGCCACAATTTGTTGTGATCCACACAATCAAAGGCTTTAGCATAGTCAATGAAGCAGAAGTAGATGTTTTTCTGGAACTCCCTAGCTTTCTCCATGATCCAGCGTATGTTGGCAATTTGATCTCTAGTTCCTCTGCCTCTTCAAAATCCTGCCTGTACTTCTGGAAGTTCTTGATCCACATACTGCTGGAGTCTAGCTTGTAGGATTTTAAGCATAACTTTACTTGCATGTGAAATGAGTGCAATGGTGCGATAGTTTGAACATTCTTTGGCATTGCCTTTCTTTAGAATTGGAATGTAAACTGACCTTTTCCAATCCTGTGGCCACTGTTGAGTTTTCCAAATTTGCTGGCAAATTGAATATAGCACTTTTACTGCATCGTCTTTTAAGATTTTGAATAGCTCAGCTGGAATACTGTCACCTCCACTAGCTTTGTTGTTGCTCAGCTTTCCTAAGGCCCATTTAACTTCACATTCTAGGATGTCTGGCTCGAGGTCAGTGACCACCCCATTGTGGTTATCAGGGACGCTAACCTCGTTCTTGTATAGTTCTTCTGTGTAATTTTGCCACTTCTTCTTAATCTCTTCTGCCTCTGTTAGGTCCCTGCCATTTTGGCCTTTATCATGCCTATCTTTGCATGAAACGTTCCCTTCATATCTCCAATTTTCTTGAAGAGATCTCTGGTTCTCCCTATTCTATTGTTCTCTTCTATTTCTTTGCACTGTTCATTTAGGAGGGCATTCTTATCTCTTCTAGCTATTCTCTGGAATTCTGCATTCAATTGGGTGTATCTTTCTCTTTCTCCCTTACCTTTCGCTTCCCTTCTTTCCTCAGCTATTTGCAAAGCTTCCTCAGACAGCCATTTTGCTTTCTTGCATTTCTTTTTCTTTGGGATGGTTTTAGTTGCTACCTCTTGTACAATGTTGCGAACCTCTGTCCATAGTTCTTCAGGCACTCTGTCTATCAGATCTAATTCCTTAAATCTATTTGTCACCTCTACTGTATATTCATTAGGGATATGATTTAGTTCATACCTGAGTGGTCTAGTGTTTTTCCCTACTTTCTTCAATTTAAGCCTAAATTTTGCAATGAGAAGCTCATGATCTGAGCCACAGTCAGCTCCTGGTCTTGTTTTTACTGACTGTATAGAGCTTCTCCATCTTTGTCTGCAGAGCACATAGTCAATCTGATTTCTGTGTTGACCGTCTGGTGATGTCCATGTGTAGAGCTGTCTCTTGGGTTGTTGGAAAAGAGTGTTTGCTATGACCATCGTATTCTCTTGATAAAATTCTATCAGCCTGTGCCCTGCTTCATTTTGTACTCCAAGACCAAACTTGCCTGTTATTCCATTTATCTTTTGGTTTCCTACTTTAGCATTCCAATCCCCCATGATGATAAGGACATCATTTTTTGGTGTTGATTCTATAAGGTGCTGTAGGGCTTCATAGAACCGGTCAATTTCATCCTCTTCAGCACCAGTGGTTGGGGCATAGACTTGGACTACTGTGATATTGAATGGTTTGCCTTGGATTCGCACTGAGACCATTCTGTCATTTTGGGGATTGTATCCCATTATTGCTTTTCCTACTCTTTTATTGACTATGAAGGTTACTCCATTTCTTCTGAGGGATTCTTGCCCGCAGTAGTATACGTGATGGTCCTCTGAATTAAATTCACCCATTCCTGTCCATTTTAGTTCGCTGATTCCTAAGATATCGATGTTCAGTCTTGTCATCTCTTGTTTGACCATGTCCAGTTTGCCTTGATTCAGGGATCTTACATTCCAGGTTCCTATGGAGAAAAGATCTTTACAGCATCGGACTTTCGTTTCACCACCAGATGCATCCACAGCTGAGCGTCCTTTCAGCTTTGGCCCAGTCGCTTCACTCTTTCTGGCGCTACTAGTACTAGCCCTCTGCTCTATTGGACACCTTCCGACCTGAGGGGCTCATCTTCCAGCGTCATATCTTTTTGCCTTTTGGTACTGTCCATGGGGTTTTCATGGCAAAGATACTGGAGTGGTTTGCCATTTCCTTCTCCAGTGGATCACATTTTGTCAGAGCTCTCTGCTATAACCTGTCCATCTTGGGTGGCCCTGCACGGCATAGCTCATAGCTTCATTGAGTTACGCAAGCCCCTTCTCCACGACAAGGCTGTAATCCATGAAGGGGACTGAGAAGATAGTAGGACTGAAACAACCTGAGAAAGAAAGGAGGAAGGCTAAGTTCTGGGCAACTCATCTTTTCCCGGGGAAAGGGGAAAGTGATTGAATCTGACAAAGTCAGAGAAATTGGCAAATATATTATAAAAGCCCAGATCAACATCCTTCATTATTTTTTAGATACTACAGCAAGGAATGGTATAACTGCTCATTTAAAAATAAAATTAACTTTCGGGGCATATCAAAGTGAAATATAAAAAGTAGCCCCTTTTGGCACTATGATTATTTCAGAATCCTATTTGATGTTGTTAAGATTTATTTCTAACAAGTAAAGACAGAATCTCTGATACAATGTTATCCCATTTTTTAAAAGCAGATAGGAAACACGATCATGTCAATGTAAGTTCTATCTTTAGTACACAAAGTCTAAACTGATCTTTTGGGACAAATGGCAGCCATTTATTTCCAAAATAAAATTTAATGAATTATGCATCTTCTGTTCAAATAAACTCAGTTTTGTAACAATTTCAATTGGCTTCAATTCCCACTCTGGCAACACAGATTTTTTGGATAACATTCTGAACAATTCAAATAGGGTTTCGGCTTCTCTAGGGTAGCTCTGGTTAATTCTGTCAAAAATTCCATTCTCCAGCTGATGGCTGTGGTTGAGGAGAGAGAAATGGAGCAAGACGGCCTAAATACACACAGAAATTATCTTAAGAAAGGGAACTAGAATTAGGCAGTTGCAGTTGTCACCATATGCATCCTTATAGATTCCAGAGCAACTGTAAATACTTTGCATGAAACAGAGATCATAATATGGAAACAAAGCAGAAATATGACTTTGATTTGCTTCTGGGTGTTTTATTACCCTGCCCTGAGTGTTGTAAAACAAATTGAACATCTGCAAGCAAGCCTGAGCATGATGTGATACTCTGGCTCCATTGGTTAAAACCTTGAAAAAGCCTGTTGCTTTCCTGACACTCATTATGAGAGCTATAGTGTAGCACTAAAAGGAAACAGTTCCTTGTTGAATGAATATTATTATTTATTATCCCTTTACTGTTTTATATTTTCTTGTAGGTGGAGCCCACAAAAGTTTACTGGTGATTCATTAAAACAAGTGACAAGAAAAGATAGAGGCTTTTATTTCTTCATGGAAGGAAGACGCTAAATGCAGCAGGAGGTATATGCTTGTGATCGTCAAACAGAATCAATTTACAGATTGTCCCTAAGATTGTCGTGTGTTCTTTATCTCTGGATTGTATTTTCTCTTTATGATTCTTTGCAATTTAAATGATCCTCTCAACCCTTAGTACCATTGTGTGTTGGAAAGCCATGGACTCTTAGACTCCATAGATCCAGGGATGGAATAGAAGCCTTAAGCCAAAAGTTACATGTCCACAAATTGTGTTACTGAAATTTGGCAGCAAAAGTATAGGAATTTCAACAGCATTTTTGTTTTACTATCTGTAGCAAAATTTAGAATGGAGTATCTTATGATATCCTCCTTAATAAAAATGGTAAAACACAGAGTAGAGAATACATGCATTAGATAGACTCATAATCAGCTGCATTACCTCACCTAGAGTGCATCATGAATGGCTTCAGGTCAGATTGGAGAGTACAGTGCAGAGAAGACCCAACCAAGCTGTCTGGAGTTCTTGTTATTCAACATTTGAATTAATGACGTTGAATGAAGGGATTAAGGGAATGATTCCCTGGTTTGCAAATTACCCAAAACTAGGATGAGAATTTAATTGTCCAATCTTGGACAATTAACCAAGATGAACAAGATTAAATTTAATAGGGAAGAATAGACTACATCTGGTGAAAGAAAATGAAAAGCACAACAATGGATAGGGAAGACCTAATTCAACAGTAGTACATGTGAAAGAAATCTGGGTATCCTAGTAGTTCACAAGTTGAACATGAGCCAACAATGAGATGGTTGCTCCCAAAACTGCAAGTATTATCTTGAGGGGAATTAACAAGCATACACAGACAAAGGGAAATAATTGTCCCACTCTATCCTGCCTTGATCAAGAATACAATTACCAAAACAGTAAGAGAACAGGAAACCAAATCCTATGAAGAATGATAGACTATATTTAGCCTGCACAATAAGAAAGCCTGCTCAAACTGTGGGAAATACAAAAGCACACTTTGAATACATATAGGATTGTCATATACAGGAGGGGCTGAACTTGTTCACTCCTGTTCCAGAGGATTAGATTTAGCACCTAATCTAAATTGGTTGAAAATATATAGATTCATATTTAGCTGTTAGGAGGAACTTCCTGGTAGAAGAGCTGTCAGCTAGTGGAATAGGTTGACTGTGGAAAATGTCACCAGGCATCTTCAAACAGATGCTGTAAGCTATTTCAAATGTTTTAATAGAATATGCACCAAACAAGGAGTTGGACTAGATCAGGGATGTCAAACTCACCGCGTCACGTGATGTGTCGTGACATATCGTGACTTTTTTCCCCTTGCCAGAGCTGGGGTGGGTGTGGCTTCCACGTGATGCATCTGGCCTGCAGGCTGGCAGTTTGACACCCCTGGACTAGATTACCTCTGAGATAACCAGTTGTATGATGTGAGTCACCTCTGTTAGGGATATCTTTTGGAAACCTCCCTATTCCTTCAAAAGAAGCCAGGTTCCTCCTAATGATATCAGTATAGCACCAGAGATATTACACTCCATTTTGACATGCTCCCATCAGACCAATTAATTTATCCATCCTTGTTACAAACATTCAGGACTCTGCTGCATGTTAGACCATCTATTCTGCACATCTATCTTGCACATTTATCTAACGCAAGATCAGCTTATGCCATACCACAAATCTCATATGGCATGTCTGAGTTCTTATAATCCCCTAACAATCACAATGATTTATATTTTATTGGAATGACTTATACAATCTCTCATTAAATGAATGTGTTAAATGGGGAAATTGGTTGATAGGGCAGCATAAATATCAAGATGGCCGTCTTTCAATACTATTGTACGCAGAAAAAAACAATAACCTACAAAACTTTTCAAAAACTCTGAAGGTATAAATGTAATTGTGGATAAAGAAGAAAACATGTGGGAGTATCTGATATTAAGCCATTTGTTGAAATAAATCTTAGAAAAATACTGTGAAGCAAGTAGAGAAAAAAAGAAAAATAAGCAATAAATCACACTCTAGATATGTTTAAAATGGACCGTTTTAGAATGCTATTAATTAATCAGCTTTGTAGAGAATAAAATGCATAGCAAATTGGTCTTTTGTGCATGCAAATAAAACACATTTGATAAACACCATCAGGACTATTAAGTGTCTCTTGGATGAAAATGCTGTATTTGACATTATTTTAATTTGAGTCAAAAATATTCATCCCCTGGGATTCCAGAACACAATTAAACTGGATGATCCATTCATTTGTTCAATATCTTTAGTAAATATACTCTTGGATCTCAGAAAATACAGTCTCAGAAATCCTTATCTTTTATTATGGAGATGCTTTTATACTAGAATATTTTGAGTCCTTGCTCAACTGAAATATACTTGGGGCTTATTGGAAGTCAGTCTCATCAGCAGATTATCCATAACAGCTGTTTTCATTGTGAAGGCTCTCAGACATCTTACCCTAATTTGATGCCTTCCAGGTCTCTCGGACCTCAACTCTCACAATTTCTGAAGATTGGGATTTATGGAAATGGATCTACCGGAGAGTAAATATCTGCTGTGGGCTAACTTCTTAATCAACATAATGGGATGTGGAGAAGGAAAAAGTGTGCATGTGAAAATGGATTAGATCTTCTCTTTGTGGAATGGAGAACATCCACTGTCAAGATTGCTGATGGTAACCATATTCAGCCAAATAAAATTACAGCTATTCCTTAAACTTCTCTTATTGGTATAAGAAGGTCAGGTACAGGTAGTCCTCCATTTATGACCATATTTGAGCCCAAAATTTCTGTTGCTAAATGAGACATTTGTTAACTGAGTTTCACCCCATTTTATAACCTTTCTTGCCACAGTTGTTAAGTGAATCACTGCAGTTATTAAATTAGTAACACAATTGTTAAATGAATTTGCCTTCCCTATTGCTTGTCAGAAGGTTACCGAAGGTAATCGCATGACACCAGGACACTGCAACTGTCATCAATATGGGATACTTGCCAAGTGTCTGAATTCTGATCACGTGTCCAGAGGGTTGCTGCAATGGTTCTAAGTGTGAAAAATAGTCCCAAGTCACTTTTTTCAGTACTGTTGTAATTTTGGACAGTCACTAAATGAACTGTTGTAAGTTGAGGACTACCTATATAGAAGAGATGAGGTCCTGAATGTGGATCTTGGTTGATTTCATACTGAATATCTGAAGAAGCTTTAATATTTCCTTTTTACAAGATACTGGTAATTTATCTTAAAGTGTTTTGGCTAAACCAGGGGTAGGCAACCTTGGCTCTTTTATGACTCGTGGACTTCAACTCCCAGAATTCCTGAGCCAGCCATGCTGAGGGGAAAGGGAGAGGTTTCCAAGCTGAGCCATGCTGGCTCAGGAATTCTGGGAGTTGAAGTCCACGAGTCATAAAAGAGCCAAGGTTGCCTACCCCTGGGCTAAACCAATCAGTCTGTACTGTGCATACTTCTATGCACAGTACATCAAGACTTGCTACACTTTCTAATCCATCTCCTTATAACACCCAAAAGCTTTACGTCATACAGCTACTGACAAAAGCTGTTCCACAATGGGTCAATCTTTTTGATACCATTTGTGCTTTACTCCACAAATGGCAATGTGATTAGAATGTCAAATGTATTTCCCAGAAACTAGCATCAAGGAAGGGAAAATCAGTATATATGTGTAGATCATTTACTTGCTGTCAAACCTGGCTCAAGGTTTGACTTCTGTGGGGCAAAATAATTAATGCCAAATTCTACAATCTGCACTGAGTGGATGACAGGGGCTCCCTGACCTCCAATAAATATTTCATTGCAGGAAACAGCAAACTGACAATTAAGGCTTCTTTGCCCTGGTCCCTGTTGGGCTTTCCTTCCTTCCTTCATTCCCTAGGACTTATAAGCATGTTCCTATTAAAAGGAATGAAAAACAGCCCAGCCACAAAAAGACCCTAAGGTCTTCTAGGGTTTCCTAACCAGTGCCTGGGAAGCTAACAAAACAACAACAGAGGGAATAAACACACCTCCTGCTTATGACAAAAAAGTACCCAAGCACTAAGAGGATGATCAAAAGAAAATACATACCAGCTTCCAAAACTTCTTCCAATATTCCTATACTCTACTTCCCAGCACCTAGACACTATGAAGTTGCTTCAAAGGATCAATATCATAATATATCTAATTTCCAGTTAAGATTACAACTTGGTCATAAGATAGCTCTATCTATTTTAAATAGGGTGCAGTTTAGAAGCAGGAAATTGTATCTCAGTCCTATGTTTCCTCTAGTGAAGTAGAAATATCCTTCCCAGGGATAGCATTGTCTTAATAGACAATAAAATTCAATGTTTATGTTATAGATTGATGCATTTTTAAGCCAGAATATGTGGCCCCAGGATTGGGGTTGGTGTCATTTCCTGCCAATCAAATAAAGAGGATGCAATCCTGGTTTGTAGAGCCAGTCTTTGGATTCTCCAAGATTTGTACATAATCCCCAGAGGCCTTCCTAAAGTTGGTGCCAAATTATAAACATTAACTGACATAAAAGAGAAATTAATAGTATATGGACAATAATCATATTAACTGAGTTTAGTTGCATTTATGTTTTGTTTGAATTAAATTAAATCAAGGTTTTATCCTGGCCAAGATTTGAGGGAATGTAAACCCACCCACCCCATGCAAAGCTTAAAGATAAAGAGGATCTTGGCCCCAAACTAGTTATACAGTCCTTTTAAAACCAATGTTTATCCTTGACCTTTTGAATGGGGTACACCTTTCTTATTTGATCTCTCAAACTAAAAAGATAGAGCTATTATTTTATGTCATGGCCTCCACCAGCACAGGAGGTGATGATGGATATTTTAATATATACAGTATCTTGAGCCTAAAATGTGTGTTGAAAGCCATGCACAGAATGAAGCTGTTGACCTTACAGTATGCAGGCACAAACCTTTCCTGCCCCAGATTCTCAGGTTACTACAGATTTAGAGTTATTGACAAAGAAGAAACCATGGAAACAAGCAACATACAAGAAAGGTGAGACAGTAATATCCTCTTGATTTCAGTCTTCTACTCCTTCTTCTAAGCATCCAGTAGGTAAAAATGAGATTGACAGGACTGGGGAAGATGAACTGGAGAAATTCTTTGGCTAGAAAACTTGGGTGGAGAGGGGTTAAGATTCAAGTAAGCTGACCTCTTGCCCATTGACATTTCCCTACAGCAGCAATGGACAGGTTGGCAAATGACACCTGAGAAGCAAAATAGATTTTTAGGGCTGTGATTAGATGTCAAACGGTCAAAAGGATTGAAGTGCAGCACAGAAGAATAGCCAAATGGACAGGGCAGCGGGACAGAGTTTTCAGATGGAGATCATTCTTCATTCAAGGTAGAGCTGAACATTTCAGTTTAAATCAGCCAGTGTCTATATGACACAGCGCACTCAAGTATTAGAATGTTCTGTGAAAATCTCCACTAGTAATTCTATCAACAATAAATTTAACCCAATGCATAAGTAATTAAAAACCCCTAACTTCTGTTAAAGATCTCTCTTTTACACATAAACACTCACAGAAAGATCCCAGTAGATACAGGTTGATATTTGTTATTGTATTTGTTTCTCTGTCTAAATTTACTACTTTAATAGACATTGTTTTTTGCATTTAGGAATGTTTCAAAATGACTGATAGGTGACTCTGAATTATACATCCATTTGTGCCATGACAGATTCCATTTTGGCAACTTGTACTCATTTCCCAAATGTGAAGAAATTCATGATGGATTTCATTTACTTCAACACTAGAGGAAGTAATCTCTTGCCCTCCTCAATTCAGCAACAAAGAATGCTTTAGACAGGGGTTGGCAGTCCACAATCATGGAATTATGTAGTCACAACTCATGGACCCCCAGAATTGCACAACTGAAATTCAGTCACAAACACTGAATTGTGGTGGCAGCATTTTTCATTTTTAAATATTGCAAAGTAAGAATCAAATAAGATCTATTAAGTCTCTGATAAACTAAACAAACTTGGCCCACCTTCATGTTAAAAAGGGCGCACCCATAGGCGATATTACTGTCTTCTTGCAAAGCCCTCAACCACTGATAAGAATGGGAGACAAACATGCTGGCTGAAGGCTCTGGCTTCAGGAGAAGACCACTTTCCACTGCTACTCCATATGAAGGTTCTCTTGTAAAGATGGACACACCTGACTTTTTGATATTCTCCAGAAAATCTGGGCAGAGAAGTTGGATGGCCAAGGTCTGTGAATTTCTCTAGGGACAAAGGTCATTCTCCAACTCAAAAACATAACACTTTCTTAATGGTGAAAATGGCACCATTATTTAAAAAGCTGGAAATTCAAAGTGACTACAGACTGATGGAGAGATGGTAATACAGAGAAAGATGAGACATTCATATGCAACTCCTGGCCATCTTGCAACTAAATTAGTATAACAATATCATGCTTCATTTCTGAGAACTTCACCAACTTTTTCTTCTCCTTTAAAACAAGTTTCAAAACCAACTTCCTTTCTGAGAAATTGGATAATACGTGGTAGGAAAATAAAAATAAAAATCTTTCTGTGCACAGTAGTTTGTCTGGCTCAGCAAGAGAACAGACACCTGATACTTCCAAGCTGTCTGAAAGCTTGCAATCTCTTAATAAGGGTCATGCTCACTGTCCCTGAAAAAGCAACTAAATACAGTGATGGAGGATGTTTATCTGTCTATAGTATGGAAGAAACAGCTCTTTTTTTCATACTCTTTATGGGTGGGCAGCTTGAGGAAGCCTGGGTTCAGAGTCTACAGATTTGTGAAAATTCAATGCTTCCCACTTTTTTGCTCGTATTTTGAGTTCATTGATATGTTTACTCAGGATTCCTTTGCTAGAGGCGAGAGAAATAGAAACCCAATGCCATTACTTGGGCTATCAATACCATCTGCATTAAAATGCATATCTATTTGGCATCCAATTGAAATAGTAATGCATATTATTCTATTTTACAGTAGGATGCATGATATTAGATGAGTATCTAGTGGGAGAGAAGGTTAGCTGGAAGCCTGTCTTTCCTATTTGTCTATAGCAAGTCTATCTTACCCATATGTCCCCTTGTGAATAACCCCACATAAAGAGATGAATATCAAAATATCAAAGGAACTCATTTTACTGCCTCTTTTCATGAAATATGAAATGGTTTGTGAAATGGGGATCCAACACTACCTCTCCATTTAACAGCAGCAGCAGCAATTAAGTTCATTTCCAGTTAAGTCTCCTTTGAGTTGAGCTCAGCTCTAGGATATTTCATAGACCAGAGTTCCCCAACCTTTCTGGCTTTGTGGACCAGCCCGGGGGGGAAAAGAGGGGATGGTTCCATGCAAGTGGTGGGCAAGTGTATGCATGCGTGTGTGCGTGCAACTCCATTTGTGCAAGTGATGGTCAAGCGCACCCACCGCTCGTGCAAATGGAGTGTGCGCACATGCACTTGCCTGCCCTGCTCATTCAAGTGGGGATGTGCGTACATACACGCACGCTCGCCTGCCACTTCAGTGGCCCAGTTCTGAATGGCTCAAGGCCTGGTAGTGGCCCACAGCCCAGGGGTTGGGGACCCCTGTCATAGACAAGTCCCTACAATCTTTTTGGCAGTAGTATAAAATGATTTACTATTGCCTGTTTTTCTGTAAACCCCCCCCCCCCATTTCACTGCAGCCCAGAAATGTCTTATGTCCTGTCCTCAAACAAACCAGGTCTGGCCCTGTTTATCTTTTTGAGATCAGATGACATCAGCTAGCTCCTGTCAGCTAATTCAGCTTTTTACATCTCACTCAGAATGAAACACTTTTAAGACTGTGGTCTAGCAGGAACCTATTTGAATGCCAACATAGCTGAAATGAGTGGGTTTTTCCCCCAGGAATGTGCACGGCATTGGACTGGACCAAAAAGGAACTGAGTGATCAACTCATTCCCATTGAAACCCATTGCACATTAATTAATTAACAATATTGAAACTGGGATGAACCTTTTCTACATGAATGCTTTGGGAGCTGTGCTTGAATTCAATCAGACCACGGAGGCTGGCCTCCTTTCTATTTGTCATGCCCTTGTTGATACATGGGATGTAGCTTTTAGAAGAAAGAAAGGACAGAAGCACAAACCTATTAACTTAACCCCCATTTGTCCTTCCTTGTGTGGCTCTCTCAGCAGCTCCCAAATGAATGTATTTATTTTTCCTGGCTGCCTGCATTCTTCAAACACTCTTTGCATCTCCCGTAGACTTCCTTAATGCTTCAGACAAGACATTGTAATAGGTAAAGTACAAAAAGCAGTTAAGTGGGAGATGAAAATCAAGAAAACTGCCGAAGTCAAACCACTGCTATAGTTAGTTTTTAAAGAACATCTTTGGCAGAAAAAACAAACAACACTTATACCACTGTAGTGGTACTTCTGGAGGGAGGGGATGGGGAATAGATTTTGAAACAGCTTAACAATTAACCAAAGGAATAAGAAAATAACAGCTTAATCTTATTATGTCAAAGGACCATGTCTTTTTGACTGATCGATTATATGCCATCAAGTTATTTTTGACTCCTAGCAACCATGTAGATAGATTTTCTCCATGATATACCCCTAACCTATTCTTTCAAGTCTCCCAATGCTGCATGCATTGCCACTGTAACTGAGTCCATCCAGCTTTCTGTGCTCAATCTCTTCTCCGTATCTTTTTCCTCTTCCTAATTTTTTGGCAATGCAATTGCTTCTCTTCTTGCTTTCAGTTGTTTTGTCTACAGCTTTCCAGTGCTTTGCAACACAATTTTGGCATGTTAGGTCCACTCATTTGTCTGAAATGGTATAGGGTCTCCTGCTTACACTGGGGTTTGGACTAGAAGACCTCCAAAGTCCCTTCCAATTCTGTTTTTCTGTTAAATACTAAACTCAAAACATATGAAGAAAAGGTCAAAAGTACAATATGTTGTGCCCAAAGAAATATACCACATTGTGTCTTAATGTAGTAACCAGTGTTTCAAACCAATGTAACTAATGTAATCGACAACTTCACTAACAACTCTATTAAAACCTTCTTCTAACCATTCTCTAGTAAAATAGGAAAGACTGTCACTAGTCAGGATGAACCTCCTGACCCGCTTATCAATTCAGCTGGAGAGTTGTTATCTTTCTATTAAGGTATTTTCCCTTCAAGTCCAGCCCTTGAAAAAATAGACAGGCAAGTGTTTTGGATCTTTGTGTGTAAAACCATCAATAAACTACCATTGTGACCTGAAATACAAAGGGCTGTAGAATTGTGAAAACTTATATATGAGGAAGGTTTAATGAGGATGACCCCCTTCAAAAAGAAACCACTGCAGTCAAATCTTTAGATATATTGAGAAAAGAGAAATAGAGAAAAAACAAGGAATAGAGAAATAGAGAGAGAGAGAGAGAAAAACAAGGGAGGATAGGAACCGCTACACAGAATTTCAAATAAAATCAATACGTTCAGTCTAGCTAAACTAATTACTTCTTACACGCTTTAAAAAGATATTGGGTTTCAGCATCTGTTCAAAGTTCCTTGTAGGAAGAATGTTTTGAGAGGTTTGTTTATTTATTTAGGCTAATGTATATCACTTCAGTCTCTTGCTTGGATGTTGTTAGATATGCCCACCCACTCATCCACTACTTACTTGCCTTCCTTTCACTCCATAGTTTTATAGATGTGAAAACTAAACGAAAGTCAACCTCCTGGAGAAGATCGACTCTTCTCTTGCCTGGTGAGGCAAAACATTCCATCCATGATATCATGGGCCTACTAAGCTAATCAGAGAATTAGCTAACTTCCTAACGAACCTATAATTGAACAATATAGGTACACTCTAATTTTTAGCAACTATGCCATTGTGTAAAAAAATATTTGTTTGAGGGGAAGATAATAATAATAATAATGAGAAAAAAGCAAAATACAAAGACTTGCAAATACTATAGAAGTAGAATGTCTATGGCAAAAGAAAACAAAGATAGAACCAATAGTAATAGGTGTCTGAGGTCCAATCCCAAAACATTTGAAGCAGCACTTGAACACTATCGGCATTGGTAAAATCACCATCAGCCAATTGCAAAAGGCAACTTTTCTTGGGACAGCTTACTGTACATCCTGTGATGATATATCTTTAACATCATCAAACAACATCTGCTTATCCCAGCTCCTTGAGAAGGACAATAGGGAGACAAAATGCCAAATCCAGTCCATAATCCGGCTGATTATGCAATCTACCACAGTAATACTAATAATTCCTCTCTATGGATAGTAGTGTGGTGCTCTGATGGCATTAAGAGCTATGTTGGCAGTAGTGTATACTACTAGAAGAGTCACTGACAGATCTTAGCAGAAGAGCTAGAGTAAATGTATCCATCAACCCATTTACTATGCTGAGAAAACAGAAAAAGAATGCTATACTGGTCCTAAAGGTGCTTTTTTCACAAGGCAACTGGACTTTCTTGTTTTTCTTGAAGATGTTTCTCATCCATGACCTGGATGACTGAGAATCTCCATAGACAATCCTATACTGGTCATCCAGGTCATGTTAGAGTTCCTTGTCAACAAGCGGGCAACCAGGGCTTAGCTGTGTATTACTGGAAGAACAACAACCACCAGACAAGGACAAAAGTATATTATGTTTGAAAATTGTGCCGTTATGGTATAATAAATCGGAACCAACAAAGCAGAGTTACTTAAAGCGAATATTTGAACTGTGAAAAGGAATTTGTCCAGATTCAAATATCACCAAACAATTAGCAAATCAAAGCAGATTTGTCACCGAAATAAAATATTCAGGGATGCAGAACTGAAAGAGATTAAGAAAAATTGTGAAAATGGAAGACCCAAAACCAAAACTGGAACAGTAGAAGACAGTCTTCTAAAAGATAACAGTTGGAAATATAGAAGAAACAACTAATATGAACTACATAAATGATAACTTAGAGGAAATAATAACAACAGAACAAGTATAGGCCAGCATTGAAACAACCTATAAATTGACACCCTGTCAAGAAGATGTAAAAGACAAAACTATGGTGTATGTTGAATTACCAATAGTAAGGCAAAGATTGCCAGCACTTAAAGCAATACCTCCAAAAAGACCAAGCACCTATAATGAAGGATGTGATTAAGATGCTGCAAGGATTAAAATAATATCTATCAAAAGGACCAATCAGCTTTCCTATAGTGCAGTAGTGGTGGTCACAGAAGAACTGGGTATCAGAAAACCAAATGCAAAATCATATTCAATCTCAAAGTGGATGATCAGACTGGAAGCCAAGGTAAAGAAATTAAGATCAGATGCAAGTAATTTAAAAACATGAAAGAGCAAACACTGAAGAATGTAAGGTTCAAGACAAGCCTAATAAAAAATTATTGGTTTAGCACCAGAACAAGTGAAGAAGGTTTGGAAATAATAAAGCAACAAAGAACAGCAATAGCTGGGAAAATTGACTTCTGTGAGGTACGAATCACCCAATTTAAGCAAAATCAGCTAATTTTAATCAGACAAGAAGCGATTCCACCAAAGTATAAAAGGCAATAAAAATTCTGCAAGTGAAAAACCGAACCAAAAGGAAACAATCCAGTTTTGAAAGATCAATGGGAAATTTTAAAAAGACTATAATAAAAATGCTGGATGGATAAAAGAATCTGAAGGTGAAATTAGTAAAAATCAAATGGAAGAACTAATAATGGCAGAATGCTTATAAGAAATGGTTAAAAGCTGAGTCTAAACAATTAAAAACTGGACATCTCCTGGAAATGATCAATTGCATGGCTTTCGACTCAAATATCTGACTAGCTTACATCCAATTATAGCTAAACAATTTAATGAAGCATTGCATACTACTGGTAATTTAACATCAGCAACTTGTTAATAACCAGCAAAACTTACATGATTCAAAAAAGACTCAATGAAAGGAACAACATCAGGAAACTGTAGGCCAATAACATGCTTGCCTACAATGTTTAAATTACTTGCAAGTAAAATAGTGGACACCATCCAAGATTATTTAGAAAAAAATCATATCCTTACATTAGAACAGAAAGGAAATAAAATGAAAAAGCAGAAGTACAAAAGTTCAACCTGGCCACCTTTATCTATATGCTGATTAATCCTTGAATGGATTATTGTAATTTGTTCTAATGTGGGGATGTCCTTGAAGGAAACCTGGAAACCACATCAGCTCCAGAATACCAGTGCCAGGTTCCTCTTAGCTGTTAGCATTTTCCCGACCGATATATATCATCAACTTTGGCAATGCTGCACTGGCTTTCATAATTTTCTGGATTAAACTCAAGGTGCTTATCTTGATATATTCATTACTAAATGCTCTGGGACTTATTGTTTGAAGAAATGGCTTCCCTATATTTTGTGAACCAGGAGTTCCAGTTGTTGTTCAATAATTTAATGCAAGTGCTGGTCCAAAATGGGGATGGCTCAGAAATGACTTCAGAGAAAAGTCCAGCTTCATGGAATTCCCTCCCATTTGATGCCTGATCTGCTTCTCCTTTGGGGTATTTTAGAAGTCATCAACATTTTATTTTTATAATCAAGCTTTTCCCAGTAACAATTTGGGCTAATACCGTCATCCTTACATTTTATGACTGGAATTACATTTCTTCATTGTTCTTTATAATTTGTTACAATTTTAGAGCATTTTAGGATGGTTAAGATTTTACTTATGAGATTGATCTATAACAAGCAGTATTGTTGCAGCTGTCATCTGGGCTGACCAGAAGTGAGATGGATAAATAAAATGAATAAATAAATAAATCTGAGTTGGGGCTTCCCCCAGTACGCCAGAAATGAAGTACTTGGTTTAATTGGATAAAGCAGGAAACAATATCCTCACCCACCAATCTCCACCACCAAAAGTTCAACATTTTCCATTTTAACAGTAGTGGCAGTAGTATCCTTCATGGTTGATGGGTCCTTTAAAACAGGGAAGAAGGAAGTGACTTGAACATGCATTTTTGCACCATGAGGGTTAAGGTTCGTTCTCCAAGCTTGTGGGTTGATTTCCAAACGTTTCGTTACCAGGCTAGGTAACATCTTCAGTGGAGCATCTTCACTCCACTGAAAATGTTACCTAGCCTGGTAATGAAACATTTGGAAACCAACCCACAAGAGAATGATCCTTCACCCTCATCCTATACCTGAGTGACAGATATTTGCCACTATTGCAAATTTTTGCACCATGTTTCTTCTTTCCATACTTGGCTTCATTTATTTTCTTAAAAAAGAAAATTGTCATTTAAATATTTCCTGCATGCATGAATGCACAGTTGCACATCTGTCTCTTCTGTTTCACAACTGGCATAAACTTTATTAAATTCTGTATTTCTAAGCCTTGGGCAGGAAGATATAAAGCACCATCCTTTCTATCTTTTTTTAGAGCGAGGCTAAAGGGAAAAATCCTTGGCAGAGAAATTAAGAACTCGCCAGCTAAATAGAAAGGGAGTGTTGGTTCAGCCTGACTGGTGGCAGCCTACCATAATTAATTTTTACTGGAGAACCTTTAGAAATAATCAGCTAATGAGATTTTAAATTATCTAGGCATATTATACACGGACTGCAGAAGTTTGGAAGACCACAAGACCACAAAGATGACAGCAAAACATGATTTTTGCTGCCGTTTTCTGGTTATCTTGATTTTTACTGTTCAGATATGATATGTCTAAAAAGATCCCCCCTCCACATTTATGACACCACATATTAGTCAATAACTTTTGCCATGTATGGTGTGCATCATCAAAAGCTCTTGAGATTTGAGATGATGAGATTTGAGAGAATGGGGCAAGGAAATCTACATGAGCACCTGCAGAGGCCAAGAGAAGTTAAATGACAACAAATGGAATATCATCACACAAATGCATAGATTTCTCTCAGGTGTTAGGATGCAAATATGTAAATGTGCCACCATGCACTATCATTACGATGGGCACTGCTGGTAACATTGGCAAACAGGTTAATCTGTAGTCAAGAGAGGATTCATCTATGCCAGGGGTCTTCAAACTTGGTCCTTTTATAACTTGTGGACTTCAACTCCCAGAATTCCTCAGCCAGGCATGCCGGCTGAGGAATTCTGGGAGTTGAAGTCCACAAGTCATAAAAGGACCAAGTTTGAAGACTCCTGATCTATGCTTTGGTAGCAATGCTAAAACTAATTGTCCTATTATGAGGAATTCTCCAGTATGGAATTCTGTGCAGCTGAATCATTCTGGCATCTGCTAAAGAATAGACTTCCATGTTTCCACTAGAAATATAATGTGGAGATTTGATTGAGTGCATATAAAATCTAGCTTTCATTCCTGCCACTTCCAGTTTAAAATGGATATCAAGAAACAATTTTTATTGTGATCTTTTATGAGTCAGTGATGACCAATCGATACTATCAGGCTACCCAGCTCAATGATAATACTATTATGTAATAGCATAAAACTGGCTTCTCAGATGCATCTATATTCCTGCGATAATTTTCTTTCCTTCTGGTTTTTATAGAGCATTTATGCAATTGTAGGGTTATTTTTCCCATAAGTTCTGTAAATTTATCAATCTCAGTCACCTTACAAGGTATTATCTGTGGGATATGTAGACACCCTTGCATACAAATCTAGATAATTATTACTATTATGTTTTCAGCCAGTGTAGATAGGTCTCTAAAACATTTTATTGAATTATTGTATTATTGTATTGTATTATGTTTAAGGATCATGGAAATGGCTATCGTTAACAATGAGGATTGTTTAAATATCTAAGACCAACAATCATCAGAGTTCTGGTCTGGAGATTAAATCAAATTCAAGGTGCTACAGTTCAGAGAGTGAGAAAAACATCAGGAGTAGACAACCAGATTTCATTTAGTGCAAACAACAACAACAACCCTTTAAGGAAACAAATGGTCAGGATAGGTCCTCAGGGACAATGGGGCAGAGGGAAGAAACAGAAATTTCAGGGGAATCACTGAAAGATAATCTGGTTAGAGAAACTCCCATTATAGGGACTTGGGTTGGAGCCCTGAGAAGGAACTTTGTCACAGTGGTTATGAAGTCACAAAATTATTTCTGCGATCCTGCATTTGTGCAAATCTTGTCTTTATGGCTTGTGAATACAGGTAAAATGAATTGAATAGAAGCAAACAATTTCGTTTTATAGGAAGAATTTAGTTGTTTCATTATTGTGTTTGGTCCCCATTATATAGTGGGTATGATAATGTTTATGTGGTTCTTTTGACTTATTGTTTGTTGTGCACTTCCCAGAGTCAAACTGTTTGAGTTGGGTAGCCCTATAACCCATTGAATACATACATTTGATGGAAACCCTATGGAAATTTTAGGAGGGACGTCTGGCCTCTTTCAAATTGAGAGTGGTGGTATAAAAAACTATTCTGCAAGGTTGACCAGCACCTGAGCTTCTTTACTGGTTATTCTAGTCCAGGGGTGTCAAACTGCCGTCCTGTGGGCTGTATGCGTCATGACGAAACTGCGCCCACCCCATTGCTGGCAATGGGGAAAAAGTTCCGATACGTCGCACGACGTCACGTGACGTTGCGAGTTTGACATGTCTGTTCTAGTCTCTTCCTACTGCTGCTTCTAAGGAAGTTCTGCTGCCTCCTAAGCCATGAGGCACAGGTGATAGCAGACCTGAACCTTGCCTCTTACAGTGTAAGTAATCTTTCATTCTTCCTAATTAACCCTTTGTCATCCCTGATGACATTACCAGTTTTCAGTCTCCTAACAATAGTTTTCTTGATTGCAATTTGGAAAGGAGGAAGTACCCTTTATTCCTACATATACTCTTTTACTGATACAAATACACAAATATCACTCACGTGATCAATTGCCCAAGCACTGTTTCCTGATACTAGGTATGGGGAGGAGAGATCCAAGGGCTATGAACCAGGGACTTGAGTGCTAAATAATCCATAGGTACAGACATATCAGATTGTATTTCCTTCCCAACACTGTCTGTCATGACTAAATGGAAGGACAAATATGTTTGTGTGTGTGTGTAAGTAAAAGTAAAAATAAGTTTAAACCCAACCAAGACTGTATTTCTATAGTAAAAAAAAGTATGAGTTGTATCCACTTATTCCCCAAATGCTTTCTGGAACAACGCATGTTTTATGATCTTGTGGAAGACCATCAGGGTTGATCTTAAGGGGAAGGCTCTTCCAATTCTCTGTCATTACTTCACCTCTTAATAATAATAATAATAATAAAGTTGGAAGGGACCTTGGAGGTCATCTAGTCCAACCCCCTGCTCAGGCAGGAAACCCTATACCATTTTGGACAAATGGCTGTCCAGTCTCTTCTTAAAAACTTCCAGTGTTGGAGCATTCACCGCTTCTGGAGGCAGGTTGTTCCACTGGTTAATTGTTCTAACTGTCAGGAAGTTTCTCCTTAGTTCAAGGTTGCTTCTCTCCTTGATCAGTTTCCATCCGTTGCTTCTTGTCCTGCCTTCAGGCGCTTTGAAAAATAGCTTGACTTCCTCTTCTTTGTGGCAGCCCCTGAGATATTGGAACACTGCTATCATGTCCCCCCTCGTCCTTCTCTTCATTAAACTAGACATACCCAATTCCAGCAGCCGTTCCTTATATGCTTTAGCCTCCAGTCCCCTAATCATCTTTGTTGCTCTTCTCTGTATTCTTTCTAGAGTCTCGACATCTTTTTTACATCGCGGTGAGCAAAACTGGATGCAGTATTCCAAGTGTGGTCTTACCAAGGCATTGTAAAGTGGTATTAACACTTCTCGTGATCTTGATTCTATCCCTCTGTTAATGCAGCCTAGCACTGTGTTGGTCTTTTTGGCAGCTGCAGCACACTGCTGGCTCATATTTAAGTGATTGTCCATATTTAAGTGATTGACCTCTTGCTAAGAGGGGATCACAAATGAATTTTATTAGGGAACACTTTCCATATGGGACTTCAAACCAGGTTGAACTCAGAACCATGGTAATAAATACAGGTCCGCAGAGAAGTGTATCATTACAATGGCAAGCTCCATATTTGTAAAAAAAAATTAAAATGAAGCAAGTGCACAGAAGCATCACTAGAATTTACTTTTTTCTGCACGTTGTTTCATTAGCAATATTGTTACCTTCTCAAATTTTTCAAAATCTATTTCAAATTATATGATTCATGTTTCCACATTCATTAACATTGTACCCCATGTAAAATGAATAAAAGTTTGGGGTTTTGGAAGCAGCACTCCTCTCTTCATACTGAAAACATGCCAGCAAAAATTAGCATAATTGCTTTTGTCAGATAACATATCATCGGCATTCAACAGCTATGAATTGGGCTTGGTACATAATATATGCAAGCAAAGGAGATAGGTGAAGATGATGATAGGTTTTTGATTGCAGATTCAAAAGGATTTTAAAAGAGAATATAAAAGTCCATATGTGAGTGCATGTACAAGTCAACTGAGTAATATACCTTTTGTGCTTTCTTAACTATAATTAAACATTAGGATCATAGCTGCTAATTACTTGGTTATATCCTACTTCAACCACATTAAAATTAAGCCAGAACAAATCACTCCTCATCTGATTTAGATAGGAGGTTTGAGATTCAGAGGTATCATGATGCTATTCAGTTTTGCACTTTAAGATTGAGAGACAAAATGTGTTACCTGAAGGTTTATGTTTTTACCGGAAAAGAAACAAAAATCAATCATAGGCTATGATGGGAAATGTTAAAACACCTGCAGCTTATTTCTCAATATGTGATAAAAATAACAGGGATGGTAGACCTTTTAGTGGACATTAACTCAGCCATGTTACAGCTGGATACCTTAAGGGTTTTACTATGTTAAACTTTGAAATCTCTCTCTCTGTCTCTTTCTCTCTCTCTCTGCAAAGATATTTGAATTAGGAACACATATTTGGACTGCAGAAATCCAGATGCCCAATAAATGACACTAAATGGTCTTAGAACTGTATAGCACAAAACAACTTATATAGAAATTGTACTAAATCAATACAACAATACATTTCAATATGGCACCTCTCGTCCTTGTACATTTCAAAAACAGTTACTTTCTTTCCATGTTTTTTCCAGGTTGCCAAGCTTGGCTCAACATTGAAGAATTTTCCCTGAGTTTCTCTTGTACCGTGAGCTTCAGACATTGGGGTGTCAGATATAATAATAATAATAATAATAATAATAATAATAATAATAATAATAATAATAATAATAATAATAATAATAATAATAATAATAATAATAATAATAATAATAATAATAATAATAATAATAAGTTGGAAGGGACCTTAGAGGTCATCTAGTCCAACCCCCTGCTCAGGCAGGAAACCCTATACCATTTCAGACAAATGGCTGTCCAGTCTCTTCTTAAAAACTTCCAGTGTTGGCGCATTCACCGCTTCTGGAGGCAGGTTGTTCTAGGTTGCTTCTCTCTTTGGTTAGTTTCTATTTGGCTTGAACAAGTACCAAGTTGTTGTTGCCTTAAGTTTTATTTATTTATTTATTTGATTTATATACCTGCTTATCTCATACAAATGATTTTGGGTAGCTTGCAAAAACAAAAACCCACAACATACAGTATATTGTGGTTTAGGCTTAACATGGATTGTCAATTGAAGGTTGATAATTGACATTGACAATTAACTTACTGTAGTATAGTACTGTAATGCTATACTCTTTGAAAGCTACCATATTTTCAATACTAGACAGATTGATATGGTTGGAAAGCCCTGTCTCTCCTGGGAATGTACTTAAGTTCCTGGATGCCCAGTGAAAAGTGTCCTAGGATTGTAGTTTGCCAGCAAAGTTTGATTTAAAACATACATACCATGGAGAGCTCAATTACACTGTCAGTTGTGTTGGCAACAAAACACAACTTTTTTTCATTTTTTAATATGACCATGGGATTAGGTTCAAAGTAAGAAAAGAAATGAAACTTGATTCATTTTAATTTTGGTCAACAATGAAAATTGAAAACCCATTAAGGCCCTTTTTACTAACTATCATGAAAAGAAGAAAGTAACATTCATTTGTTGGCAACTCTCAATCATAACCTGCTCCATAATTTTAGAGCAATATAGGAGGAAAAGCCTATTGTTAGGTTTGTGTACCCGTTCACACCATGTTGGATTTGAAAGCTGCACCAAGCCAATGTGACAAGTTTCAGGCACTATGTGGTAATTGACTTATATGGTTTCCAATACGAAGATATTAAAAAACAAAAAACATTATTCCTTTCTTTGTTTCTCTGGCCACTTGCTTTTTTTAGCTACCAGACTTACTTTTTTTCTGAATGACCACAAAAGGTAGCCAATGAGAAATCTTAATTTAATATAAAATTTTCAGGCTATGGCTTATTGATTATATTACATGCTAGTAATTTGAAGGATGCCTCATTAACCTTATTTTATATATCTGTATCTTAGAGATGCTTGCTGGCAAAGTTTCCAATGGATTGCATTCAGTCCAAATGCGGAGACTGAAAGTGTCATTCATTCAGAGTTGAGAGACTGTGCCAGGCAGAGCAGGTGGGTAGGCAGGCTGTGGAACTGACAGAGAGATAGAAAGTGCCAATCAATCAGCTGAAAGACAGTATGCGGTGGAACAGGAAAGCATGTGGTCAGGAAGGCAGTGATAGGCAACAGGACCTGGCACAGTGACAGAAAGTTCCAACCAGTATCACAAAATGGTGCCAGGTGATGGAACTGGCAAGCATCTGGTGACAGAAGAGGCTGGCTGGCATAGTGAACAAGAGTTAAAAGACTAAACAAAATTAAGAATAGATAAAGGCTAGTAAGCTTTGGCAGGCAGTGGTGTAGCAAGACATGATTTATTTATTTAATTTATATCCCACCTTATTTTTTTTATAAACAACTTAAAGTAGCGAACATATCTAATACTTCTTCCTCCTACTACTGTTTTCCCCACAAAAACAACCTTGTCAGGTGAGTTGGGCTGAGAGAGAGTGGCTGGCCAATGTCAACCAGCTGGCTAAGGCGGGAATAGAAATCACCATCTCTACTGTTTCCTAGCCTGATGCTTTAACCACTAGACCAAACTGGCTCCCAATATATGCACACATATAGTAGACTCTTGTGGTCAAAAGACCAGTAAGCTTGTCCCATTACTGGGAATATATAAAGATTGAGTAATGGAGCCAGGCAGAGATAAGTGTGGGCTATAGATGAAACTGACTGACTGAAGCAGGCCAAAAAGAATCAAGCTGGCACAAAGAAAGTGACATCTGTAGCCTATATCCCTCTAAACTTAAAAGAAGTAAATGTTTGGGCCAACACTTACAGGTGATAGCTGATCTATAGCTAATTCATTTATTCACGGCTGAGGGATTAAAAACTTCCCAAAGCAAATAACGTATACTGGGCTAATTAGCCTTGAACCCACATTCAAAGAGCTGAGAGCTGAGTTGAATTATAAATTGTCTTAACAGAACAGCACAGAAAATATAATATTCTATTTCCATACAAAAGAAAGAAGTTAAACTTTGTTGTCAGATTAAAGAGATTGACAACTGAGAAAATAAATGAAACCTGGGGCAATGTTAGCCTGCCCGCTTCACTTTTAGAGAGACATAATTCTGTTACGTTATTATGAAATAAAACTTTGGCAGTTTATTTGCAAATAATATCCTGTTCCCTAATCACATTTGTAAAGAGACCATTCATGTTAGCCTTCTGCTCTGTCACTCAGTATGTTGAGACTTAACTTAGCCCGATGGGGGTACATTTTTTAAAAAAAACAGTTTTAACCTAACAAGAATATATTAAAAAGTTGAATACATGACTGGGTCAGGCATAATGTCAGCCTTCATTTATATTCCAGAAGGAGAAGTAAACTAGCAATTTATATGTTGTATAGCTAAGTACAGTATGACAAAATCATTCCTGTTTCACCAGACTGAAGGGATGGTTGTATAATAGCAAAATCTCCTGCATCTTCTGAGTCAGCCCTTGTGTCTTGGAGAACTTCTAGCTTTGCCTGAAACAGCTTTCCAATTTTGCAAAGCGGTTTGCCTCATCTTACTAATTTGCTCAGGAATAAGAGATGGAGGCTCTTGGTCTTTTTTTTTTTTAGTGTAAATCATCAAATAAATTGAATATTATCAAATAAATCAAATTATGCCAGTAGCAATATTACATCATTGTGTCCCCATGCTAGGAAGAATGCTCTTGTATGCACAAAAGGATCTTTGCTTAAGTCCTCTTATCTCCAGACAGAAGTAGAAAGAATCATTTCTGAATCCCTGCAGAGTTTTTGTCAATTGGTGTAGTAGATAACTTAAACCGATGAACAGCTGACTTAAACAGATAAAAAGCATATTTCAGTATAAGGCATTTTCTCTGCCTTTCTCACATTGCTTCCTGCCTATGGCTGTCTCCTTAAATGTGAAAGCAATTATTTAGTTGCCAAATGCTTCACAATTTCGACTTGGTTGATCCTATGTATGCAGTGATTGCAGATTCTCCAGAATCTGGACCATTTCCAGCTTCCTCAGTGATTTAATGCTCCTTTGTCCTCTGCCTCCTCCACATCCTCAGTCCCATTGTAAGCCACACCCAAAGGAAAAGGAAGGATGCTGTTGCCCACTGATGAAAGAGAACTCAAAGGGGAAGAGGTGATAAGATCACTGAGTTTTGATAAAGGGATTCTTTATCCATAAGCCCAATGTCCTTCTGTAGAGAAAGCTCCTTGATTCTCCTAAATGTTGCAGGAGAGTGAACAAATTGTTAGGGTGGTTCTGCTTCGTTATTTCCTCCCCATCTGCCACCCCAATACCTCTTTCACAAAAAGGAATACAATACAGCAACTCAGCTTGTGGGGCATCACCAGTTTTGTTCCTTCCTGTGTGAAATTGCACTATAATCATTGTCACAATTAATTTTATAATAATAAGTTTATTAAACTTAATATACTGTCCAAAGTTCATGCATACTGAACAGGACACATCATGACATCAAGAAATCAGTCGTAGTTTACAGAACAACCATCTAATCTCATTCTCAGATCCTCTTGCACACAAGTCAAAGCAGAAACAGCAGCAGAGAATAGAGGAATTTGGGGAGGAGGGGTTAAATTTGGAAGGGATAGGGGGAAAAAAAACTTAAAAGGGAATGAAAAGAAAAGAAAAAGGACCTGAGGCAGCTTACACAGACATCTTGAGACCAACAGGGCACTAGATAAGACAAACAAAAGGATTAATAATATATGGATTTGAGAAAAGTAGAGAGAATCACATAGAAGACCAAACAGTTGAACATGGCAAAGCAAAAAAGAGTACATGGATAGTTCTTTTTTCTCGGTGCCGCTCCAAAAATGCTATTACCTGAACAAATGAATTTGAACAGAAAAAGAAAAAACACAAAGCACAAAGAAATAAAAGTCGAGGCACATCCTCCTGCCAAAGAGCTTGATAGGCATGGATTTGAAAGAGGTGATAAAACTCACTGGCCAACTGGATATGTACTATCGGAGACCTCATCACACCATTCCACCAGCCTGCATGCAAGGAAGAGCTCCTACATTGTTACCCATGTCCTCCCAAATTCTATCAAATCATCCTATTGATTCAAATCACACCAAACGGATTTGGACGCAGACAATTTGATACAACAATTCAATTTGGAACTTTAGTTCAATTGGGAAATCACTGAATCAAATCTTTGCACAGATCCAATTAAAACATCCCCATTAATTACATCAAAACAGCCTTGCCTTCTGATCAGGAAATGAATCCCTGCTTTCACAACTTTTTGTCTCTGGTTTGGTTTTCAAAATTGTTTACACTCATCTCAATACACTGAATTCCCTGCTTAGTCCAGCCTGAGGATGGATGTCCCTTGTTGCTCCCAAGGGCTCATAAAGGGACATTACATGCAGGTGCCCCAATTCTATCTACTGAATCAAGGACTTCAGCTCACATTTGTCATTTCATAAGCTTCTTCCCAGCCACCCTGATTTGTAACTTCTATTTCAGGACCTCCACGAAGCACTGGTGCTGATTAATCCTTCCCCCAGCCCCGACCCTAGGGAACTAAAAGTAGCTGCCATCCTCTGGTGTAAGAAGATGTGGGAAGGAACCTTAAGCATCAGAGTCAGTGTTAATTCTGGCATGAAAATTGCACTTACGCTGCCTGTAGAATTACTTAATTTGTTTTCTAATGGACATAAGGCATTGCTGATAAAAGCCTAAAGCACATTTAAAAATAAAAAAATTAAAATGAATTGTTCTTTCATTACCCGTCAGAGAATTCTTTTATAATCTTGTGCTTTTGTCTGGTTTTCTTTGAAGAGAAAGGCTGGCCAGGTAGATGGGGAAAAATGTGATTAAGCAATGTTTACACAACTTGGTCAATTTGTTGTATGTATTTATTCATAGCTTATTTCTCTTTGCAGGAACTCAGCCTAATGCTTTCATTTTTATATTAATTTCATATTAAAGAGGTGTGCAATGATTTGTATGCTGAGGTCTGCATTTGGTCTTGGAATGGCTGCCATTCAAAAATGAGTGGTCTAGGACTATAATTAGGGGCAAGATAAAAACAAAGTTGATTAATTTTAATAAAACTGAACACAATTAATATGGTTACAGGTAATTCTCGAGTTACAATCATAATGGACCTGCCCATCACAGTTGTAAATCATAATGGTCATAACTTTGGTCAACCATGTGACTGACCCAATTTCACAACCTTTTGGTGGCATTCATTAAGCAAATGCTGTGGTCAATAAGCAAGCCAATGTTTGCTATCAGCTGGTTTTGCTGAAAACCTGGAGTAAATAATGGTTTTCAACAAAACCATTGTAAAATGCAGTCACATGGCTGTGTGACATTGCAAATGGCCATATAGGCACACCAGCTGCTGAGCACTCAAAGTGTGGTCACATGACTGGGGGGGGGGGGAACTGTCGGAATTTTAAACTGTTCATAAATATCCCTAGGGAGCTCCGTTGTAATTTCAAATGGTGGCTCAGTAACCGGTCCTATGTCAAGGACTACCTGTATTTCCCATTTCTCTCTTAATAATAATAAAGTTGGAAGGGACCTTGGAGGTCATCTAGTCCAACCCCCTGCTCAGGCAGGAAACCCTATACCATTTCAGACAAATGGCTGTCCAGTCTCTTCTTAAAAACTTCCAGTGTTGGAGCATTCACTGCTTCTGGAGGCAGGTTGTTCCACTGGTTAATTGTTCTGTCAGGAAGTTTCTCCTTAGTTCTAGGTTGCTTCTCTCCTTGATTAGTTTCCATCCATTGCTTCTTGTCCTGCCTTCAGGCCCTTTGGAAAATAGCTTGACTCCCTCTTCTTTGTGGCAGCCCCTGAGATATTGGAACACTGCTATCATGTCCTCCCTCGTCCTTCTCTTCATTAAACTAGACATACCCAATTCCAGCAGCCGTTCCTTATATGTTTTAGCCTCCAGTCCCCTAATCATCTTTGTTGCTCTTCTCTGCACTCTTTCTAGAGTCTCAACATCTTTTTTACATCATGGTAACCAAAACTGGATGCAGTATTCCAAGTGTGGCAAGGCATTATAAAGTGGTATTAATACTTCACGTGATCTTGATTCTATCCCTCTGTTAATGCAGCCTAGCACTGTGTTGGCTTTTTTGGCAGCTGCAGCACACTGCTGGCTCCTATTTAAGTGATTGTGCACTAGGACTCCAAGATCCCTCTCACAGTTGCTACTATTGACCACCTATACTATACCTGTGCATTTGGTTTTTCTTGCCTAAATGTAGAACCTTACATTTTTCACCATTGAATTTCATTTTGTTAGATAGTGTCCAATGTTCAAGTCTGTCCAGATCCTCCTGTATCTTAAGCCTGTCTTCTGGAGTGTTGGCTATTCCTGCCAGCTTAATGTCATCTGCAAATTTGATGAGTTCCCCATCTATCCCCTCATCCAAATCATTGATGAAGATGTTGAAGAGCACTGGGGCACCCCACTGCATACACTCCATGTAGATGCGGTTCCATTGAGGACCACATGCTGAGTACGGCCGGTCAGCCAGCTACGAATCCATCTGGTGGTGATGCTGTCTAACCCACATTTTTCTATCTTGTCAAGTAGTGGGTTGTGGTCTACTTTATCAAATGCCTTACATCTTCTATGATATCAAAAAATAAATTTTAGTGTGGTGTTTCTCAAACATGGTAACCTTAAGATGTGAAGACTTCAACTTCTAAAATTCTGGGAATTGAAGTCGACACATCTTAAAGTTGTCATTGGTTTAGTGCAGCTCTTGGGTTTGGATCTGCAAATTTTCCAAAATGTTTTGAAAGGGGTGGGGAGTTATTATTTTATTATTTGCATCTTTTATTATTTTTATTTCTTTTATATTGTGTTTTTATGTCCTGTAAGCGACCATGAGTCGCCATGTGTGAGCAGGCGGCAATATAAATTTTCTAAATAAATAAATAAACCTCCTTCTTAATACATTTTACTAATTAATATTCTGAGAAATTTACTCTTAGGATTAACTGCCTCCAACCCAGGCTATTACTAGAAGTTTGACACATTTGTCTCTCCCTTTGCTAAAATATCTGAGTGTTATAAGGAAGTATTATAAGGAAGTAGCTACAAAGCCACCAAGTCACCTTTCTTCTGTTAAAAGCCTATCACCAGCTGTGATGATGAAAAGCTAACATGTGAGTGATTTTACATTCAGGTACTTTGCTATGATTGCATATTGTTGCAGGGACTGGAATGGGAATGAAGGGAGACACATTGTAAAGAGTCAGGCTGTCTTGGGAAATAGATAAACACCAAAGCTATCCTGAAGCAGCAAACATCTCTTTACCACACTGAAAAGGAAAGATGCCAAATTGCTAGCATCCTCTCCCCAACAACCTTGAGGCAGGTGCTCCAGAAACACATCTAGGCAAGAGCTAGCAGCCTAGAGCTTTGCACCTAGCTGATGGGCTAATCCCCAGTGAAAGTGAAAGGAGAAAGACTTCCTAGCTCCCTTGCATGGCCTACTTTACTGGGAGATGGTGGAATGGGAGAGATACCAGGCATCTCTCTATGACTCAAAAGGGCTCAGATTAATCCCTGCTGCATTTTTAAAGTGCAGTCTGTAGGTGTGTTTAGTCATATGCAAAAGAATCTGAATGGTAGTTGTGAAGGAGGATGTGTAAAGCTATCAAGTCATTCTCCTTCAAGGATCTGTGAATGGAACTCTGTGTCAGTTGGACTGGAAAATAGAGGAGCAGGGTGATGAAAGAGAATGGGAAAACAGGCCCATCCACAAATTCTGCAACATTTCTTCTTGTTTTTCCTAAAAGAGTCATTCTGGGCAAATAGGACTGAGAGTTATCAAGTTGGACAAACGTGGGCAATTTTCCCCAAGCAAGTCACCTTCCACAGAGGTGGGCTGCAACTCTGAGTTAACATCATTGGCTATGATGGCTGGGGAATTCTGGGAACTGAAGTGCACATATTTGAAGGGTTTTCATACTGGAGGAGATAAGATTAGGTTCTGCTGGGACTATATTGTACTGAATGTGTATGTATGTCTGTACATACATCACTGCCCAGAGCCCCTCTGCAAGGGAGATTGGGAATTAAGAAGTTTTATACATAGGTACATACTGTAGATACATACATACCTACATACATACATAGTAGGGAGTCCTTGAAAAAAAGTTTCCAACAGGAAGGTAGAATTGATATCCCTTTCCATTTGTAACAAAAACTATCTCCAAAGTAAAAATATAGCGGAAGACTAATCTGGATATGCTCATTGCACTAAGCTATATTTTGCTTTATCCATGGCTTATTGAACAGGCCAGAATGGCTTGATTTACCCATTACACATAGCATAAATTATGTCATGTGTACAGTGTCTGGATTCATACACATTAAGCCCGAACAAATCAATTGTGGCTTACCATGATGGGTAAATAAAGCTATTACATGCCCTCAAAATTTAGTTTTAAGTGTGAGGCTAGACACACCAGAATCTATGTTGCTTCGTAAACCCAGATTGGGCCTCATTTTTAAGTGCAGCAACACATCTCTCTCTCTCTCTCTCTCTCTCTCTCTCTCTCTCTCTCTCTCTCTCTCTCTCTCTCTCTCTCTCTCTCCCCCTTGAAATGACAAAACCAGTCTTAAACCAGTCTTTTCCAGACACAAGATCCTGGATTAAACAAACCCTTTTTTGATAGAAGATGACAAGTCCCCTAGAGGTCAAAGACCCTAAGTCAATACTACTTTCCTGGAGACAAGAGAGTTGCTGTCTGGACTGAGGGTTGATGTCCATGAATCTGGAAGAATTACTCCCCAAACACAGAAGCACAAGTTTTATTAGATTAAATGTTCTGGGTAGCAGCCAGTTTGGGTGCTGTATCTCTATGGCTACAACAAATTTTGAATGTGCATTTTTCAAGTAACAAATCTCTGAAGTTTTGTTCCCTTGGTTTTGTTCATCCCTAAGTATTCCTCTCTAAGGTTAACAGAGCATTTTGTCTGCCTCTCCATGTTTTAAAATGCACAGTTTGTTTCTTTTTTCCATCCTTTGCTTGAGTTTCAATTCATCTTGATCTTTGCAGTAGAGCAAAATGTGATTGAAGGTACATCTCCTTCTCAGTGGAATTTTCTGCATGTTGTGTAGGGTGAGCATGAGAGACAAAGGAAAATATGGGGAGAAACAAATGAGAAATAATAGTAGCAAGCCCTGAGAACAAATGCAATCTTCGACCACATTAACAGAAACATGGAGTTCAGATCTCTGTTCTGTATAGCTGGAGGAGTTCAACTTGTTCTATACTCACATTTTAAAATAAACATTGACAAACTGGAGCATGCTCAGAGGAGAAGAGCTAGGACAGAGGGGAATTTACCAACCAGGGCCTGGAAAGAAATATTGCTTTGTGTCTATTAAATGCAAGAGAACGGGGGGGGGGGGGATACAATAGCTCTAAATGAAGCTGTTCTGATTTTATTTATCAAATCTATTGGCTGCCCATTTTACCACAGGGTAACTCTGGGCAGCTCACAACATTTTGTGGAGTGATGATGAATACATAAAAGAAAGTGAAAGTATAGATTTCATTACCAATGGAAATGCTAAAAATTATGTTGGCATAAATTAGCTTTATCTCTTCTAGACTGTTAGCAGTGTATATGAATATAGGAATCCATGGTGGTTGGTTGTTGCATTTTACAGTTATAAAAGGTGAAAATGAAAGGATCAGTCTGGGAAAACTTGTGCCACATTCTGAATGAGCACAGTTCAGAAATGAAAATATTCTGCCTGGTGGTATGAATGAATGATGTGTGGGATTGAGAAGGGTGAATACAGAAATAGTCACTGGGCCTTTCAAAGATCCAAGGATGAATGTGAAATGGTGACTCTTAGGTTAAGTGTGGCTTTAGAAAAAGAGCTGTTTGTTTCAAATGCATGAGCCAAGCACAAGTCTATTAATACATACACATGCAAAAAAATGAACATAAAGCATAATTTGATGTGACAGTTTATGATCAAAGACTGAAAACTGGTGAGGAAGAAAAGGGCAATGAGAGGTTTTGATTGTAGGATTGTAAGTGAATCTTATGGAAAAATGGACATAGAAGAAAAGGAAGAAACTGGAATAAAAGCAGAATGCCTGCAGAAAGAGAAATTCTGTTTGAAAAAATATTAGAATTGCCCAAAAGGATGAATGGGAAATGGGACATAATAAAAGAGGATATAAAGGTGACAAAAATTATGTTCCTGAGTGCCACAGAAGTATGTGAAGTTATGGTAATAGGAAATATGAAAAAGGAGGCTGTGGATGAATCAAATGCATATAACAGAATAATTGCTTCCAAAACTGAGGATAAAAAATATATATTGAATAAAAAGATCCTTGCAAGATTGCAAAAAAAAAAAAAAAAAAAGAGCAAGGACAGTTAAATTTCAGAGAAGCGAAAGAAAAGTAGACTGATTGTGAAGGAAATTTTGAAAAGTAAGTATAGAGGGCTAAACTTCCAGCAGAGTGAACACAATTAAGAATGAATCTGATGTTCCAGTTTTGATGTCGCAGCTCTGTCTTTCGCGTTTGATTTCGCCCCGCTGGAGGACCCTGGAAAGGGTCGAAAGTCGCCCCTTAGAGGCAGCAAGCAAGGAGGGGACCCTTGTTGATTGTGGGGGGGGCAGCCCTCCCATTTGATCTGAGGAAGCCCTCCAAACCAGCGGGGGAAAGACTGGCTACATTCGCGTAGCCAGTCAGAACCTGCTGTCAATGGAAGACAACAAGCACTATCAAGCAATTTTACAGCATATATATATTTATATATTTACAGCATATATATGACTTGGAAATTTGGGGACTAAAAGTGTTTTTAAGACTTTTTTTTAAAAAAGAAAGACTTGAAAAGTTTACAATATAAGTTTTGGATTTAAAAACTGAAAAACGGCATTGATGACATCTAGTGGTGAATTACAGCACTACAACTTATTTATGCCTAAAAGTAACCTGGCTCGAAGCCCAGAGTTAGATAAGACTTTGGCTGGCCTTGGAAGCTTTTACTTTTGAGAATTGCAGCTGAGAAAAAGGAACAGACTTGGGGGCTGCTTATCTGTGTGGCAGAACCAATAATATTACTCTAAAATTTGCCTGTCTGAACTATGAACACAAATACTGACTTTCAGAACTATATTGTGGAACTACTTTCCTGTAGAAGAAACATACACTATTGCTTGATACGATGGAACACTTTGGATTATAAATCTTGATTGTTAAACAACCTTTAATGGTTCTTTTTTCTCCCTGGACAGAAAGGATATATTTCTCATTGGACAGAAAAATTTGAATTTTACTTATATCTGCTTAGGGGAGGTTTAAGAATGGCTAACTAGTTGGATAAATTTATAAAGGCTACTTATAAAAAATAAAATGGATGTTCTATACTTAGCAATTTGACACCCCTGATCTAAAGGAAGAAACCTCAGATAAATGAAGACTTAGAAGACACAACGATAATATTGGAAATGGAAAAGACATTTTACAAACCAAGGTTTCAGAACATACTGGAGGATAAGGAAGGAGAGCTGATGGAATGGAAGATAAAGACATTAACAGAACTGTGGGGAACTGGAGAAGGAGGGAGGCTGTTTAATGAATATCAACAGGCTAGTTCTTGCAAAAATACTTTAACTAAATTGTTTCTCTTGTTTCAAACAATATACATAAAAATAGAGGAAGAATTATTTGATGATCCAAATGCACTGACTTGGAAAGTTACTTGGCAAAGGAAGAAAGCTAGAGTAAGACTGAAGGAAACAGAAGCTTTGACCTATTAGAGGGGATGTTATATCACCAATTAGATGTTTGAACATGGTTAAGAATAGATTGCTAGAAATAGAAGTGTTATTATAACTAAATAGATAGGATTTGTAATTAGAATATCATATCTTGGTATGAAAAGGGAAATAAGAATATGCTAAGAACTTTGAATAAGGGAAGCTTTTGGTTACCCAAATATAACTTGTTCTGAAATTATAAATGATTGGGATATTTTGAACATAGATGGGAAATTAAAATGGAAAAAAGCAAAAATAGGATATGGACTGAATAAATGGATACTGAGTGCAAATGCAATTAAGATATGCTTTGGTTAGAAAAGATATTCTAGACTGATATTATTGACACTATTAGAAAAATGTAACAAATGTTGATGGGCAATTGTATAGAACTAAGGAGAAACTTCCTGACAGTTAGAACAATTAACCAGTGGAACAACCTGCCTCCAGAAGCTGTGAATGCTCCAACACTGGACGTTTTTAAGAAGAGACTGGACAGCCATTTGTCCGAAATGGTATAGGGTTTCCTGCCTGAGCAGGGGATTGGACTAGATGACCTCCAAGGTCCCTTCCAACTTTATTATTATTATTATTATTATTATTATTATTATTATTATTATTATTATTATTATTATTATTATTATTATTATTATTATTATTATTATTATTATTATTATTATTATTATTATTATTATTATTATCAATAAGAATTGTATTTGCTTAGTGTGGAAAATGTCTATTACCAGAAGAAGAGAGGATGTACTAGAGGGTGTAATATTGGATTTAGTTTGAAGAAGCTTACATGTACCACAGAATCACTAATGGGCTCAGTCATCACGTTGTCTATTAGGCACTTGATTGTAAAAATAAAAAATAATAAAATATTTATATAAAAAATAATAATGTGAAATTGTAATGCAGGAATGCTGGAAGGAGCATTTTAGAGATTTGTATGGGAATAATAATAATAATAATAATAATAATAATAATAATAATAATAATAATAATAATAATAATAATAATAATAATAATAATAATAATAATAATAATAATAATAATAATAATAATAAATAATAATAATAATAAGTTGAAGAGTGGAACTGAAGTGAATGCAGTGAATTTTATTCCCCAAGAAGTGAAATGATGAAAAGAAAATCATGGGTGATGTGAGAATAGTATGATGAGGTCAGACGTGTACTTAGAATAAAACTGAAGAAATGAGCAAAATTTGAGGAGCGTGGCTCTATGCCAAGCATGGGCTGTTCAAATCATGATTTCACTTTATTGTAGGTCACTGAGAAATGCATGAATGTGAAAAAAACATTATTATATTACTGTTGATTTAGAGGTTGCAGTAAGACAAAGTGAATAAGCTTTAATAATAGTATATTTTTCATAAATATGTAGGTGAAGGTTGGTTGCTGAATGTAATGAGAACAGTTATATGAGTGACATTAAGCATGCATGAGAATAAATGAAACCTTGAGGACATGGTTCAACATTGAGCAGTGGAAATGAGGCACTTAAAATTATATGGGCTAAAAGAAGAATCAGTTGGTTCAAGAGTGAATGGGTGTTGAATAAAAGTGAACTGAATACAAAAGTGAGTGCCCAATATGGAAGAAGTATATTGAGGTGGTCTGGTCATAAAGAAATACCACATCTGAATATTATTATAATTATTGAATCCAGAATCAGGGTGATGTACAAAAATATCCTCAGTATAACATGGTGTTTTGTAATCCCATTGAATGACAGATGATGAGGGATGATTGGTTTTGTGTGTGTGTGTGTGTGTGTGTGTGTGTGTGTGTTTTCCCAAAGTACCATTTAATTTTTGAGTCATCTGCATTTTGTTTACTTGCTTTGCTAAGTTTTTAATGCAAACCATCTTGAAACTTTCTGATTTTAGTGTTATGAATTAATTTTTTTTAGCTTTGCTTAGAAAGAACAGCATTTAAGTGTTTGCCATTGCCTTTTCTTCAATTTTTTATTTATTTATTTGTTTTTGGGTGGATGGTGGTCATGATGGTGGTGGTACTTTCCAGTCTGGTGCATAGACCTAAGATTTACTGGCAATTTCCTTTTCTGGTAATAACCAGGTTTAACTATGCTTAGCTTTTCTAGATTGAGTTGTTGCTTGTTGAAGCCAGGATAATTGTGGCAACTCAAAAACCCTTGTATGTCCACTACTTCACCCCTCTGCTAGCATAAAGGCAGAATAAACATCACTAGTATCAGCTGACCTGAATCTGATTTCCTGTAATTAGGCGACACATGAAATTTCCTCCCCTCATCTCCCCACCCAGGATTTTATAATGTCATTTGCTAACTAGTTTACATTGCTCTTTACCTTGATCTGATCTTTTGAGACCTATCAAAATTTTGCTTTGTGTCTTCACCTCTATAAGAATGTCACAAATTATTGTTGATTAGACACAGTTCAAAAAGATCGTGTTTCATAATCTCAAAACCTTTCTCACACAGCACCTTCTTTCTCAAGGACTAAATGCAACACAAATAAATTCAGAAAGACTTTCTGAAGCTGATCTGGGTCTCACCATACATGGAAGCTTGCGGTGAGGATAAACTCAAGACAACAGCAATATATTGAATTGCATTAAATGCGGGTGAGGTCTATCTAGTTGAACTGATAGAGGTGCAGTATTTAATGAGAGAAAATTAGACCTGTTAATATACTAATGAACAAGCACACTTGCTGTCTCTGCCTTTGACATTTCATATTGTTATCCCACCAGTTAATTGCCACCTCTTCTTTCTGGGTGGGTGTTAATGTAGTTTTACCAGCTCACCCAATGAGGAAATTCTCCCATCATTGGCTATTAATGGCTACTAATACATTCTAACTATTAATGAGCCACTAAGACAGAACAACTCAGTAATAATAATCCTTCATCCTCTGGAGAGATTTTTATACCTGGATTTATACACTTTTTAATGTGTTGTCTCCATAACTGCAATTGATTTATTAAGTAATGATACAAATTTATTATATTTATTTATATAGTCACCTATCTCACAATTTCAACTCTGAGTAGCAAACATAGGAGGAATATAGGAATATAAGAATGTGAAACTTTCTTGTTGAAGTTGAGCATCTGTTTTTAAAATGGCTATGCATTTGAATAACAGCATAACAGAGTTGGAGGGGACCTTGGACATCTTCTAGTCCAAATCCCTGTTCATACAGGAAACCCTATACCAGTGATGGCGAACCTTTTAAAGACTGAGAGCCCAAGCTGCAACCCAAAACCCACTTATGTATCATCGGGTGCCGGGTGGGCATGGCCCATTGGGTGGGCGTGGCCCATTGGGTGGGCGTGGCCCATTGGGTGCGCATGGCTTTGGTGATAACAGCAGACTGGGTGGGACTAAAAAGTTCAATCAATCAATTCCAACTTTGCAAGATCTTTTTTTTCCCATGAGAAGTTGAAATTGATTGATTGATTGAACCTTTTTTTTTTTGCACACGGTGGCGGAGGCCTAAAGTGAAAAGGTTTTATAAAACCCAGCTGAAGGCCTAGGACTGGGGCGACGGTGCGCGTGCCCACAGAGAGGGCTCTGCGTGCCACCTGTGGCACCCGTGCCATAGGTTCGCCACCACGGACCTATACCTATATTTAAGGCAAATGTTGTCCAATCTCTTCTTAAAACCTCCAGTGTTGGAGCAGTCACAACTTCTGGAGGCAAGTCATTCCACTGATTAATTGTTCTAACTGTCAGGAAATTTCTCCTTAGTTCTGTCTGGCAATATTCATTTATTTATATAAATCCTGCAGAAGAAAAGTTTATACTTATGGCAGGCAGAGTTGTGTTGGGTATTAGTTTCCCTCAGTGTGGCCAATCTTTCAGTTAAGCATAACATATTTTGTTTTCAGTTATTTGGGTATTTTCCCCCTTTTCATACTTTTCCTTGGCCAAGACCATGTAGAGTTCATGGTGTTCTTAGTCCTCACATTAGAATCCTGTACGGTCAGACTGAAAAGTAACAATTGTTCCATGTGTACTTACTGAAAGAATACTGTGAACTCAGATGTCTCATTTAGTTTAAACTCAAAGAATTGGTCACAGCATCATATTGATTCTTATGTTTACACTAACAGATAAACTGATATATGCATGTATTTAGCCATATTTCTATACCATATTTTCTCTAGACAATCTGGACAGGAAACATGTAGGTCTACATTTGTCTTCTAGCATCAGTTCCATGGCCCAAAGTCATGTCAAATGACCTAGTGATCTCCCAATCAAACCCAACTCCTTAACCAGTGATTGTATATGACTATCTAGTCTGATATTTCTCAGTAGCAGTCTTAGGATTCAGGTTAATATTTTTCCCATAATTTTGTTGTTCATGTTTTTAAGGTAGATGTGCCAAACATCAAATCAGATATGTTCTGGAGAAAGTGTCTGGGTACTAGACTATATCCTCTTTGCCCATATTGAGCATAAGTGCTTGGTTTCCTGGAGAATTCTAGACTGTTGAAAGTGAACAGAAGGAATGCATGGGAACAATGTGAAGAATTAAGCAAAACTGATGAAACTTACCACTCATCTTTGTGGCTGGAATAGTTTAGGCTAAGTGTTTATTAATTAAGTGGGGAAATTTATGCTGGTAATTGGTGGTGGAAGGCCTCTGAATAGGAAGCATTTAAAGGCAACCAAGGAAAAGGGTTGCTAGGAGCGGGAATGAAAAGAAGGCAAAAATGAAGAGTGTAAATTGGGAAAACGATAAATGAGGAAGCAGTTCTTTTGATGGTAGAGAGCAAAGGAGGGAGGAGTGAACGCTAAAGTCCTGAGATAGCAAAATCTTTCCAATGAAACTGCAACTGAGAATATAGGCATCTCCACTCCTCAGTTATGATGAGGCCAAAGGATATATTTTGCAAGCAATATTTAATGTAAAAATAAGTATAGATATCCTTGAGTCCAGTACATCAACTATTTCAAAAGGAACAAACCATCATTTATATAGAGTATTAAAGACATTATCTCATATTTGATTCTTCCATATCTAGGTTTTTTTAATGATTACAAATTAAGTATTAGCTTCATGTTCTAGAATAGGCGTGTCTCACACTGGCAACTTTAAGACTTGTGGATTTCAATTCCCAGAATTCACCATGCTGGCTGGGGAATTCTGGGGGTTGAAGTCTTAAAGTTGCCAAGGTTGGACACCCATGTTCTAGAATAAATAGAAGAATTGTCCCTCTTCAAATTTAATGTTCAAACACTGAATGAAGATGTAAGCAGTTTTGCCAGTTAATCCTATTCAGGTAACAACTATAGGAATCTGTAGCAAGTTATGATGTCACACATCATCACATCATGCAAATTATGAATTTATATAATTTATATAATTTATGTAATTTTCATAATGACATCATGACACATACAGCATCACTTTTCAGGGTGACAACCTCTCCATAAGGATTTTGATCCTGCAAAAATCATGGACAATATCAGGCTTACCAATATTAGTGTTCTGGCTAGCAGGAGCACCTTCAATATATCTATGCATTCAGTGTATGCTTCAGCACTTCATCAGAAAATAGCTTATGATAATAGAGAAGCCTATTTTACACTGAACATTCAGCCCCTGGAATACCCAAAATTTCAACCAGTTTCTTGACTGTGACATTTCTTATCCTGAAATATGAATGAAATGCATAAATACTCCTGCTACAAGATAGTTCTTCTTTAAAAAAAATAATTTTCTCTTTATCAGAATTTCTTTATGGATTTTCATACTCTGAATTACTGCAACGCATTTTTCAACTTTATTCATTTGATCTTTATCTAATGTTTCCTCCAGGAACACAAGAAGCTGTCATACAGAGCACCCTTTCCTCCTTTTCCCCCACCAACTACTACTGTACAGTAAGTATATGAGGTAGTTAGAATGAGAGATGGTGACTAGTTCAAAATCACTCAGTCATCTTTCATGCTTAGAGTAGACTTAAACCTGGCTCTCCAAATCTCATTCCAACACATTATTCTACATAGAATCTGTTCAAAAGGGTCCGAGCCAATCTGTGGAACAATAAAAATAAAGGAGAATTATTTGTCATGTCTTTCCAATCCTTGTATTTAATCTAAACTGTAATGGATCCAGACCAGGAACATGGTAGATAGGGTAGTGTGAAGCTCTATTCAAATAGCTTCATGTTGAATTGGGACCTATTGAAGATTCCACTGCATAGGTGTTCATAACACAGATTACCTGTAACCTAATGCTGCATCTCAGCAGGTGGCAACAGCTAGCTTTCTTGGGCTAAATGGGGTAAGGCTTGGTTGTGTGAGAGACTACCATAAAGTGTCAGGGCTGTAGACTAGGCTAGAAAGTTAAAAACATTAAAAAAAAGATTGTGGAAACCACCTCAGGATCCACAAGACAACCAATCAGACAATGAGAAAGGGAGTGAGAAGAAGGAAGAGGAACTCAGGTGTAAAACAGGAGACCTAGGAAGCAAATGCAAGGTCAGCCATAATGAGCTTAGATGCCTATAATAGTTTGAGTAACAAATGGGGAGAACTTGAAGTCCTTGTACTTGAAGGTGGGTACAATATTGTTACTATTACTAAAACATGGTGATATGAAACCCATGATTGGAACATACTAGTAGAAGGATATAAAAGAAACAGAATCAACTTTTTTAAAAAAGGGGGGGAGAGGGATGAATTGCTTTGTATGTACACCTCAACAGAAATGCACAATACTAGAGATGAAAGCCTTTTGAAAGTATTTGGGTGAATATTGGAGGAAAAATAAACGACATTGTTATAGGTGTTTACTACAAGCCGCCCAACCAAGCAGAAGAAATAGATGAACTAATCAGCTAAGGTGTGTAGGAAATATACCACTGTAGTAAATGGGGACTTTAACTATCCTGACATCAATTGAGAAACAAACTCTGCAGTAAGTGGCAGGTTACTGATGTGTCTAGCTGACAACTTTGTCATAAAAAAAGTTGAGCTTTTTAAGTTGGTTCTGTTGGTTGTGTTTCTTTTGAACAATATGTATCCTTCTAACTAGACTGGACTTAATCCTAACTAATAGAGATGAAATGATTGAGAGAATGGAAATTGTAGGAACTTTGGGGAGAGTGACTATGTCATACTAGAATTTGCCATAATGCAGGCATAGGAAACAGAACTACGTCAGACTAGTGTTTTACAATTTAAGACTTCAATAAAATAAGAGAGATATTAGGAAGGATTCCATGGATGAAAAAACTAGAAGGAAAAACAGTTCAGGATGCATGGGAAACTCTGAAAAACAGAATACTAAAGGCCAAAAAAAACACCAATACCACAGAGAAAGCAAAACAAAAGACACCAGGCATGACCACCACCAACATATATAGTTTCTTTCAATATGCAAGGAACAAGAAAAAAAAGCAAGGAAATAATTGATCCACTAATGGGAAAAGATGACAAGAAGGTGACAGGCAGGAACGAGAAAGCAGAGCTGTTTAATTCCTTCTTTGCATCTGTCTTTACATAAAAAGAAGAAAATAGCAGCTCAATGGGAGGCAGAACAAGAATGCAGATCAAAATAGGTAAGAAATATGTTTTTTTTTAAAATCTATCCACTTTAGATGAGTTCAGATTGCCAGAACCAGATGGTTTGCAGTCCAGGGCACTGAAAGAGCTGGCAGATGTGATCTTGGAACCATTGAACAAAATCTTATAGAGTTCCTGGACCATGGAGGAAACTGTCAGGAGACTGGAAAAGAGATGATGTAATTCCAACCTTCAAAAAGCGGGGAAAGTGCATCTAGGAAACTACAGATTAATCGGCTAGACATCAATACCTGGGAAAATTCTAGAAAAGTTAATCAAACAGCATATTTGTGAGGACTTGGAAATGAACAAAGCAATCACTAGAAGACAGAATGGGTTTGTTAAAATCAGATTGTGCCAGACAAATCTTATTGCCTTCTTTGGTTAAGTGACTAAATTAGTGGATCAGGGAAATGCTGTGGATATAGTTTACTTGGCCTTTAGTAAGACATTTGATAAAGTAATCCACAGCCTACTTCTTGGTAAGATAGAACAATGTGGGATAGACAGTACTATTCTCAGATAGATTTGCAGTTGACTGACTAACCATACTCTACATGTAGTCCTCAATGGAACTACATCTACATAGAGGGGACCATGCAGTGAGATACCCCAAGTTTCAGTCTTGGGCCCAGTGCTCTTCAACATCTTCATAAATTATTTAGATGAGGGACAGAAGGGGAACTCATCAAATTTACAGATGACAACAAACTGAGGGAAATTGCCAACACCTTGAAATATAGACTCATGATTCAGAAGGATCTCAACAACTTGAGCATTGGGCAATATCCAGCAAGATGCAGTTCAGTGGTGAGAAAAGCAAGGTCCTGCACTTAAACCAAATGGACTGTAGAATAGGTCCGTGGTGGTGAACCTATGGCACGTGTGCCACAGGTGGCACGCAGAGCCCTCTCTGTGGGCACGCGCACCGTCGCCCCAGTCCTAGGCCTTCAGCTGGGTTTTATAAAACCTTTTCACTTTAGGCCTCCACCACCGTGTGCAAAAAAAAAAGGTTCAATCAATCAATCAATTTCAACTTCTCGCGGGAAAAAAAAGATCTTGCAAAGTTGGAATTGATTGATTGAACTTTTTAGTCCCACCCTGTCTGCTGTTATCACCGAAGCCATGCGCACCCAATGGGCCACGCCCACCCGGCACTCGACGATACATAAGTGGGTTTTGGGTTGCAGTTTGGGCTCTCAGTCTTTAAAAGGTTCGCCATCACTGGAATAGGTGCTACCTGCCTGAACAGTAGTAACTGTGAGACGCATCTTGGTATCCTACTGGACCATCACTTAATTATGGGCCAGCAATGTACTATAGCTGCCAAAAAAAGCTAATCAACATAGGGATAGCATCAAAATCACAAGAAGTGATAGTACTACTCTGTACTGCACTAGTGAGGTTACACATGGAACACTGTGTCCAGTTCTGGTTGGCATGATACAAAAAAGAGGTGGAAACCCTAAAAAGAGTGCAGAGAAAAGCAACAAAGAGGATAAGGGGTCTAGAGGCTAACTCTTATGGTGAATGGTTAAGGGAACTAGGTATGTCTAGTCTAACAAAAAGAAGGATTAGTGGTGACATGATAGCTGTCTTCAGGTACTTGAGAGGCAGTCACAGGGAGGAGGGAGCACCTGAGGGCAGAACAAGAAGCAATGGGTGGAAGCTTGTTAATGAGTGGTCCAATCTGGAACTAAGAAATAAAATACATTTTGAATGTAAATAATTAAAACTGTCTTTCAAAATACTGGCTCCTCAGAACAGAAGGGAACAAGGTGGCAGGTGAACAGAACCACTCAGTGCTACATCAACAGCTGAGTTTTGTCAAGTAGGCTGCTGTAACTGATTCACTTTAATCAGCCCTAAGACACACTGTGTTGTTTATTTGCCTGAACAAGGCTGCCTTGTGCCCTTGTGAAGATCAAGATCAAGATCTAGAAACATTACCTTTTCCAATGATAGAACTAAGTTACAACATCAAATAAACTGCACTCAGCAAAATCTAAATTTGCCAGCTCTTAAAAAAACCAAGACTATTGAAATATCATTGTTTGGTGCCTGACGTTTCTTCTTAATCTATTTTATGTTTCCTTTCCATATCAGTGAAAACTTTCTGATTGATTTAAGAGAAATAAAAGGGTCTAAATTCTAAGAATCTAAGAATTTAATTTCTTTTTGCCCAAAGGAAGAGTTGGGATCCCCAGAATTAGCAATGACTTTTAAGCCCCATTCTTATGAATGCAAAAGATTTCATGTGAGATCATCCACCTTGAAACAGCCCCACAGAAGCAAATTATTATACCTTTATTGTTATGTAAAAACATAAAACATACCGTTGAAGAGGAAGACATGAAATTCAAATAGCACTATTCCAATATCTAAGGGGCTGCCACAAAGAAGAGGGGGTCAATTTATTCTCCAAAGCACCTGAGGGCAGGACAAGAAGCAATGGGTGGAAGCTTGTTAATGAGTGGTCCAATCTGGAACTAAGGAAAAATTTCCTGACAATAAGAACAATTAATCAATGGAACAGAGCTGTGAGTGGTCTATTATTGGAGGTCTTCAAGAAAAGATTGGACCACCATTTATCTGAGATGCAATAAAGTCTGCTGCCTCAGGCAAGGAGCTGGACTAGAGGACCTCCAAGCTCCCTTCCAACTCTATGATTCTATGATTCCAATTTTTTCCCCTTGTTTCCTGCTCTGTTATTCTGTGGAGCTGTGACTTCTTTCTAAGCCCATGAATGCCACATCTACTGACTTGTTTTTTTTTACTCCAGCCATGCAAACATTTTGGGAGCTTGTTTTCCAAAGGAGAATGATACTAGGAATGATGGTTTTCCTGTCCGGTCAAGGGTGGAGATAAACAATCCACTACTGTCACAGGGCCACTTCCTTGCTGCTTTTCTTCTGTGCAAAGCTATTGGTATTCCTCTACCTTTGTCTAACATATCTAATGTATCTTATTTTGGAAACAGTAGAATATATGTACACACACACACACACACACACACACACACACACACACACAAAGGCAGGGGCTATAATTAGTATGGATAACCATTCATTCTCAATACTTAAACATGGTTCATTGAATAAGCCACCACTGAATACACTTTCTGCTGTTCCTAGAACAAGATAAATTAGATATGTTAGACAAAGAGTAAGACAATACCAATTTATACAACATAATACACAAAAGCTAGGATGTTGGCAGTAAAGTAAAATCCAAGCTACCCAGCCTTGAAAGTCACAGCAATTGAGCTTCTCTGTCACATCTTTTAGAAGTCTTGGGCATTTTCATCTGCTGTTATTGTAGCAGTTAAAGCTATTACTTCAGTCTCTTATGATTTTTACAATAAACTATCCTCAATAAATTAGCCTGACAAAAGGATAGTGATTTTAAAAAAATAGATGAATAAGTGGGACTGTGGATAAAATAAAATAATTGTTTGCCTGCAGAAGTGAAAGAATTAAAATGGCTATTGTCACAAATGAACTACAAAGCAGTGAACAGATAATTCAGAGCCATAAGACTCTGTTTAATAATTGAATTGGGGTATTTTTGTGAAATAAGAAGGTAAACACACATTTAAAGCCACGGATTTAGCAATTCCATTTCAATTTGTCAGGAGTGGCAGAGAGATCCAGTGGATTAGTGATAATTTAGAGTTATCCTTCCTGCATGAGATAATCAATTTGGTAGACAGTGCAGGCAAATACAGTATGTCAAGCAATTTTTTGGTTCACTCAGCTGTAGCTGTTAAGATTTAAGTATTAATGGTGTTGGACCAAATGTTTGATTCAATTTGGATAATTTGGGAGACTGGAAGGAGGGGAATATTTATTTTCAGGAAGAACCGGCACTACAAAAGAGAATAGATTGAGCAGTCTTGTGCTTCTGCCTGTTTGTTTTTTAGTTTTCAAAATATCTTATCCATTGAGAGAAACAATTTTACATTTCTAAAATTGTAGGAAAAATGCACACTGAAGTGACATTTGAAGAATGATGCAATGGAAGTATGCAAATAGCCATGTATTGGGTGATCTTGGGCTAATCACTCTCAGTCATAATCTCACAACTACCTCAAGGAAGATACCATGTAAGCCAGGGGTGTCAAACTGCCGGCCCGCGGGCCGGATGCGTCACATGGAAGCCGCACCCATCCCATTGCTGGCAATGGCAAAACTCTGCTGATACGTTGCGCGATGTTACGTGACGTCGCGAGTTTGACATGTCTGATGTAAGCCACCTTGAATTTTCAGAAGAAAGGCAGGATATAAATGGAAAGAAAGACAGGACATACATAAGAGTCAGTTTAGTCTAGTGATTAAAGGCACCAGGCTAGAAACCAAAAGACTGTGAATTCTAGTCCTACCTTAGGCATTAAAGTCAGCTGGTTGATTTTAAGCCAGTCCTTTTTGCTCAGTTCAACCTATTCCTTGCTGAGAAGAAAATAGGAGGGAGAAATATTAGGTTTGTTTGCTACCTTATTGTGGTATATATGAAAGTAACAAAGGCAGGATATAAATAAAAATTGTGCATATTGGTATTTTTATCAATGTAAGAAACTTGAAACTAAGGTCGAATTGGAATATTTAGTATTTAAAATGAAAACCTCTCAAAAAAAATGTTTTTAAAAGCACAACACAACTTACACAAACGTTCAAGAATAATGTTCCACTGATCAAGAAATCTAAGTTTTCATATCAGGAGGATAACAGACTGCAAAAACAACAAGATTTTATATTTGGGGGGAAATGGCAGCTAAATCATTGTTTATTTAGTCATCCAAGCTGTCAAATCAGGTTAGGTAAAAACTCCTCAGCATTTTATAAAGTCACAGCAGGCATCTTGTGCTCTCCAGGCATCTTGTTTTTAACTCATTGTGCATGGCTAATGGCAAGGAATTGCCTTCCATTGTGACTTAATTGAGCTTACCTGCAATGATAGCCATCTCCCACATTTCATCTTAAAAATGCAATTATGACTTGAACATCACCTACTTCACCTCTATCCCATCTCTTCTTTTATGCTGTCTATTGTCATGCTTCATTAAGAGTTTTGGAGAACTTAGAACTTTGCAGGCTATTTTGACACCTTGAATATAGATTTTGAAACACAAGTGTTGCATTAATCTGATGAAAGAGAGAAACGGGGAGGGGGGAGATCAGTCTTCACTGGCTGTCCAGTCTCTTCTTAAAAACTTCCAGTGTTGGAGCATTCACAGCTTCTGGAAGCAGGTTGTTCCACTGATTAACTGTTCTAACTGTCAGAAAATTTCTCCTTAGTTCTAGGTTGCTTCTCTCTTTGGTTAATTTTCATCCGTTGCTTCTTGTCCTGTTTTCAGTGCTTTGGAGAATAGCTTGACTTCCTCTTCTTTGTGGCAGCCCCTGAGATATTGGAACATTGCTATCATGTCACCCCTCATCCTTCTCTTCATTAAACTAGACATACTTATATGTTTTAGCCTCCATTCCCCTGATCATCTTTGTTGCTCTTCTCTGTACTCTTTCTAGAGTCTCAACATCTTTTTTACATCGTGGTGACCAAAACTGGATGCAGTATTCCAAGTGTGGCCTTACCAAGGCATTGTAAAGTGGCATTAACACTTCACGTGATCTTGATTCTATCCCTCTGTTAATGCAGCCTAGCACTGTGTTGGCTTTTTTGGCAGCTGCAGCTGGTTCCTATTTAAGTGATTGTCCACTAGCACTCCAAGATCCCTCTCACAGTTGCTACTATTAAGCAAGGTACCACCCATACTATAGCTGTGCATTTGGTTTTTCTTGCCTAAATGTAGAATCTTACTTCCTGCACCATTGAATTTCATTTTGTTAGATAGTGTCCAATGTTCAAGTCTGTCAAGATCCTTCTGTATCTTAAGCCTATCTTCTGGAGTGTTGGCTATTTCTGCCAGCTTGGTGTCATCTGCAAATTTGATGAGTTCCCCATCTATCCCCTCATCCAAATCGTTGATGAAGATGTTGAAGAGTACTGGGCCCAGAACAGAGCCCTGGGGCACCCCACTACACACTTCCCTCCATGTAGATGCAGTTCCATTGAGGACAACACGCTGAGTATGGCCAGTCAGCCAGCTACGAATCTATCTGGTGGTGATGCTGTCTAACCCACATTTTCCTATCTTATCAAGTAGTAGGTTGTGGTCTACTTTATCAAATGCCTTACTGAAGTCCAAGTAAATTATATCCACAGCATTCCTCTGGTCCACTAATTTTGTCACCTGGTCCTGGTGATTTGAACTCGTCTAGGCTGGACAGGTACTCACTTACCATTTTCATAACTTGTGTTTTTATTCTGTTTTTTATGGCACTATTTTTGATAGGTTGGTCTCTTTTTTCCCTTTGTGTAAAGACAGATGCAAAAAAGAGTTTAGTAGTTCTGCTTTCTCCCTGTTGCTTGTCACCTTCTTGCCACTTTCTCCCACTAATGGTTCAATCATTTCCTTAACTTTTTTCTTGTTTTTTACATGTTGAAAGAAACTTTTTTTTTGTTATTTTTGACTTTTGTTGGAAGCCTTAGTTCATTTTGAGCCTTAGTTTTCCTCACTCCATCTTTGCAGGCTTGGGTTATTTGCTGATATTCTGCCTTAGTTATGTGCCCCTCTACTTTTTGGTGTCAGGGTAGTTAAAGTCCCCCATTACTATTGTGATGTGCTTCCTACATACCTTAGTTAGCTGACTAGCAAAAGGTTCATCTATTTCCTCTGTTTGGTTGGGTGGCCTATAGTATACACCTATGGCAATGTCATTTCCCCCCCTTTTATATTGACCCAAATGTATTCAAGACAGTTTTCATCATTGTTGTGCTCTATTTCTGTAGAGATGTAGTTATTTCTTATATAGAGAGCAACTCCACCTCCTCTTTTATTTGGTCTGTTTCTTTTAAATAATTTAAATCCCTCTAGCTGTGTGTTCCATTTGTGGGTTTCATCCCACCAAGTTTCCGTAATGGCAACAATATCATATCTGCCCTCATTTACCTGAATTTTGTAATTCACCATGTTTGTTGCTCATGCTCTGTGCATAACATACTTAACATGGACTCCAGTAGGTAAAATCCCCTGTTCTTTTCCACTCAGTCTACACTAGGAAAATAAGTGTTTTCTCTACTGTGGACACAGTTTCTAAGGACAAACAACATTTTCACAGTTTTTCCTATCAGTTGGGCTAGAAGAGGAAGCTTGGGAAATACTCAGCAATTTCACCGACTTAAAACAAGAAAAAATGTTACCCTCCTGTACTTGTTAAAACAGAGGGAAACAGCCAGTATTATATTATTCATCTATTGATACTGTTGTTGCTGTGGAGGAAGGGATTGTTGCTGTTGAGGAAGATTTTTCTTCATTTTTATTATGTACCCACAAAAAGAGATGTAAACAGAAAATCTTTGACATTTTCTTTTCTTCGTCTGGAATGCAAACAAAACTGAGATTTACAAGGAGAGTGAAAACGGAAGGTGAAATCTTTGTACCATGCTTTCATACAAAGGATAGGCAATATGTGACTGAGGATTGATTGATCATGTGCCAGCAAGTCATTTTTGACTCCTAGCAACCACATAGATAGATATATGTGACATTTTTGGCAACATGTGACTTCCATATATTACAGCATTCAAACTCCCATCAGACACAGTTAGCATGATCAATGGTGGAGGATAACGGGTGCGATCTAATGGCATCCAAAGGACAGAAATCTTCCAGCCATATTTTGCTTGAAGGTTCACTCTAACGCTATAAAAATATCTCAAATATTGGCCAGAAAAATTATGGAACAGTTGAGAATATTTATTCTTGGCTTACACTTCACTAGAAGCTTTGACAGTGACAATCACTGGAATATGATATGAAAACAATGGCATGACAACATAGTAACAATTGGAAGAATATGTGAAGGATAGTGAGGAAGATGTACTGAAGTAGTTCAGCATAAAGGATTACTGAATACCAGAGACTAAAATGGCTTACAAGAAAGAGCAAATGAAGAATAGAAAAGAGACATGGGGAGGCAAAGTATTATATGGCCAGTACACACACACACACACACAAGCACACACACACACAAACACAAACACACATGCCATGGTAGCAGTGTTCCAATATCTCAGGTGTTGCAACAAAGAAGAGGGAGTCAAGCTATTTTCCAAGGCGCCTGAAGGCAGGACAAGAAGCAACGGATGGAAACTAATCAAGGAGAGAAGCAACCTAGAACTAAGGAGAAATTTCCTGACAGTTAGAACAATTAATCAGTGGAACAACCTGCCTCCAGAAGCGGTGAATGCTCCAACACTGGAATTTTTTAAGAAGAGACTGGACAGCCATTTGTCTGAAATGGTATAGGGTTTCCTGCCTGAGCAGGGGGTTGGACTAGATGACCTCCAAGATCCCTTCCATCATCATCATCATCATCATCATTATTATTATTATTACTACTACTACTACTACTACTACTACTACTACTACTACTACTACACCACACCAAACAACTAGCAGGCAAAATAGATAACCAACAACTGGTAATGACTAAGAGGAAAGTTGAAGAATTAGACAGAAGGGGTAATTCCCACTGGATAAGACCAAGCTTTAAGAATCAATGCATACAAAGCCAGAATCGAGAACATGGCAACAGTCATCAAATGTTGCCACTGCAAAGAAGCTGAAGAAACAGTGGACCCCCTAGTTAGCTGCTGCAAGAATATTGCATGGACTGAGATGGAAATTGTCAAGTAATCCCTCCATGCATCAACAAAAGTCTTCAGGGTTCTGCTCTGTATGGAATGTCATGCTCAGGTAACTTTTCTCTGGAACTTCCTACTGCTTGGAAATGGGAGACCATAACAATATCTAATTGTTAGATAGCAATTATTGGATAACTAATGATAATTTTTAACTAAAAAGTAGGAAAAAGGCAAGAAGGACATTATTTTTTTTGCTTGACTATCCAGGGGCCATGCAGCCCCTTTTTTGTGTCAGAAATAGAGAAATTAGCAAATGAGGTGCCAAAATCCTTGCCAATTTGATGAGCATTCCAAAATCTGTCCTTGGATGGAAAAAAAAGAAAGAAAGATGCCCATGATACCTTGGTCATTATCTTCTTCCCTCTCCAATTTAGTGAACATCTTCACAAACTCCATCAGCCTGGACTGTTTCCCAAATCATACTTGACTAGTGCATAGTTTTAGCTCCCAGAACAATAAATTACCATGACAGCTTCTTGAAAAAAAAAATAGCTTTTTTGTTTGCTGATCATTTCCTTTCTTTTCCTTGCCACTGATAAAAATTGCAGTTGTAGGCTTCTCACAAGGTACAAAGAGAATACCTAACTTTGTCTAATTGAGATGTGAACAATGTTTGGAGGTATTTTCCATGTGTAAATTCACTATAATTATGTCTAAACCCTGATATTACAGAGTATTTAGCTGCCTCCTCCTCCTCTTCCTCAACATTATGATTAATGCCTGTGGTGATTTGCTGCCATTTCAACTTTGCTATACTTGATAGCTCCCTCTAAAACTTCAGGTTTAGGTTTCTGCTTGCAAGAAGCAAGGAGGCCACAAGTTGGACGACCAATCAATGTGTAATTCAGTCAGCCTTTGGGGAGATATCAAAGTCTGGCTCTCTCTAAAAATGATATCCCCATGGAATGTAATAAATATTTTTATTGCATGTGTTTTGTTGCTGAGAGCGGGGAAACTGAGCTGGAGGGAATCGGAGCTCTAAAATGATTGCTGTATTGCCTGAAGGTCATTAAGTACATTGGGTGAGGAAGAAAAAGGCAGAGTAAGCCAATGCTTTTCCAATGTTTGGATGGAGGACTCTTAACAGGCACTAAAAAGCTGATGCTGAAGAGAGAAAGAGTCAAGTTTCTATGCATTAAGCCCTCATCTGACTAACAATGTCAAAGAGGAGATAGATCAGGTATTGACTAGCAACAGAGATTCTTAAAGTGAACTCACTAAACTCTTTAAGTAAGCTTTAAAGATAGAAGTTCAAACCAAGGTTTTCCTCCAAAATATTAAAAACAGCTTTACACTGGTTAGATATTGACAATACTGCCACAAATTAGCAAAGGAAAAGGCAGTATTAAGAACTAAACAGCTGTTTCATGTCCATGCATATGTAAAAATAACCAATTAAGACCCACCAATCTGACATTATGCTCCTGTGAATCACTTCAAGCTATAGTTGAATGAGTAGTGTTTATGTGAATTAAGTAGAAGCAGTTTCTTTCATTTTTATGACTCAGCCAATAGTACCAGAAATAATCTTATGTTCAGCTTTTGTGATATAGATACTTTAATTGCTTTTGCACAACTTTATCAGCCAAGCACTATGGGTTCTTTTTTTTGGGGGGGGGGTCTGACTTAACATTGATAAGAAACAAAAGCCTTTTTTTTTTTCAGAAATGGTGCAGGCCCAACATACCTTAGAGAAGGAATGGTGAACGTTTTGGACTCAGCATGTCAAAAATTCAGAAAATGGCTAGCTTTACTTGGCTGCTCCCCCCCCCCCTCTCTCACACACACACACAGAGAAGAAACAATTCTTTATATATTCATTAAAAATACAGTTCATTCATATGTGGTGTTATGTATTACATAAATAAATGTCAAATATTACAAAAATGAAAGGTGAGTAAAACAAACTCAGACACAAGTGAAATAATAATAATGAAAAAAACAGATTCATTATTAAACCTGTTTCATTATTAACAGCATTTAAAGTAGTGCGAATCATTTAACTATGGTAGATCTCACTTTCAATTAAACATTTAAAAAGACAATGGTTTGTTAAAAGCTTGGAAAGAGAGCAAAGGGAGCAAGTGCCCGGGCTCACACTTCCAAAGTATTCATTATTGTTTGAAATGGCACAATACTTTGTCCAATGAACATTCTGCCCAAGTTTCTGGGGGAAAAATGCCTATTTGAAACAACTCTCAAATGCCTATTTGAAACAAGACTAGGCGTTTGCTCTGGAAATTTGGGGAAATACTCTTGCATGACTTTGCAGTCTATAAAAACAGCAGCAAAGCATGCCCCATTCTCATGCTTTTGGGAGGCTCCAGAGGACATAAGAACCAGGGTCCTCTCAAGTGAATTCTAGAGGGTCCAGAGGTCACATCAGAGCATGGTACATTCTTGTGGAACCTCTGCAGCCTCTGAAAACTGAGCAAAAACAGGGCGTGCAGGCATGCCACCAAAAATGACATGGCACATGTATCGTAGGTTCACCATCACTGCCTTAGAGACACAGCTTCCCATTATTCTAATGCTATCTTTGTGATATAATAAATGCAGTCTTTCAGATGTGGCCAATCAATGGTTTTTTAGGTACTACTTCACTCAAGTTTTCATGGGTCACAACAATCAATGGGTAAGCATTAGGCCTAGAGCAGGGGTGTCAAACTCGCAACATCACGTGACGTGTCACGACGTATCAAGACTTTTTTGCCATTGCCAGCAATGGGGTGGGTGTGGTTTTGCTATGATGCATCCGGCCTGTGGGCCAGCAGTTTGACACCCCGGTCTAGAGATAAAACTCCTGATTCCAACTTACAAAGCAAAATAATTATTTTGAATTCATAAACTAGAAGATACGCCCTGCTTCTCTCTCTGGATACCCTACCTTCTAGCCACCAGCATATGGAAAGTAGATATTTATACCCACAGCAATTAAATTTAGCAAGGCAACAAGCATTCCTTCATTATCATGCTTCCTCCGTTTATGATACTTAAATCATTCCTTTCCAATTTTAAACACTACATCCTGTCTTCCTTTTCCAGAGGTGTCAGTCAGAAAATTCAACATACATATTTACCATCAAAATAGCTCTGCTCTAGTTTATTTCTGCTGTGCAGCAGAGAAAAACAAGTTGGGATAAATTGGCTACTAGTAAGACAATAATACACCATGGTCAGCAAATATCAGTTTCCTCCAACATGTTAATTCCTTTTAGTATGAAGAGGTTGTTCACAAAACAGAATGGCTGCTCTGAGAACCAAAAGGCAACTTTCTGATTCAAATAACAAAGTACTTTCCCTCATAGATGGGAACTGTAGATAGTATTAAATGTACAGGTAGTCCTTGACTTAGGAGAACAACTGAGCCCAAACTTTATGTTGTTAAGTGAGACTACATACAACACAGTACAGGTAAGTCCTCGACTTACAATGGTTCATTTAGTGACTGTTCAACATTACAACATCACTGAAAAAAGTGACTTATGATCATTTTTCACACTTATGACCGTTGCGGCATCCCCCATGGTCACGTGATCAAAATTCAGACACTTGGCAACTGACTCGTATTAAGTGAGTTTTGCCCCATTTTACGACTTTTCTTGTCACTGCAGTTGTTAAGTTAGCATGGTTGTTAAGTGAATCCAACTTCCCCATTGACTTTGCTTGTCAGAAGGTTGTAAAAGGGGGATCACATGATCTCAAGACATTGCAAAGGTCATAAATACGAGTCAGTTGCCAAGTGTCTGAATTTTGATCATGTGACCGTGGGGGATGCCGCAACGGTCATAAGTGTGAAAAATGATCATAAGTCATTTTTTTCAGTGATGTTGTAACTTTGAACGGTCACTAAATGAACTGTTGTAAGTCGAGGACTTACCTGTACTGTGTTGTATGAAGTTCAGATCAGAACACTGATCCATCAATGATGGAGCCCACTCACACTTACCAAAGTCCAAACCTAAGGCTTTGCAAAACTCAATACTGTTTGAACTGGCCTTTGAGTTTCATGAGTTTCCATTGCAGTGTATTTTGATGTTCTGCAAGAAGTTCTTTTTGCTTCTGATATTTGAGAAATACAAATTACTCACTTTTTTTTTATTTTTCGCACAATGTGACTAGTCAAAGGACATCCTACTGAGATCAAGTCTGAAGTCTTGTCTACAAGACTCTTTGTTTCGATTTAAGTTTAAATTGCTTTTTAAAGTTAAAAACAATAGGATGTCCATAAGTATTTTAAGGCTATCAAACTAATTATGGCATGAGTTTTCAAATATTAAATGCCATTTTAGTCAAGTATAGGATTCTAATGCATCCTAATGAACTGACTTCTGTCAGCATTTGAGAAATCTAAACCAGCCACCACCTTTCTGAAATGACTTCCTGTAGTTGTCCATCTGCCACATATTTAAGTACCAACAGGAGGTAGAGAGAGGTGTTGTTTTTAAATTAATATTGCTACCTCAGATTTAGGAGTTCTTTTCAGCTCTCACAGCCTTTCTACTACATGCCAAGCTAATCAAGAAAAACTTGAGACATAAAATTAATGGCCTTCATTGTTTATATAATAATACTCAAAATGTGGGAAATAAAGAAGATGAGCTTGACTTCTTATTACAGAAAGTTGAATAACATATTAATTGAGACGTGGTTGAATTAATCTCCTGACTGAAATGCAGCAGCTGAAGGATACAGATAGATCAAGAGGAAAAGAAGTAAAAGGAAGGAAGAGTTTCATTTACAAATTCATATCTGCGTAGAAATCCAGCGCAATGAATTTGGTGGTGTTATTGAAAACATGTTTAGAATTTTTTTAAAAATGGAAGAAGGAGTAAAAGTAACATAATTGCTGCTTATACTACTGACTACCCAGCTATTGATAGGATAGGAATGAAGTTTTCCAAAATGATAAAACTTTCAAACAGGCATGAAGTATCTGTAGTGATGAGAGAGTCTTTCATTGTCCCAGCTTCTACTGGGGAAGAACCTGCCAAACACAATGTTTCTAAGAAATTCCTCACCATCAGAGGTGCAGGATAGTGCATGAGATTTAGTTAACATTGGCTTGATCCTAACCAGGTTCACTAAGTTAAGTTCTCTAACCATGCTGGTTGGCATTACCTTTGTCTTCTTAACATTCAGCATGAACACAGATTTTTTACTTTACTTTCCATTTTTGCTTCCATAATCATTTTTACCTTTGACTTGACAAAGTCATATCAGTGGCATACCTAAAATTGATAGCATTTTATCCTCCTATTTTAATTCCAGCTAACCTCTCGTTCAGCCCTGCAGTCAGTTGATGATTATGCTGAATATACTCTCTCTCTCTCTCTCTCTCTCTCTCTCTCTCTCTCTCTCTCTCTCTCTCTCTCTCTCTCTCTCTCTCTCTCTCTCTCTCTCTCTCCAAATAACTTTGCCATTTCATATTTCTATTAGTGAAGCATTAGGGGATAGTCTCCCCATTTTGTAAACTTTTAAGATAAGATAAAGATAAATAACCTTTATTGTCATTTTTATATTGTGGGCACAATGGCACACATAAAAAATGAAATTTAGTTGCCCGCTCTCAAAGTGAAACATATACATGACACACACCTAAACATACTATGTACAACATATATATAGACCCACATCCCTACATATACATAGCAAATAAATATTAAATACTGTCCATCTTGAATATATAACGCAAGGAGGAAGTTTGAGAGTTCGCAAGGTTAATGCTGTATGGAATGAAACTATGGCTGAATCTGGATGTTCTGCTACGGATACCACGAAGCCTCCTCCAGAAGGTAACAAGGAAAACAGGTTGTGAAGAGGATGTGTAGTGTCCCAGAAAATCTTGCGGGCCCTGCTCAAGCAACGCTTCTGTGCTATGTCCTGGATGGTAGGGAGGGAACTGCCAATGATCTTTTCGGCCATCCTCACCACTCTCTGCACCGCCTTCCTGTCTGAAGCAGTGATGCCTCCAAACCAGACTGTGATGCTGTATGACAGGATGCTCTCGATTGTCCCCCTGTAGAAAGTGGTCAGGACAGGGGAAGGAAGATGTGCTTTTCTCATGCGGCGCAGAAAATGCAGGCGCTGCTGTGCCCACTTCACCAGTTTCTCACTGTTTAGCGACCAAGTCAGCCTGCTCGTTAGCTGCACACCCAGGAATTTGATGCTGGTAACCATCTCCACAGGTGAATCATTAATGCACAGAGAAGTGTGGCTGTGCCTGCCTTTTCTGAAATCAACAATGATCTCTTTGGTTTTTCTTGTATTTAAAACTAGGCTGTTTTCCTTACACCAGTTCACCAACCCCTCAACCTCCTTGCAGTAAGCTTCCACCTTGTCATCCTGAATAAGGCCCACTACTGTTGTATCATCTGCGAACTTCACAATATGGTTGGTGGCAAACCTAGCACAGCAGTCATGGGTCAACAGGGTGAACAGCAGCGGACTTAAGACGCAGCCCTGAGGAGAACCTGTGCTCAAGAAAATGGTATTTGAGGTATTTGTTCCAACTCGCACATATTGGGGCCTGTTGGTAAGAAAATCCAGAATCCAGTTGCACAAAGGAGTGTTTAAGCCTAAAAGGCCCAGTTTGTCTACTAGATGCTGGGGAATGATTGTGTTAAACGCCGAACTGAAGTCGACAAACAGCAAACGCACATGAGTATTTCTTTCCTCCAAGTGCTTCAGGCTCAGATGGAGAACGGAAGAAATAGCATCCTCCGTAGAGCGATTTGGTCGGTAGGCAAACTGAAGCGGGTCAAATGCTGGCGGGAGGCTAGATACAATAGTGTCTTTTATCAGCTTCTCAAAGCATTTCATGATGGTGGATGTCAGTGCAACCGGACGGTAATCATTGAGGCCTGTAATTGTGGACTTTTTTGGCACTGGCAAGATGATGGCCATCTTAAAACACGATGGGACCACTGCCTGCTGCAATGAGAGGTTGAAAATATCAGTGAGAACACAAGCCAGCTCCTCTGCGCATTCCCTGAGGACACGTCCAGGGATGTTATCTGGGCCTGCTGCTTTCCGAATGTTAACTGTCTGCAGTGTTTTCCGGACAGAGGTGACATCAAAGCTAGGCACTTGCTCATCAGGATGGGGCACAGCTTTCCTAGCAGGAGTACTATTTGATGCCTCAAATCTACCAAAGAATGCATTCAGTTTGTTTAGGAAGTCTGTGTCATCCTTACACCTCGATGGAGCCACCTTGTAATCCGTAATGGCCTGGATCCCTTGCCACATTTGCCTGGTGTTTGTTTGGTCCTGAAAAAAGTTCAGAATTTTCTGGCAATGGGCTTGCTTTGCACCTTTTACGGCACTTTTCAGATTTGCTCTGGCTGTTCTAAGTGCCAGCATGTCCCCAGATTTAAAAGCCACATTCCGTGCTTTCAGCATCTTGCGGATATTTAGAAATATCTTTTGACTTGGTGATCAAAAACCTCTCTAAATGATTCAGCCATGGTTTTCTTTCAAACAATACATAAATGATTTGCCATTACTTTTTTGGGGGGGTAGGGGTTCCTTCTCCTAGTGGTTCCTTCATGCCTATAGAGATCTATCTGCCCTCAAAACAGTTATAGATTCTGACCTTGCCAGCAAAGTTGAACTTTTGGGGAGCTCATGCTCCCACTGAAATTGCTAGTGTGCCCTTCCATCAAATTGGCAGCAGTCTGGAAATAGTTTCCAAATGACTATGAGTATCTATTCTTCATTGGTTAGACCATACTTTGAATAGTATATTCCATTTGGGGCAGTACATTTTAAGATTCTGAAGAGCTGGAATAAATACAGAGAAGGGAAGTGGGGATAGCCAGGAGATTGGAAATTAAATCTCATAAGGAGTGTATGAGTAGGTTAAGCTTTTAGGAAACTAATTAAGGAGAAGACTCTCTTCAACATCTGCAAAGTGTCACATAGAAGAAGGTCAAGACTGTTTCTATTTTCAAACTATTTGTTGCCCCAAAGTGCAGAACATGGATGTAAAAGTTAGTGGAACAACGTATGGGCATAGGGGTACATAGTAAACACATGCACATAGCAAAAGAAATAGCATCAACTGCTATCTCCACCTCCACATACCTAATTCAAAGAGGGAAGAATATAAAGCAGAAATAGTTCAGAATAACGATTAAAAACAAATAAAATGACATTGTGCTTATGTATTAAATTTTTAACCCTTAGTGGATGTATAGGTTGCTGCAATCCTAGTAAGATTTTCAATTCATGTGCTGAGATTTCAATCTTCCAAATAAACTGTTTTCAGGCTTAAGCATCAATACAAATCCTTTCCCTCACCCTGGGTTTGGGCACAGATCTGGAGCCTGTAGAACAGGCATGTCAAACTGCCGGCCCGCAGGCCGGATGCATCATACTGAAACCACGCCCACCCCATTGCCGGCAATGGGGGGAAAGTCGTGATACTCACACGACGTCACGTGACGTCGCGAGTTTGACATGCCTGCTGTAGAACATTCCAGAACCTGACCTCTTGCCTCCATCGATCAGCACCATCATATGATGGACAACATCACACATAATTTTTAACTGCCTGCCTGCAAAATTGTTTGGATAGTATTGTTTCAATGTTGCTCCTTTGGGAGAAGGATGGAAAAGGATTATAAGTCTTTCAAGATAGTAATCTTGGAACTGTTCTAATCAGACAGCTGACCACAATCAACCAATCTAGTGTGTCTTATTTTGGGAGTACACATTAATATTCCTTATTGTCGAGTATGTACTTTAATGTATATGCACTCTAATGTAAGATTAAACACCTGATGAGTTTCATAACAAAGAAAATGCTATATCACAACAAATCTGCATGCAAGTAAAGTACTAGGAGATAGAAATACCTGCCTTTTGCAGAAAACCAGGTTTGGAGACTGAAGGGAGGCTGGTTTTTGTTTTTGTTTTGCTGGCACTTAGTACTTTTTCTTTGCCCTTTAAATTCTCTTTTTAGAAGACCCAACACTCTTCCTGGCTGGCTCCCATCCAGTGCCAGAACCGCCATGCTGTGTTGACACAGCCTGGATAAAAGCCCTGAGATCTATAATACACTTTTTCCATGACATTTACTAAATCTTTTAGAAGTTTCTGAACTAAATATCAGTTGCTTAAGATAATCTGTGTACCTGCAGCCCAGCCATTAAGCACTCCCTTGTGACAGGCTAATTCATAGCAAATTACAGTCAATGCCAAAGAGATTGTGGAAACAGTGGACAGCAAAGCACTGTAACATTTACGCAAAAGGGGAGGAAGAAAAATGGAACAATAATCAGTTTTTCTCCCTCAAGGAACAAAGGGGCCAGACATCCCATGGTGACCAGAATGTGGCTATTATCAGGTTTCTGAATGTTGGATCAGCTTTTTGTGTTCATGATTGATGAACCAGGTGTTACCATAGGAAAAGAAAGCAAAGGCCTCTCTCCATTCCGACCTGATGCCCACTTCTGAATCTTAAAAATTTCCATTCTTCTTAGGCTTTTGTTATCTTTTTTATGGAGGAGCCTTAGCTGGTTCATATATCAAGCACGTGATTTGGATGGAGAAGGCCTCAGACTCAGAATCTCAGCAAAACACTGGACCAGACTCCTAGCTAATACAGGGCCATTGCTAATTAGGTAGACATTATCAAGGTAGCAAGGCCACTGGTCTTATTGGCAAGTGGTTACCTGGGTTTGTTCCTTTTAATTGGTGCCCAAGATATTCCCAAGGCTTCCCCATACTTAACACGGGGGAGGCCAGCAAGAAGAGAATCACTTGTAGTTGAAAATCAGGAAAATGAATCTCACCCTTTTTTTGCAACTGATTGCCAAATATCAGTGATGAATTTACAAGGGATTTTAGAAGTGGCAAAAAATGGAATTTAAGGACTACTTACAGCTTGTGATTCATAGGTACTACATTTTATGTGATGCCGTATCCGCTCTGAAATGAAGGAAGAACATAAGGCAGGATTCTTAAAGGGATAAATATTTTATTTTTCAGAGCCATGTCCTTCAGTCTTACCTTCTACCTGTTACAAGCCTTGGGAGCTTTTTAAAAATAAATATTAATAGGTTATTTTCCGTTGGCTTTTGCTTATTAGAGATTCTAGAACTTGGGGTTAAAATACATTTTCTAACATAATCTAAAAATATAACAAGTGCAGCATCATTAAGCCGTATAATTGGGCAAATATATGCATGTCAGTTTAACGTTATTCTCCAAGGTAGGCTAAAAAAGTATTGCATTTGTGTGCACGCTTGGTTTAATTGAGAATGAACATGTATTCATCATGGCTGTATTAACTGGAGAGTACGTTCTTGCCTTTGAAAAATAATTCAGGACCAAATGGAAAAGTTGATTTAAATTGATGATTTAAATCGCAGCTCCACTTGGTGATTTAAGTCACTAATTTTAAATCAATCTACTGTGATTGGGACATAAGGCATTTCAGCTGGTAGACTAATAAGTCCCTTTGTGGTGATTAAGAGGTATCCAATATGCATAAAGTCACATCTCATCCAGTGAAGATGAGAAAAACCCACGATCAAGCAACGGTTTTAGCAGACAGCTTATCACAAAAATAAATACAAAGTGATAGAATCCACTGGGCCACTGAATATAAAAGTGTGTTAATGTGACCTTTGTACAGCTCCTAAAATTTAAGCTGAAGACATATGCCTAATGTGTGCATCCTTGTCTTCTTCCTGGAAATATACAGATTAACCTGTTGGAACATTCTTCATTTCCTGACAGGCAGTATCAACAGTCAGTCAAAATCTGTCAACATAGCAATCATATAATTTTGAGCTCTGTTAGCAAGGCAGTTGCCATGGGAATCCAAAGAGTAACTGTAGTCTTGCTGCCTTAAACTACAAAAACTACTCACCGCCTGCCAAGAAAATCCACTGATACTGAAGTTGTGGCAGTAAACATCTATTAACATTATTATTTTTTTCCTGAAATTAAAGAGAAAAAAACTTGAGTGGTGAAATTATCTGTTCTGAATTTGGAAAGTTCTAATCTCACTATGCCTGGAGTGGGAAAGGAAGCCAAGGTTTTCGATGCATTGAATTTGTCTGTTTCTTAAATAACACATGAAAGTTATGGATGCTCATGATATACCCACCGAAGTTCTTTCTGCTCTCCTGCCTGATACTTGATTGATGCATTTAAATGTTGTAGGGGACTTCAAGCAATAGAGCAAGGAAGGGAAACCACCTTAGAATTTGGTTATCACATTACTTTTTATCAATAGTACAGAAATACTTCAGAAGATACAAATTCCCAAACAACTTCAACTCAGATCCAAGAAAAAAGAAAAATAATCAATGTTTGCTTTATTCTCTGAATGAATGCTTCTCCCCCCAAATAATATACTACTGTTATGATTAGGAGTAATAACAACAAAGCACAACATTTGCAACTGATGTAATTGTGTCAGTGGAGAAAAAAAATGCTATACAGATGTTTAGTCAGGAGATCAAATCCTATTATTGACAGCAATCAATGAGAATTCTAGTTTACATTCAGAAGGTAGAACTTTGGAGAGAAATATTGATTTATAATGCATGAGCATTTCAACAAGTCACTTTCCTTTTTCAAATCAGGTAGTTTAAGGAGTAGGGGACATTTCCAAAGAAAGCTAAATTCTACATTTTCTTTGATGAGGTATTTTTAATAAATACAACTCTCTGACTATTCAAGTAAATCACTTATATGCATACATACATACGTACATTCCAACTAAAAAAGAAAAAATAGAAAAGAAAGGAAAAAGAATACAGAAAAAGAAAAGAAATATATATTTTTAAAAAACCTTCCCTCTTTGTCACATCAAGTATGAACAATTTTAGTAACTTATTACCTTCTCTTAAAATACAGCAAATATCTTCCTTTCATATCTCCATCATTTATCTATAAAATAATCACTGCATCTTCGTTGTTCAATCCTAATTAGCAAACTCCCATTAAGGGTTACCAGAGATAACATCTATTTTAACCTTGATAAAATAAGCAACGTTATATTTCTTCGATTGCTACTTCCTATTGTTTGCATATCTCTAATTCTGTCCTTTAGCAGAGCTGGAATGGATAAATTCTTAAGTCTTTCTGCCTTCTCATTCCAGATGCAGTTTATATCAGGATTCTAACTCTATCAAGTGGTGAGTTTATTATTTATTTATTTAATTTATTTGCTGCCCATCTCACTATGAAGCTACTCGACTCTACTTGACTCTGATTATGGCTGGGATGATGGAATATATCATCCACTATTCTTTACTTTGAAGGCACCATTTTAATGAAAGATGGTGTGCCTTTGGAGAGTGTAAGGTGTATTTGGGGATTTATACTAATTCTGTGAGGAAGGTTACATTGGCTGAAGGTCATCCAATGAGCACTATGATAATTGTAGAATTGAAAGTAGGTCTCTTTATCCAACAACATAATTACTACATCATCCTGGCTTTTTATTTTTCTTAAGGGATGTGCTGTTCAAAGTTCCTCTCTTTCATATTTAAAAATTGTTGAATTCAGCTATGAGTGGGTACTTGTATAAAGATCCTCTTATAGAGATGAAGTAACTGAGACAATTTATCTATGACCAGAGCTAGTAGATTGGACTCTGTTGTCTCCTCTTATGGATTACTGTTGCAGATGAAGGCTGTGGGCAAGCAAAATCTGTTCTTCATTGGCCTTCCTTCTGCTTGGCCTTCATTCCAAAAGCTTTTGATAGCAGTGATAAGTTATTGCAAAAGATTTCAAGCAGACTATTTTCTTGAAATTTCAACTTTCTCAGTTGGATATAAACTAATAATCATAGAATGCCTTGGTATGATACAATGTGGCATGGGTCATGGAACACAGCTACATTTACCAAGAATCTAAAAGAAGAGATGCTTGCTGTGTTGCAGATGGATCTGAGAAAGGAACAGTAGACTCTCACCAAACTACTTCCTTTTCTCCCTGTATAGCTTATCCTTCCATCCTAGGGAATTCCAATATAGTAATTTACTAGGTTTTTAGATTTATTTCACGGGCACCTAATTCAGATATGGAACAATATGAAAACAGTTTGTCTTGATTGTGGGGGATATTTTTTTTTAAAAAAAGCCTAAAGATTTCTTACTTGAACCAAACCTACCAGTTGTGAAGGAAAATGAGGATGTTTTCTAGACTGTAACTCCTATGATTAATTGTGGTGGGAGTTAGAGCCCAATGATTTTATGAAAGCCCTGCTTCTCCACTTTCCCTTAGACACCATTTTGTGATAATTTTTTTAAAAAATATTTAAACTACTCCTAAACATAACAGAGTAGAGCCCCCAAATGGGGATACTTAAGATATGCTTTTGAGTAAAAATGCGTAGGAGAGCTGTTTGCCTTTTCTGCTTTGTAATATCTTCATGTTCTAATCAACTAAGATTCATTTTTTAAAACTTTGCTTATTTCCAAAAATGGAAAGATGAATTAAACTCTTTCAAGACACATAGTCATATGATAATTCTAAAAAATTGTCGAGAGAAACAGAAGCCTTTTTACAAACAAACTCAAGCTATGAGGCATTTTTACAGTTAAATATCAGAAGACAGAGTAATTTGGCCACCTTGTATTGTCAACAACCCTCAAGAGTCTGCAAAATTTTCTATATATTTGTAAAATAAAATATTGGGTTGTTTTTTTTTAAAAAAAAAGTTTTAGTAGAGAAATATTTCAGAAATAGGTAGATAAACAGAAGGATTAATTTTTATATAAACCTGACTCCATTTTTTCATTATTGTTCTACCAACTGGCAAAAATAATGATGATGATAACATTCAGGATCATTTCATTTTTAAGCCAACTGGTTTCCTGATGGACACATGCTAGAAGACCTGAAAGACCAGAATAGGGACAGATCATCATGGAGGAAAATCTATCTATGTGGTTGCTAAGAGTTAGCATCAATTTGATTGTACATAATTGATCATTCAGTCAGTTAATCAACTTTCCTGAACTGTTAACTGGTGCATGCTGCTATATTAATGGCTTTGAACTGATTTGCTTTAATAATTCAGTTATGATTATACATTTTATTTTGTGTTTTTCTCTCCTGAATGCTATGTATAAAGGAAAATGACATGTAAATTTAATAAATAATATAAAGTCCAAAAGTGGAGGTGTACCTTTTTACTTTCAAATTTACAAAGCTGAAATTTTGAAATGAAACCAGCTCACATTGTACCATCTGCATGCTGTCATGCCATCCCCAAAAAGACATTTCCAAAATCTTAGTGTCTTAAGGTTGGCAGGAAGAAGCTGCTTTGAAAGTCTTAATTGCTCAGAATTGTTGCTGGAAGTTTTACGGTTTCAATATTATTTCCCAAGGGCCACCAGCAAAGTGGTATGGAGATACTGATACAGATAGCGTAAAAGCCTTAATGTTGTTTCAAAGCCTCCAAATAAATCTGTTTTAAAAAAAACAAAAAGGTCCTATGTGAGCTGCATACCAGGTGGATTTCCCAACTACATAGTGTGAATAATACGAAAATGTCTTAAATGCTTTTTACCAAATTCAGGAACAAGATAGCTTCTGAAATCAGTTTATTCTACCTAAAACATCTTGAAAATCTTTTTCAGGAAGACATATAGTATAGGCATAATCAAGTTCCAATTCTGATTATGTTATAAATTATATACATTACAGAGATACTGAAAGGAACCAGATTATTATAAGATAAGCAAAGTTAACTTTTCTAAGTTTATAATGAAGGCTTAAGCAGCTATTGATAAGAAAATAGTTCCAGTTTTGCTGTGCTGATGAGAAAAAAAAAATGTTATTATGATTCACACCTACATAAATAGAAACAAACTTTTTGCTAATTGTAATTTAGGTATTTCATGTTAGAGAATGCCAAATTCTCTAGCATTTGAAGCTATAAGTCTGATCTGTGGTGAGTTTTATCTTAGTTTTTGTATGTAAATGTGCAATTATTTTTTAAACAAGATGTCAGTATGGATGGTGGTTTGAGTCATGCAAGCATCTGTATTTGTGGTATCCCTAAATTTGGTAACCTAATTTCAAATTGTGATTTAAGATGCAGAAAGAAAAAGGCAAAGGGAGCTGTCTCTTAACTCACTAAACAGGGGGCCGCTATGACAGGTTTAAAGAATAGCCTGCAGCACAGAAATCAATGGGCCAGGTAAAAATAGATTGAAGACAAAATGAAGATGTGAGAAATCAGTGTGGTTGGTCAACTGATTGTTCCTCCCACCCCCTCCCCACAAGAGAAGGAAACCAGGTGGGTCAATTGCAAATGAACCAGGAAATCAAGGAACAGATGGGAGTTTACAGTGCATTTAAGCAAATGGGAAGCCAGCTTATTGGCTGTGGAAATTGTGTTAGCCAAAAGTACAAAGTTTAGGTCAGGAAAAGCAAACTGCATTAGGAAGAGAGAATAAGTATGTGAATATATGAATATGTGAAATAAGAAAAGTCTGGGGAATCAGTAGTAGTTGTGGTGTACAGTAGATAGTCTGCAGCTGATGAGACTCTTGCAGCCTGGAGACTCACCTCCAATCTATCCTGCTGTCTCACTGCTCAACAATCCAGGAGAAAGTCAACTTCCCCCCTTCAATGCTCTGATGGAAAAAAATTGTTTTCCCAGAGCTATTAAAAGCCTAAAAACAGTAGACTTGTCCTCTGAGTACAGATATCTAGAGAGAGGGACCTGATCAAGAACACTGGGTGGAGAGCACTGAACACTCCACTAATGATTCTGATGCAACTGAGATGACTGTTAGTAGCAGCAGAGAAATAATCATCTTAATCAGGATTGCTGGAAGGAAACGGAGAGACTTTAACCTCCCACAGAGTGATGTCACTGTAGCCATATGTATGTTAGTGTCAGTGAAGATATCTGAACGTTTGGGATGTACCTCTGATTCAGCCAAATCATGTATCAGAAGGAAACTCAGTTGTTCCAAGGCAATTCTATTTGCATCTCTTAGTTGAAGTAAGATTCTCTTCAAACCAAATTTGGCCTTTCTTCACAATGATTCAAAACTTCAAAAAGTAACAAAAAAGGAAAATGCTGACAGTGCAGTATAAAGATGATAGATTAGATTAGATTAGATTAAGATATTCATTTGTCTATATACAGGCAGTGTATATTTGCCTTCTAATTAAATATGTTTTTTATTATGGCTTCCAAACATGTTACTTGTGGGAGTGCTAAGTGTTATACTTTTTTATGCATTGCAAGCCTATACAATAATAGCCTATACAATAGTATGTTAGAGCACATATTACTCTATTTATTCTTTATTTGTATTATTCTTAATTATAGGCACATACTGAATACATTTATTGCTACAATTAGCTTTGTTGACTTTTCCTCTAGAGTTGCTACCTCCAGGTGAAACTCATCCTGGATGTTGCTCTTCTCAAGATACATGTATCCATGAGTCATATATGAATGGATACATGAACTGTTGTTTAGTCCTTCAGTCAGTTCTGACTGTTCATGGCCTGATCAACTTCATTTCACCAGGGTTATCTGTCAGTCCTTTCTGAGTACCTGTAAGCTCGTGTTTTTATCATCAGTGATACATGTATATGTATACAAATATTGTAAATAAGATGAGGCCCAGGCAAAAAGTTGAATGAATGAACGAATGAATTATTAGTTGAACTGGTAACTAATTACTTCAGAAATAATTGTTATTAAGCACCCATTTATAAATTATGTTACTAACAATTCATAATATAGTATTATCCATGAATGTGCTTATATAAGCCAATGAGCTGTACAACAAGTAATTGTATTGTTGTCAGAATTCTTGTCTTGGAATTAAGTTCAGAGTTTTTCAGAACATAGATGTCAGTCATATCAGCAACTAGCTTCAGAGGTAAAAAAAAAAAAAAGACAAAAAATCCACCTAAAGGTTCTTCATTGCATAAGTAACTCGTTATTTGCTAGGCATTCCTTACACTGGCGAGCAAGATCAGTCTTTCATGGACAGATTTATAGATGTGATTTTTATCATTGCAGATGGAGCATATAATTGAATTTGGAGCTGCTTGTTTGGGACATTTTCATTTCCATTCATCTAGAAAGCCTAATCCCATTATTATGAGATTCTTCAGAACATTCTATATTCGTTCCAACAAGTGGGAACCATTTAAAGGAAAGTAAAGAAGATGAGGGTTTTTTTTTATTTTCTTCCATAAATAGCCCAGAAGGAGATTTTATACTAATACTTTTTGCAAACAATATAATTAGCTAACAAAAACAGGTTTTCTTTTTTAGAGCTTTGGCCTTTTTCCTTTTTAAAACTTTTTAAAAAATTCATATTTTCAATTTTCTTATATTCTTAAAATTTAGGTCAGTTCCCCCTCTTATTCTTTTTCCTTGACTTGAATATAGAATTATTGGAGTTTGCACATGTCATACAATATGACATTTCTGGTACTTTTGTGCAACATAATAGGCCTTAGAAGTTCCTTCCAAAAGGAAAGAGTTGTTTATGCAATTGGGCAACTTAACTTGAAGTTTTATTATTTCAGAAGAGGACGATTTCTTCAAGTATACACAAGAAGCAATTCAAAATCTTTTAGAGATAACTTTGATTAGTGGATAATCAACCCTTGTGGTGGAACAACAAATAAATTCATTGATTTTTTTTTAAAAAAGTAAAAGGTAGGCAGGAATAAAAAGAATTGAAAGAAAGGAAAAAGTCAGACAGAAAGCAAGGGGAAAGTGAAAAAAAAGAGAAAATCAAAAGTAAAGAAGAAAAGACTGACTTTCAACATTCTTTGGTACAGATATAGAGGCTTAGAGAATCTATTTATTTTGGCTTGGATCAGATAATTATGGTTGCAGATTTTAATCTAATCTGCTATTAATGTAATATATCTCTGCTATGAAGGATGCTCAGGATAAACTATATTCTCTAATGATTCTGACAATAAACCAATTTTTAAAAATTTATATTCTGGATTGTACAGTATTGTGTCAAATTAACAAAGGAAGAAATTAATAAATTTTTATATAAGAGTTCTTCCCTATGGTAACTTTAGAAGTGGGCAAATTGTCTAGGATCACACACTACAAGCCTTCCAAAATTGGCATGATTTCAGTAAGTAAAAAAATAGGCAGTCAAGAGTAAAACTTTAGTGACCTTTTTTCTTTACCAGTCTTTTAGCTTATCTTTAAGTGTAATATTCAAGATACATATCCAAACTTTGCTTTCATTTACTATTTATAATAACTACTTTCATGACTATTTTATGGGTTGGGAATTTACAGTATGTCAGAAATGGCAAGTTGTTTATAAAATGTAAAAATCAATATTGTATGGACCCCCAATGACACTCTCATTCAGAACCCCAGAATTACCCATGTATTTAATTTTCCAATGTCTCAAATTGGAAAATAAGCAAGGAATACAAATCAAGGATGAGATATACCTTTTTCAACATAGGGCAGTATTGTGATAGAAATCCATTTATTATTATCAGCTTCTTTTTTATATACATAATCTGAACCCATGTGAAAAAAAATAAGAATAGCAAAATTGTAAGACTATTGCAAACTGTCAAAAGCTTTCTCTGTATTGTCATCTGGTTTGATGTCATGGCATAACAGATGCAGGAAGATAGGGCTCTGTCTTCCGCGTTTGATTTCGCCCCGCTGGGGATCCTAAAGAGTGTCAAAAGTCGCCCCCGAGAGGCGATGAAGAAGGAGGGGACCCTTGTTGATCGCAGTAGGGCGGTGGCCCTTCCGTTTGATCTGAGGAAGCCCTCCAAGCCAGTGGGGGAAAGACTGGCTACATCCATGTGGCCAGTCAGAAGCTGCTGACAACCGAAGAAAATAAGCACTAACGAGTAACTTTCGAGCAACGTGGATTGAACTGTGTGAGACCCTATCCTCTCTTTATGACTTTAAGACTTTCTCCTGGAAAAAATAGCCCAAAGCAAAGAATCCTCCCTGAGGAGAGAGGGAAGGGGAATTTCTAGCCCATTCCCCCAGGAAAAGAAAGGCGGCGAATTAATTGCTTGCAGGAAAACAATTCAAAGGCATGCAGTTTTCTATGCTCAGCCTTACCGAGGTTTCTTTATTTCACAGCTTCATTTACTATCTCTATGGATTTATAAGGCTTAGAAGATAAAGTTCACAATTGTTACAACTTCTTTTCCAGCTAGTTGCCTTGGGTTTGCATTGCTTGTTGACATAATGTTACATGTTGTGGTGGTTGCGGTGGTTTTTATATTGAGCAGCAGATAGCAGTTTCTTTTTTTCCCTTTCAAGAAGAAGTTTTGAAAATCTTATTTGCTTCCAGCCATCAAAGTGGTAGCATTAGCATATCTGAAGTTGTTGATATTTCTCTCAGCAGTTTTAATTACAATTTCTATTTCCCCTACTCCAGCATTTCTCATAATATATTCTGTAGATGGGTCTGTACCTTAGATGCACTCCTTTCCCATTTTTGAAATATTCAGTTGCTTCATATTCTGTTTTGTTGCTTCCTGGCCATCATATATTTTTCAATAGGTGATATGGTGGCCCAGTGCACCCATGTTTTTAAAGGCAATCCATGAATTGTTGTGATTTACACAGTCAAAAGAAGAAGCAATAAAGCAGAAATAGAAGGATTTTTCTGTACTCCATTGCCTTTTCCATTATCTATTCACTTATCCATTTTCCACATTAGCAATGTGATCTCAGATTCTTTTTCTGAATCCAATTTATACTTCTGGCACTTCTCATTCCATGTACTGTTGAAAGCACTGATTCCAAAACTTAAGCATTATTTTACTAGTGTATAAAAAATGCAAGTATTCACCAATCTGAACATCTTTAGTCCTACACTTTTTTGATATTGGAGTATAAACTGACTACAGCTGTCCCTTCACTATAGCTGTGTTTTCCATACTTGCTTACCAACTGTCAATCACACTTTAACTGCATCATCTTCACAAGGTTTTAAATAGTCTGGGTGGTATGTCATAGAATTACAGAATTGTGGAGTTGGAAGGGAGTCAAGGATCATCGAGTTCAACTCTCTGCAAAATGCAGGGAAACCGGTGAAACTATTCATGAGAGGCAGCTGTCCAAGGTTTTCTTAAAAACCTCCAGAGATGGAAAACCCATCAATACTTGCAGCTTTACTATTAGCAGTATTTTCTAGGGCCCACATAATTTACATTCCAGAATGCCTGGCTCTAATTCGGTGAAAGATTTGTACATTTCATTGATATGGGCTTTCTTTGCATATTAACTGCTTGTCTTCTTGGTCTTCTCTAGAGCTTGGCATTTAGTTTGACAAATTGTATGCTTTCTTTGTTGCTTTTTCCTTTCTACCTACCTTGGGCTATTTTCTGCATATCAGCAGACAAGCCATTTTACCTTCTTTTGTGTTTTGTATTTCTCAATATTTTTGTTTGCTGCTTCTTTAATGATGTCACATATTTCAATCCAGAGGCACTCTATGACCTTACAAAGATCAATACAATGAAGTCATTTTTTTTCAACTATATCTTCCAAATTTGAAACTTTTCCCTGTAGGAAAGATTATGGATTGAGCAAGCCTTGAAAGGGGGAGGGGGCAGCAAAAAAGATTATCTGTTCAACATAGGAAGATATTGCAATCCCAGATTCACAATCTTGGATCACCAATATGTGATTGCTTTCTGGTTAGGAACTGGCTCTCGATCTATTGATGCAATGGAAAGATTAATCAATATTATTCAGTGCAGTCAAGGTTCAATGGTATGTTTAAAAATTAGTAACAATGATTTCCTATGTGTAACATAATGCTTTTGTTGTTTCTTTTTTCTTCTTTGTTTCCAATTTTCCCCTCTCTCTCCCTTTCTCCAAATGTTCTCTTTTCCCTTCTTTTTCGTAAAATAAAGCTAAAACATAAAATAAAAACAGAAGAGGAATATAATGGAAAAATGAATGTAAGAAAGGCACATGACATACTTCATGGCCTCTGATTATTTTCCCACAGTGAAAAGTGGCACTTACCTCCATTTGAGTTGAGGAGTGCAATCACTCAAATTATATCCCAAACAAACTGAAGACAGGAAAATCACGTACAGTGGACTGATTGGGATCACTAAGTTAATACAGGGTCAACTTATTGTGGGTGTAAGAGATCTTGAAAATGCAGCTGATGCTAAGCTGCTTTTCAACATGTGAGAGTCACATCTGAAAAAATATGCTGCTATTATTAGCATTATCTGCATTTGATTTGAAACTCTGTGCAAATTCAGCATAACCTAATACTTTATCTTTCAGTATGCAATGACCTCATTGGAGCTTCTTCTCTTTTTCAGTTTCATCCTTCCCTCAATTCTTTGCTAACAGGGCTGCTGTTCCTGTGTTTATCTTGCAGTCCACTATTCTCTAGGCCTCAAGAAGTCATAAAAGAGGAATGGTTAAGGAGAGTCATAGAATCATAGAGTTGAAAGTTCTGGTCCTTGCTCAATGTGTATTTCATCTTGTTTTATCATCTTGATTTGATTTTCAGTGTGACCAATTCACTACATGTCTTCTAAGAATAAACTCCCAATGAATTTCAAGAAGTTTACTCTCAGAAAAGTATGTTCGGTAATGCAGTATTTCTCTGTTTACTTTGAGGTTTTATCTAACAAATTCAAGGGTCGCCCTTATTCAAATTGAAAAGATGAGCTTCAATTTCATAATAATCAATCTAGGAGGCATACAATATGAAAAAATCCAAATGGGTACAGTTATTTGATATTCACTATGTTATTAATTTCAGCCTCCTACAGATGAGCTTTGCTTACAGGGGCTTACCAGCTGGTTGCCCAAATCCAATTCTCTCATTCACTCATTCCATTTTCACACAGCCTCTCCCTTTTCCCTAACAAAAGGTCCTGCACTCTGGCCAAACCCCCATGCTTTCCAGGGTCTGCCACTTGAACAGATCCTTTCTGCGGTTAGGAAAGGCCAGAGGGAGCAAAATCCAACTGTGATTGGGAAAAAGGGTCTTCTCACTCACACACACACAGACATACACACATTTCTCTCACTCCCCTGGGCTTTAAAGTTAAAATTTAGAGGTACTCACCTTCACCTTCTTTCCAAAGCAGCCCTTGAGCTCAAACCCAAAACTCCCTTTACTATCCTGGCTCCACATGGGCAGGGCCTGGGAAACCCATCCACAGACACAAGGGGTCTGCCGGCAAGATGGGGCTTACCAGTTTCAGACCATTGGAGAGGTTAGCTTGGAATCCCATCTGGGTCGCCAAATTGTTGAAGGAAAAGTCGTCTTCTTCATGGTTCAGTCCAAGCGGGAATAAACAACATGGCGACTGCTTTAGGAAGAAGGTTGCAGAGGAGAGCCAGACAGAAAGGTGGCTCTGGAAGAAAAGAGAGAGAGCACATGTAGGGAGTGGGTTTTTATACCCTCTGGGGCTCTTGAAGTTGTTTCCTGTTCCTGCTTGAGGCTTTGTATTTCCTGTGTCATGTATTTTGACTTGAGTCTGAGTGTGCCCCTTTGGCATCTGTGGGTTAATCCTATTATGTCCTGTCTTAGAGTTTGGGTGGGGTATGTAGATTTTAGGTGTCTTTGTCTGCTTAATCTTCTAGCTGGGGGCCTTCCTGGATTATTTACATCTGCATTTCTACAGAGCTGGTTTCTGCTTGGAGACTTGGGGCTATTAAGAAAACTGGGCGTGCTTTTCTGCCTCTTTAAAATCCTTTGAGAAAATATATTTTTCTGCTCTTTTAATATTTCCTTCTCTGGGGGGGCTGACTTCCCACAATTCTCTTTGAACTAAGAACTAAATGTAAAATGAATGGTACTAGTAAATTGTGAATGCTAACATGTCCTTTTTGAATCCTATATTGTCAAGAAAGGTACTCTGGTCAATAAAATGAAACAAGTGATGACAAATCTAAGATTTTCTTGATTAGCTGCCCAGGGAGATTATGAGGCCTGGAACAAGTGCAATATTGCAAGATTTTTTTCTTATACATTTGTGTAGAAACCTGGAAACAGGTTTCAGAGTCTCTACTCTAAAACCCTACTTCCCCTTTTTGAAAATTAAAATATCAAACAAAATGCCAGGATTTGTGGTGTGCAATATGGTAGGGCACATCCAACAAATATACACTGAACAAAACTAGGAGTTCTTGCCTTCCAGAGCATAGGAACAAATTTCTCCTGTTCCTCTAATTCAGTGTTTCTCAACTTGGGCAACTTGAAGATGTGGACTTCAACTCTCAGAATTTCCCAGTCAGCATGGGAGTTGAAGTCTACACATCATACAGTAACCAAGACTGAGAAAACTGCTTTAACATCATAGAATATTGATTCAGCTGAGAGACCAAGTCTATATTTTAATGTTCTAGCTATCTATCTGCCTTTCTCTTTGGGTAAATGTATGTATAATGTTATTGTTTTGAAATCATTTTATATATCTGCACTAGGAAAGCAATGTACTCTACAAGTGTCATTAATTCTCTGAAGAGTAATGTTTCTGATGTCCATGTCTCCAGTTAAAAATAGGGAAACACTCCGGCAGATTTATCATTTCCTTTTCCATATCTTTTCCCCCTTGAGAAGTTGCCAGACCTGTTATAAGTTGCTGATTTAAATTATTCTTGGCCCTGGAGCCAATAATAATTTAAGCCTCTCTAATATAATATAGTTAAAAGTTAATTGGAAATTTCATTTGAAGCGCAACACTGCCACCCATTTTCTTAATAATATTTTTATTAAGAATTTTTTTTATTTATTTTTTAAAAACCAATCAGTTATTATAAACATCAGTGGAAAATAAGGGCTAAGATTTGGAACTGTATCATTCCACTCCAAATTTTTTGCTGAAACTGCTAAGATCATATATAATGTTTTGACCTTCTTAGACTTCTATTCATCTTTATTGATGCGGCAATTCCTCACAAGAACTTTATTCATTTTCTATTAATGGCAGCAAAATTGTGATTGTCAGACAGGAGAAATCAGTAGAGAAACAATCCATAACTAACCAGTTTATCAAAATCTGGAACATTGTAATAGAGGAAAAAGTGACTTGACAATACCCAGCCATGTCTGATCTGGATGGTTTTACAACACTTTTTCTTTTATCCAGCCTGACAAAAATAATTGGGCACTTTCACTGCCAACACTTTTACATATCTCTTTTTGGAAAGATGTACTGAAAAGATTACAATATAAAGTACTTTTATATTGCAAAATTGTAAGATGACTCTGAAATCTCTGATTTATTATTAACAGAATAACAGAGTTGGAAGGGACCTTGGAGGTCTTCTGGTCCACCCCATCCCCCACCCCCGCTCAAATAGGAAATGATTCACCTGTGGAGATGGTTACCAGCATCAAATTCCTGGGTGTGCAGCTAACGAGTAGGCTGGCTTGGTTGCTCAACAGCGAGACACTGGTGAAGCGGGCACAGCAGCGCCTGCATTTTCTGTGTCGCATGAGAAAAGCACATCTTCCTTCTCCTATCCTTACCACTTTCTACAGGGGGACAATTGAGAGCATCCTGTCATACAACATCACAGTCTGGTTTGGAAGCATCACTGCTTCAGACAGGAAGGCGGTGCAGAGAGTGGTGAGGATGGCCGAAAAGATCATTGGCAGTTCCCTCCCTCCCATCCAGGACATAGCACAGAAGCGTTGCTTAAGCAGGGTCCATAAGATTATCTGGGACACTACACATCCTCTTCATGACCTGTTTTCCCTGTTACCTTCTGGGAGGAGGCTTCATGGTATCCGAAGCAGAACATCCAGATTCAGCCATAGTTTCATTCCATACAGCATTAGCCTTGTGAACTCTCAAGCTTCCTCCTTCTGTTATATATTCAAGATGGACAGTATTTAATATTTATTTGTTATGTATATGTAGGGGTGTGGGTCTGTACATATGTTGTATATAGTATGTTTAGGTGTGTCATGTGTGTGTTTCACTTTGAGAGCGGGCAACTAAATTTCATTTTTGATGTGTGCCGTTGTGCCCACAGTAAAAAAATGACAATAAAGGTTATCTTATCTATCTTATCTTATATCGTTTCAGACAAATGGTTGTCCAATCTTATCTTAAAAACCTCCAGTGTTGGAGCACCCACAACTTCTGGAGGCAAGCTGTTCTAACTGTGAGGAAATTTTTCCTTAGTTCCAGGTTGGTTCTCTCCTTGATTAGTTTTCATCCATTGCTTCTTGTCCTGCCCTCAGGTTATGTTGCTCAGTTTATCCTCTTGTTCAGGATATTACTCTTTCCCTTGAATGAGGAAGAAATACTTAGAGCTTGGATACAAAGAAATCTCTCTATCATTCAGTTCAAGATTATATTCAATTAAACAAATCTTTACTCATAAGTGCTAAGAAGATCTTTTGCATATTTTTTCTAATTTTTTTTCTGCAAAGATGAGATCACAAATCATAACATTGCCAAGGAAGAAGAGTTGATAACTGTTGCTGAAGTGAATTTTTTTATTCTTGTTTTTTATAGATATTTGTTGTCAATTGCAAAAGAATTGGCCAAAGTTGTTTTGTTACTTGATGGCATAACAAATGTCCTTTCTCTCCTACATCCCCCTTAAGACCAATCAATAAATAATCTGGCATCAGATGACTTAGACTTATCAGAGTCTCAAATTGCATATATGCTGATATGAGAGAGAGAGAGAGAGAGAGAGAGACAGAGACAGAGACAGAGACAGAGAGACAGAGAGACAGAGAGACAGAGAGACAGAGAGAGACAGAGAGACAGAGAGACAGAGACCCAAAAAGATATCAGACCTTGGCCCACAATGTGATCAGATCTCAAACAGAGAAAAAGGATGAATGTGGGAAGGATGGGGGTGGGGCAATACCTGCATTTGGGCCCATTACTCCATACAGTTTAAAAAATTTGTGCAAGGAAATTTAAGTTGACTCTGAACATCACTCACTCTTTCAGACTACCTAGCTTTCTGTATTCACACCAGTTCTGCTTTCTGATTGGCTTATTCTTTGTAGTAATTGAGATCATAGTAACAATTGATCACTGTGGGAACCGAACATATACCTCTGATCAAATCCAGCAGGGTTCTCACTTATAATAGAGGCAGAAGGAACAGCCTTGAGGAACAGGAGGAAAAGCTGCTTCCAAGGCAATGGTCAGAAAAAAGAGGTCTGAGTCTAGAGCAAGAATGTAATGTGAGTAAATGTCTTAGATACCCACCCAGTTCACAGGAAGATAAAGAAGAGGGGAGAAACTCATTCAGAGTTTCAAGATTTATTATAGCTTTAATAAAACCTATGTATTGACCTACATGAGATTGTTTTCCTATTCTAGTCTACCATGAGGAGCTGACATTAATGCCATAGGAAAAGCAAATCAGGACATGAAGAATAATAACAACAAGCCCTCTCCCCCCAAAAAAACATGCAGGACTGATTTAAAGTAAGAAAATGTAATCTTTCTTTATTCATTCAATTTCTATAACCATCCATCTCAATCCACCAATGTATCTCATAATGCTCACTTTAGTTCTTCACTACAAAACTCACCTAGTTTAATGTTCATTCTCCACCAGTAATAAGTGAAAGATCAGACAGCTGTTAACAAAGAATATAGGGTGTCTGTTCCCTCATTGCTTTTATTTTTAATTGGTGACAAATTCTAAGGAGATTCTAAATGGGATGTCCAGCCATGAGTAGCATTCTAGCCACAAAGCATTAATTAAATATTCAGTGGTAAGCCTTAGTTAAGTTAAAATGCTAATGTTGCACATTGTTAATTCAACAGAGAAACCAAACCTATATTTTGAATATAAATACATATATTCAAGTTATTTCTTTTCAAATAATTATATATTTGTGAAAGCAAAGGGCTATTTTAATAATTATCCTTAATGATATGTGGATAATTTTTCCCTTTGTTTTGCTAGGCAAAAACTTGTCTTGATTTTCCCTGTTTAAAATAACTATAACATCTCTGCACTGAGATTGTTAGGCATAAGTAAGAAATATTAACTAATTTATTATTGCATAAGCTTTCACTGATCACAGATCACTTCATCAAATGAATGAAGCGCATCATGTGAGAGGCCTGTTATACATACTTACAACTGTTGCAAGGATGTGTAAGAAGAAAAAGTAGGGAATGGGGAATGGAAAAATAAGAGAATTACTTTAGAAGCAGTCAAGTTGTTGTTGTTTTTTAAAAAACAGCTCTGACACTGCGATCCTTCCATTATCAATCCTTTCCTCATACAATATTTTCAGGACAAAAAAAAAATCCCCCTCTCTTTCCCAGCTACAGTAATATTAATACATTGCACCTTTGGAAACAAATACCTATCTGGGGGAAATTTCCAATGGTCAAATCATGGGATGTAAAGGATTAACAGTTCTACCTTGGGTCATAGTCTCAATTTGGGTTTAAACTCACATCTCTGATATAAGTGGGCACATCTAGGTAAGGGGGCAGGAGCTTTGACCACATGATCAGGGTTGCCTTATTTACTTTTTTCTGACACGCTCTTACCCCCATAAACCTCCCTGGTTATATAGCAGCAGAGGGAATACAGTGGAGAAAATAATCATATTTTAGTACTATTTGAGAATTTTACCATGGGGTCCCTAATATTTCCCTTATGAAAAAAGCTGAACACTTTCCTCACAGTGTTAATGAGCTCAATGTTGTTATACCAAGCTGTATTTTTCAAGGTTGACATATAATTACAGCCCCTATTCCCCTAGCCTTTCTACTGTCCCATTTTTACATCTAGTAATTTTAATCTGAAATAGGAATTACTTGTAAGAAATCATCCCTAAATGAATAAGACTAAAGGCATTTCCACCCAGTTCATGATTTCATTCTTTAAATTCTCTGATTATTGGAGTATCCTATGGAGTATCCTATGAATGTTCTCCTCTCTGAGAACAAGAAGATAACCAGTGGTCAATGGAAATCTCCACCACTGGTCAAATGGAAATTGGTGCTCTTTTTCCTACCTTTGCTGTTAGCTTGCAGTATTTGTTTTGTGCATTGGAAAAGCAAAGCCATTCCTTGACATGAGGAAATGAGGGCAAAACATGATCATGCCTGGCCTTCAGGAGGAAAAGGAGAAATAAGAAGAGCCAGAAAATAGAATGTGGTGAGAATTCCCACAAATGGGAAACTTCTTTCATCTCAGTTCTAGAAGAAATACTGTCAAAGAGTTCCCCAAGCATTTCCACAAGGCTGATGGGATACTAGTGACCCAGGGGCACAGTACCAGTTTAGATTAGTGTAGACCAAATATGTGGGAAAGGATCTAATTTGTATCTAATTACATTTGAGATAAAATGTTAAGTATCAAGTTGCTCCTAGATTAGGGCACACTGCTGGAATCATGCTGCATTCATTTTATTCCTATATTTTATTTATAAAAATTTAACCCACTTATTTATTGTTGAAAACTATTCTATACCAAGCAGCATTCAGCAGTGGGTCATTAGTGTGTTGTGCTTTCACAAAGTTACAACTAAGGAATACCTGAAATTAAATGAGCATTTTTATTGCCAGAGGCCTATTTGATCTTTTTAATGATAACTATACAAACTAAAATTGGAATCCAATACTTGGAAGCACCCAACTGTGCAGGCAACTATACTTGGGCATCCTTAGATGCGATTTGTGAGTGTTTGTCTGAAATGTTAACACTCATAAAAGGAGGAGCTGATCTTACATGCAAATTTCTTGTGCAGACAGCATAGGATAAACTGTACAAGTCAGATGCATCAAGGCCAGGTGAGATACAGCAGGTGCGCCCCAGTTACTTATATACTGTATATCTAGCAGTTGTTGAGGTAGAGCAGGTGTACCCATGGCATTAGGTACATTTTTCAGACGTAAGCACACAGATAGATGAAAGGGGGAGGTTGAAATGGGATGACTGCCAAAATTTTCAGCACTCCTGCACAAGACTAACTAACAATATTTATTCATATGATTTAGATTCTCTCTTTATTCCCAGACGGCATGCTAGGTGGGACTGGATATTTTTCACTGGATAAAGAGCTGGACTAAACTTTTCCAAAACTGACCTTCTATGATTTCATGAAATCAAACTTAAATAGTTAAAATGTGATAAAACTGCTAAAATCACCTGCTAATTTAAACTGAAAAAAACGTGCCTAGAAAGAAAGGTCTTGACTCCATTCCTCAAAGCAGGAGTAGAGGTTAAATTAGGGTACAAGGTTCACATCCATAGCTATCCAGCAACAGAAAAGGACTGCTTCTGTGTTTCCAAATATGATCTGAATTTATTTACTTATACCTATCACATTGGAACAATTTGGCTGCTTATATAGAACTATCTATCAGAAAATTTAGGAAACAGTATGGTGGCTGAAAGCATTGACCTGGAAGACTTTATAATAGTTTTTGTTATGTCGTGGGCCTTGCTGAGTCATTCAGCAAGGCTCAGAAAGGCTGCAGGAAGGTTGCAGAGACCCGGACAGACAACATGTCTGCCCGGGACCCAGACAGGCTGTCTCCGGCCTTGCGCACATGCGCAAGGCGGGAGAATGGCCTGCAACGATTGGCTGTGCATCCCCTTGCAAGGGGAGTATAAAAAGGCCAGTTGCCATTGTGTTCTTGCTTCTGTTCTGTGAATGTACTTAATAAAGAGATCCTTTGTTGTGAACCTGCCTCGTCTCGATGTCTGCTTTGCAAGAACAGAACATTGGTGATGAAAGTGGGATTCGCCACATAGGAAGCCAAAGGAAAAGAAGCTAGGGCCAACTCACCTGAAGGCCTGAAGCGAAGAGAAGCGCGGCGTCCAGGAGAAGCAACCGCCTGCCAGTACAAAGACGCTGGAGGTGGGCTTGGCTTCGTGGGACCCCTTCTCCTTCCTTGCGGGGAGAGACATCGAAGAGGCTATCGGTCACAATGATGTCCAAGCTGGGCCGGATACTTCGCACCCAGAACGATGGAGCTCTTACGTAGCTCACGTCGAGAACTACTTCAGGGTGAATAAGATCCAAGAAGATGAATTGAAAGCTGCTACTCTGCTGTGTGTCTGTGGGCAAGAGACTTTTGACATTGCTGAGAACCTTGTAGCCCCAGCACCACTGGAATCGATCGCCTATTCCGATCTTAAGAAAATGCTGCGCGAGCATTTTGAGCCCAAGCTGTCTGTAATAGCTTGGAGGCACCAATTCGAGCAGCGGGATCAGTGGCTGGGAGAATCAGCTGCGGACTTCGTTGTGGCTCTGAGGCAGGCTGCTAGGCCATGTGCATTCCGAGACTTGGAAGAGAGGCTCCGAGATCGACTCGTCTGTGGATTGCATAGCCGCGAGATGCAACAAAAGTTGTTTGCTAGAGCTGATGTTTCCTTCCAAGATGCCCTGAGAGAAGTTGCAGCTGAAGAAGCAGCCGGCGGCATGGTGAAGGCATTGCGGTCGACCAAGAACCCTCCAGCAGCAGTTCCCGTCCATCAGGAGGTCGTGTGAGAGGCATCCGGAGAAGAATCCGAGGAAGAAGAGGTGGACAAACTTCAACAGTCGGCGGAGAGAAGACTGCAAGAACGCAGAGGACAGACGCCTGCATCCCTTTGGTGTTTCGGCTGTGGGGGTCGCCACAGGAGAGCCGACTGCCATTTTCGTTCTGCTGTTTGCCGGGCATGTGGCAGGCAAGGCCACATCACATCAGCCTGCATGGGTCGCCAGAAAAACAGGTCCCCCGAAGAATTGCCTCTGAAAGGTACCAAGGTCCCCAGCCAACACAGGGTGGGTTTCTGCACGTCCCGTAGGGGGGTATTCAAGACTGGGGTTCACGGCCCCTTAAGAAAAAGCTTCGCATCGATGTAAGAATGCAGGGAGTTCCCCTGGCTATGGAGCTGGACACAGGGTCCACTCTTTCTATTATTTCTACAGACACCTTTAAAAAGGTTTGTTCCAGGAGTGGCTCATGAGTCAAACTCAGGCCCTCCAATCTCATCCTCACTGACTTCCAAAATTCACGAGTCAGTGTGAAGGGGGAGGCCATGCTTAGAGTACAGCGTAAGGAATTCGATGGGTTGTTAGATGTGGTGGTAGTTGGGGGTGATCGCACGAGTCTTATCGGACTCGATTGGTTCAAGGCACTTGGGATCCAAGTGACTGGTCTTAATTATCTACAAACTGCCAGCCTTGCAGGAGTCTGTAAGGAGTTTGCAGATGTGTTCAGCCCAGTGCTTGGCTCCTACAAGGGGCCTCCCATTGCTTTAAGGTTAGATCCAAACATCACACCCATCAGGGTTAAACCAAGGAGGGTGCCTTTTGCTCTCAAAAGTAAAATAGATGCTGAGTTGGACAAACTGCTCCAACAAGGCATTCTAGAACCTGTGGATTCTAGTCCATGGGAAACCCCCATAGTGACACCATTAAAAGCCAATGGTGAAGTCCGCATTTGTTCTGACTATAAATGCACTCTAAACAAAGCCTTGCAGCAGCATGCATATCCAGTGCCTGTGGTGAGCCACATTCTGGCCTCACTGAAAGGGGGAAAGGTCTTTGCTAAGCTTGACTTAGCTCAGGCCTACCAACAGTTACCTGTTGATGAGGCAACAGCTGAGGCCCAAACAATAGTTACTCACAGAGGGGCTTTTAAAGGAAAAAGACTACAGTTAGGGGTCAATGTAGCCCCTGGCATTTTCCAAGGGGTGATGGAGCGAACGCTCCGTGGTATTCCTGGGGTCTGCCCCTATTTCGATGACATCCTCATTGCAGGAGAGTCATCTGGAAACTTGGCTGAAAGGCTGAGAGCTGTCTTGCTGCGTTTCCGCCAAGCTGGGCTGAAGTTACAGCAAGACAAATGTAAAATTGGTGTAACATCCACCGAATTTCTAGGGTTTCATATTGATGCAGAAGGCATCCACCCTGCAAAGTCTAAATTCCAGGCCATTCAACTGGCCCCAAGTCCCCAGTCAAAAGCTGAACTCCAGGCTTTTCTGGGCCTACTTAATTTTTATCACTCATTTCTCCCCCACAAGGTTGCAGTGGCTGAGCCGTTACACTGGCTCTTGGACAAGGAGACTCCATGGAAATGGACAAATGTCCATGAAAGGGCTTTTAAAGAAGTCAAGGCCTTGCTATCTTCAAATGCGGTCCTGGCGCATTTCAATGAGCAATTGCCTGTGTGCATCGCATGTGATGCCTCCCCTTATGGGGTAGGAGCAGTGTTAAGTCATCTCAAGGCTGATGGGACTCAGGTCCCTGTGGCCTACTACTCTAGAACTCTCTCATCTGCAGAGCGTAATTACAAGCAGATTGACAGAGAAGCCTTGGCAATAATCTCAGGCATCAAGAAATTTCATGAATTCTTGTATGACCGCCATTTCACGGTCTACACTGACCACAAGCCTTTGTTGGGTTTATTTACAACCAATAAGCAGACCCCACACATCATCTCCCCCAGAATGCTGAGATGGTCAATTTTCTTGTCAGCTTATGACTACACCCTGATTCACAAACCAGGCACAGAGATGGGCCACGCTGATGGCCTTAGTAGGTTACCTCTAAAGCAAATAGAGGCAGACCCTGCTCCTGATGTACACATTCTTTCCATTCAGGAATTGCCTGAATCTCCCCTCAATGCTAGGGATGTGGCTGCTGAAACTGCTGCTGACCACACGCTTGCACGCGTGCTGACATGGGTGGTGTCAGGATGGCCTGACACGTGTCCTGGTTCAGAGTTCCAAAGTTTCTGGCGTAGGAAACATGAATTTTCTACATTCAAAGGGTGTATCCTGTGAGGAAGCAGAGTAGTCATCCCGGCCTCATTGAGGACTAGAGTCTTGCTCTCTCTGCATGAGGGACATCCGGGAATTGTGAGGATGAAGGCGCTTGCGCGTAGCCATCTGTGGTGGCCTGGACTCGATAAGGACATTGAGGCCCAGGTTCAGGGGTGCCAAGTGTGCCAACAGTCATGGCCTGAGATGCCCCAGGCCCCTGTACATAGGTGGGAGGAGACACTCACTCCATGGTCACGCGTACACATTGACTATGCTGGGCCCTTTCAGGGGCAATTCTTCCTTCTCCTCGTGGATAGCCATTCCAAGTGGCTAGAGGTCATTCCTGTATCCTCCACCACTACTGCCAGGACCATCCAGGTGCTCAGAGGAATCTTCGCTTCCCATGGTCTTCCTGATGTCCTTGTTTCAGACAATGGTCCCCAATACACCTCTTCTGAGTTTCAGGCTTTTCTTCAAGCCAACATGATCTGGTATGCTATGTCTGCTCCTTTTCACCCTGCCACCAACGGTCAGGCTGAACGCATGGTGCGTACCACCAAGGACGCATTAAAGAGAATCACTCAAGGACCCTGGCATCACAGGTTAGCCGATTTTCTCCTTGCACACCGCACCACACCTTGCACAGCTACAGGAAAGAGCCCAGCTGAACTCCGCTGGGGTCGCAAACTCATCACGAAGCTGGACAGGCTGCACCCAGACCGGGTGGCTTCACAGGTGTCACAACCGTGGGCACCGAGAAGACTCCAAGTGGGTGATCCGGTTTGGGCCAGAAACTATGGGCATGGACATCTCTGGGTACTGGCTGTGGTATGCAAGGTCTCTGGGCCACTGTCCTACAAAGTGGCCTTGGAGGATGGTCGTGCGCTTAGACGCCACATTGACCAAGTGTGCTGGAGGCTTCCTGGCCACGTTTCCGCTCCTGGCTCTGCTCTCGGGGGGGAGTGGGACCCCAATTACGATTGTGGACCACAGTCTCTCCACGAGGGTGCTTATCCAAATGTTCCTACACATGTTCCAGGTGGGGGTCTTGCCATGGAGGCGGCTCCTGACTCTGGCAGAGGTCCCTGGCTAGGGGCAACTGGCCGTAAATCGGCTACTCAAGGTACTCCTGTTGCTGGTCTTGGGCTCGAGGGACAGTGCTCCCAAGAGGAGTCCCATGGAATTCTGGGGAACTCCACCCCACCAAGAGACTCGGGGAACTCAACCCCACCAAGGAACTCTGGTTTGGGTCTGGTGGATGCAGCCAGTCAGCAGTCAGGGGAAACCCCTGAGTCTTCTGGGCGACAAAATCCTGGTTTGTTTTGCGCAAACCAGGAGCAGGCACTCCAGGCACCTATTCCTAATCCCACACCTACAATCGCACCTGCACCTAATCTGGCTCCACGAAGATCAGAGCGGGTCAAGGGTCCTCCTAAGCATTTAGGGGAATATGTAAGATCCCTGTTCACTATACAGGAGGGGTATTAGTCCTCGCCATCTGAGGGGGTAAACAAAAAACAATTGTAGGTTGCGGTGCAAATATTGTCAAAGAATGAAAGTCCGTGGATTCCATTGGGACCTGAAGGTAATAGGTTGCAAGGAGTAAGGTGGACGGGATAACGTGCTAACCGGCCTGCCATGTTGTGTTTATGTGAAGTGTTAAACAATTTGCTTACTTATTGTTTAATCCAAGGGGGGAGGGGTGTTATGTCCTGGGCCTTGATGAGTCATTCAGCAAGGCTCAGAAAGGCTGCAGGAAGGTTGCAGAGACCCAGACAGACCACGTGTCTGCCCGGGACCCAGACAGGCTGTCTCCGGCCTTGCACGCATGCACAAGGCGGGAGAATGGCCTGCAATGATTGGCTGTGCATCCCCTTGCAAGGGGAGTATAAAAAGGCCAGTTGCCATTGTGTTCTTGCTTCTGTTCTGTGAATGTACTTAATAAAGAGATCCTTTGTTGTGAACCTGCCTCGTCTCGATGTCTGCTTTGCAAGAACAGAACAGTTTTGGTTTCAGAATGCTATTGGAATGGGAAAAAGGATGTGCCTAACTTGTTTCATTCAGTATTTTGTAGTGCACATGGAATTTTCTTCAAATGTTGAAAGAATAACATATTTATCTTATGAGAAACTTCCACAGCTCTAAAATATTATAAGCCAGCCTTCTCCAATCTTACATTTCTGTGTTTCCTACCTGAAGGGTATCAGGTTGGAGAAAGCTGATTTATATATTTTAAGACGTACTCTTCAATATCTATAGAATATATCTGTAAAAATATCTGTATCAAGAAGAAATGCTTCTCAGAGTGCTGTTATCTGTACTGTGCTGTTATCATATTGTATATATTTATTTCTAATATTTGTATCATGCTTTCAAGGAGCACAGGTTCCTCCCACCTTCATGTGATCTTCAGAATAAGCTTAGGAAGTAGGTTTAATTGAAAAATTGACTAAGGTCACCCAACTGAACCTGTTCAGTTATTCAACTTGTGAGCTATCCAAGCTTCCAATGTACAGTAATGTACATAAATACAAAATAACATGTAACAAAATCCAAATCTTAAGAGTAAATTGAGTGATCAATTGCAGAGTTATACATAAATGAGAAAAACAAGAGCAAGCAAATTAATTTATGTACTTTGATAGACTGCTTATTAAAATGCAAAACATGGGTATAACCATTATAAAATGTGCACATGGTGATAGAAATATAGTGGGTATGATCTGATCTGCTGCAGATAATGTTTGTTGAAAGAAGTGAAAATTACTTTGTATAAGTGTATGCTTCTGCCGACTTTGTTATACAGAAGTGAGAGCTGGGGAAAGAGTAAAATGATATGTAGAGGTGTAGTGAATGGTGTTGGTGTGAATTAGATTTATCTATATTTGCTTTTCTGTTATTTCCTACCTTTAATTTATTCTGCTTGCTGTTTCTCCATACTTTATTCATCATTGCTTATCTTAAAAGGGAATAGCTTGATAAAATTGTATGTGTACAGTATATGTAAAAACAATCTCTAGTAAAATTTTAAAGAGTGAAGATTGGAATATCCAAAAAAAAAAACCTTACCCCACACATGATAAAAAGACAAGAGGAAATCCATATAGATAAACTAATTTGAAGAGGTTATTTAATCTGTATAATGAGTTAAAAGACATGGACAATAAAAAGGTGTTTTCGTAAGACCGATTATTATTATTTTTTAATGATGATAGGCACATTTCTTTGGGAGGTTCCTCTGAAAAGGATACATATTCAAGAATGGCCTACTTCCAACTGTTTCCATGCAGGAACACTTGGAAGAAGCACTAACAGCATAGGTAACAGCAGTCATTAAGAATGGAGAACTCATTTAATTCTCTAGTCTAAACTTGACTAGTTTCTCCATTCCTACAGTTATCCCTATATATTTATCTAGCCTTTTAATTTGTGGAGAAGAAATAGTGTACTCTGCTTAACGTGACCAGTTGGGGTTTCCAGACCACTCTGCTTTTGAATCTTCTCTCATGGTTATTTCTGAACAGCATAATTCTTTGGGGGGGGGGATGAGCAAGCCAATGAACTCTTCACTGACTTCTGACACCTAAAACATCAGTCTATGATTTGTTGTTTTGAGAATTCTGAACTGATTCTGGAATGAAAGCTGCATAGCTATGGGCAAAGGCATTTACAGAGGAGTTGGGAAAAAAATCAAGATAATGCCCACAACTATACAATCAAAAGCCTGCCATGTTTTTTATGTGTGTTGCATACCATGACAGAGCTTTGAAAGTATGGCTATGACTGTCATCTTCACTTTTTGAACCCACACTGCGGACATTCCTGGGTGTGGGGTGGAGAAGCACTTTACTTTGATCAGTGTCAAGGAAAAGTGTTATATTTCTCTGTCATAATTCTAGAATAACTATGGGGCACTTTCCTGACACTTCCTGATACATGACATTTGTTAGGGATTTCTCTTTTGCCAAAGCAGTAATCAGTCATCGTTGGCCTGTTGCTTTAAGGATGAAAAGACTGACCACGAAACCTGCTATGCATTTTCTGAAATTGTCATACACTCCTGCTTCACCCATGGCCTTTTCTTTTCTCTTCCAATAAAGAATCTGCCTAGTGCATAAATATTATCTGATCCACATTCTTCATATTTGCTTCTTCATCACAAGTTGAGGATCACTGTTAATAGTTAGGTATGCTCTCATCCAAGACTCTAACTCAGCAGATTTCCTAGCTTCTGCTGGTTAGTGACATCTAAAATTCCCTCCCATGTCCAATATTTTACTGTCAGAAGGGTAATGGGAATATGAGTACTTTCCTCACATCATTTCCAAGAATATGTTCCTCACTTGAGGTGCACCTGTGTCAGCCGGTTGGCTCCAGACAGCTTCCGCAATTCGCGGCAACCTTTCAGCATGCCTCTTGACAGAAAAATTACCAACTTTAATGCACTTGTGACTTAGCCAGTTAATTTGCACCTGTATCTAATTTCAGACTTGCTGGAATAACAGGGCAATTCTGCAATCAAAATATTGGGAACAATTGTCAGAGCTGCCAGTCACCAGCAGTTGCCAAAAAAAAGAGGAAGAAGAAAAGCCTCTGTTTGAATTGGGGAGGGGGTGGAGAGTCTTTTCAAAGCTGGAAAAAAGAGTTGATTCTGCAGAGTGATAATAGAAGGCAGCAATTTATTAAAGGTGGCTGTATGGAATGCCCTGAATTGCCCTTCCTGTGAACACTTCTATTAACAGCAGTGCTCATTAAAGCCCAGAAGGAATTGTGCCATCTCTGCTAGACTGCAATTTTCCAGTGAGACAAAACAGGATGGGGTGGGGGTCAGTTTTGGCTTATTGTAGAGTTATTTTGCACTAAACTCCCACCCCAAAAAAATAGAAATACATTTTGTATATTTTTCATCCACATTTTGGATATTACAAGAAAGTATACGAAACTATTTTAAAGCATACTCTTTTTATTTTTGTCAATAGAATGCTGAAAATAAATTATACCAAGGAGTTCAGGACTCTGTCAATCTACCTGCCTGTCAACAGGATAACTGTGCAAGAACTGAATAGAATGGGAACAAATTTGATGAGTTGAGAGAAGCTGTCAAAAGAAAAATCAGGTTCAAAAATGGGATGGATTTGGCAGGGTATGAAGAAGAAAAAAATCCAGACAAATATTCCCAATTCAACCCTGTGGGAAAAGCAGCTCAGCAGCAGCAGCAGCAGCAGCTCAGAAAACTGCTGACAGTTTTCTCCCTCTTGAGCATGGGATCCAGAGCAAAGCCTTTATAACAGGGGTCTTCAAACTTGGTCCTTTTAGCCCATTGCCAGAAAATTCAGAACTTTTTTCAGGACCAAACAAACACCAGGCAAATGTGGCAAGGGATCCAGGCCATTACGGATTACAAGGTGGCTCCATCGAGATGTAAGGATGACACAGACTTCCTAAACAAACTGAATGCATTTTTTGGTAGATTTGAGGCATCAAATAGTACTCCTGCTGGGAAAGCTGTGCCCCATCCTGATGAGCAAGTGCCAAACTTTGATGTCACCTCTGTCCGGAAAACACTGCAGACAGTTAACATTCAGAAAGCAGCAGGCCCAGATAACATCCCTGGACGTGTCCTCAGGGAATGCGCAGAGGAACTGGCTTGTGTTCTCACAGATATTTTCAACCTCTCATTGCAGCAGGTAGTGGTCCCATCGTGTTTTAAGATGGCCATCATCTTGGCAGTGCCAAAAAAGTCCACAATTACAGGCCTCAATGATTACCGTCCGGTTGCACTGACATCCACCATCATGAAATGCTTTGAGAAGCTGATAAAGGACACTATTGTATCTAGCCTCCCGCCAGCATTTGACCCACTTCAGTTTGCCTACCGACCAAATCGCTCTACGGAGGATGCTATTTCTTCCGTTCTCCATCTGAGCCTGAAGCACTTAAAGGAAAGAAATACTCATGTGCGTTTGCTCTTTGTCGACTTCAGTTCGGCGTTTAACACAATCATTCCCCAGCATCTAGTAGACAAACTGGGCCTTTTAGGCTTAAACACTCCTTTGTGCAACTGGATGTGCGAGTTGGAACAAATACCTCTAATACCATTTTCTTGAGCACAGGTTCTCCTCAGGGCTGCGTCTTAAGTCCGCTGCTGTTCACCCTGTTGACCCATGACTGCTGTGCTAGGTTTGCCACCAACCATATTGTGAAGTTCACAGATGATACAACAGTAGTGGGCCTTATTCAGGATGACAAGGAGGAAGCTTACTGCAAGGAGATTGAGGGGTTGGTGAACTGGTGTAAGGAAAACAGCCTAGTTTTAAATACAGGAAAAACCAAAAAGATCATTGTTGATTTCAGAAAAGGCAGGCACAGCCACACTTCTCTGTGCATTAATGATTCACCTGTGGAGATGGTTACCAGCATCAAATTCCTGGGTGTGCAGCTAACGAGTAGGCTGGCTTGGTCGCTCAACAGTGAGAAACTGGTGAAGCGGGCACAGCAGCGCCTGCATTTTCTGCGCCGCATGAGAAAAGCACATCTTCCTTCCCCTGTCCTGACCACTTTCTACAGGGGGACAATCGAGAGCATCCTGTCATACAGCATCACAGTCTGGTTTGGAGGCATCACTGCTTCAGACAGGAAGGTGGTGCAGAGAGTGGTGAGAAATGGCTGAAAAGATCATTGGCAGTTCCCTCCCTCCCATCCAGGACGTAGCACAGAAGCGTTGCTTGAGCAGGGTCCGTAAGATTATCTGGGACACTACACATCCTCTTCACGACCTGTTTTCCTTGTTACCTTCTGGGAGGAGGCTTCGTGGTATCCGTAGCAGAACATCCAGATTCAGCCATAGTTTCATTCCATACAGCATTAACCTTGCGAACTCTCAAACTTCCTCCTTGCATTATATATTCAAGATGGACAGTATTTAATATTTATTTGCTATGTATATGTAGGGATGTGGGTCTATATATATGTTGTACATAGTATGTTTTAGGTGTGTGTCATGTATGTGTTTCACTTTGAGAGCGGGCAACTAAATTTCATTTTTGATGTGTGCCATTGTGCCCACAATATAAAAATGACAATAAAGGTTATCTTATCTTATCTTATCTTATCTTATCTTATCTTATCTTATCTTATCTTATCTTATCTTATCTTATCTTATCTTATCTTATCTTATCTTATCTTATCTTATCTTATCTTATGACTTGTGGACTTCAACTCCTCAGAATTCCTCAGCCACAAGTCATAAAAGGACCAGATTTGAAGACCCCTGCTATATAACTTAATTTATGCTTCGCAGTGCACACAAACACAAAGATGCAGTACATTACTTTGCTACATGGAAGGAAATAGAGGGGCCCACACTGGGCAATCCTTGCAAAGGGAATACAAGGAATTCCAGAACCCATATTCCTCATGCTTTCCATACCTTGGCTTGAGAGTTATGAAATCTTTAAGCCAGTGTAAAAGTATCCTTTTAAGGGAACAACAAAGCTGATATGGAATCCCCAAGTTTGTATCAGGCATAAAACACCACTCCCCACATTGCTGAACTCCAAAATAACTAATTTGGAAAGAGGCTGGGATTTGTGTTTGAGCAACTTCTGGAGGGTCTCCATTTAGCTACCTCACTTAGGAAACCCTTCGGCAGCTTAGATGTCTAATAAAATCCCTACTCTCAGGAACAGCATGAGCAGTTGGTGTGGGTTTGAGCCTTCTAAAGAGCCCATTGTTACAGCACCACCTTGTCACTGCTTTTCACCTTTCCTTCTATTTCCTCATGAAAATGGAACTGTCATCGTCACCATCACCTCCAGCAGAACTAAATAAGTGGTCCATTCTTCAAGTGCTGCTGGACTCATAATTTTCATTCTCCTAAAATATCTCAGTGTGCTGAATGGTAGCTGCAACAGCAAATTTTCAGCTGACATGTAAAGCAGCTATTTGTAGAAAGCATTCAAGAAAATGACAAAAGCATCGGGGAGAATTTTTGTTTCTGGAGGTTTAAGAGAAAGACTGAAGGAAGAAGGAGGTTCTGTTAATTAGGAGATTCTCCTTAGTAATACCTCTTGGATTGATGGACAACATATGAAGGATTCTAATTTTGATATTAAGAATTGGTAATGGACCAGTAGAATGAGTGGGGTCTCCTTGCTCTTGGCTACCTATTAGTCTGAAGTGAAGAAGAAGGAAGGGGGTTATTATATAAGTGTGTATGAGAGAGCTAAAAATAATATGTTTGATATACATAGGAGTTGCTATTGTGGGGTAGGTTCTTGAATTCACAAAAAGCATTACAAAATACAGAAGCATTGCTTTCTTTATAAGTTAGCCTGTTCTTTTAATTAAATGGAAACTGGGCTTAGAGTAGTAAGCATCTGTTGCTTTTCTGACCTGCTTGTAGACTTTAGAGGATCATCTGACTAGTTTGTTTTGGAAATAGGATAGCAAACCAGTAGGTCAAGGAAGAATATTACAAGCACAACTAGGATAAATGTGACCTTGGCCCACCCTTCAAATTCCATCATAGCATTTGAACATGCACACGAATGTTTTAGGACTTTAAACAGCACACAACGGCAGTTTGTTACAATGCTTTTGGGAATCTAGCTTTCCAACATGATCATATTTAAAGAAATTAGAAAAACATCCAGCATCCAACCTCATCTGAATCAGAATCTTATTAGTGTTGGTAGAATATGGTCCTACTCTTTCTCCCTTGGCTCGCCTCCTTTAACTGTACATTGCAAAGCCTTTCCTTTCGGTTCATCATGGAAGAATTCATTGCTATCCGGTGCACAGTGATGTGATTATACTGAACACTTAAATACAAACAGAATAATAGGTGCATTCATATGTGATTTTATAATACATATAATGGATATATTTTGATTCTAGCTGCTAAATTCTTCCATGTGTGATTGTATATATCAGAAGCATCTGAAGGGACTCTTAACAGAATGTATTATGAGCTAATGATCTTTTCCAGAAACGTGACTGTTTTTTTCCCACCAGATGTGGTCAGAAAGAGCTGCAAGTTACTGTACCTCAGCATATATCCCACAAAGGTATCAGGTTCTTGCTTCTTCAGCTGGTGGAAAAAACCAAATCATTTTGTTAATGTTATGTTGAATATTATTTAAAAGTTCTTTTGTTAAATTGGTCAGTTGAAAACTCTTAAGACAAGATATAGAAAGCATGAAGAACATGTCTGCTGGAATTCTTTGCAACCCCTTTAACAGCAGCAGCTATATGGGTTTTTATTGTCTATATAATTAAGCAATATATACATCTCTGTATGTTTCCATTCTTGCCTTGTATTGTAATTGTTTTCTATGTATAAACACACCAGAAAGCACGGAATAGAGACCATACCTCATGCTTAGGGTCATATGACCATGATGGAGAAGGGAGCATCTGCCCCACTATATCATTCATAGAGTGACACTAAATAATGAATATTTTTCTCAGCATTCCCCAGGAATTCTGACCTATTTGAAAACTTCATCCTCATGCATTCCTTTATATAATTTTTTTTCTGAAATTTCATTGGATAGGGAAGAATAAAAATGGCAACATAATGCGGTCACACAGTACCTGTAAAGTTTATAGTTCTGAAAAGAACTATAAAAGTGCTGATCTTTTGCATGAAGCACTGGCTAGTTTAAAAGCTATTCTTGATTTAGGCAGAGTTGCTTTTTGTCAGCTCTACTATTAGGCAGAATCTAATAACTCAGAGTAATACGTGATACATGAGACAGCAAATTATTTAATTTATTATGGTAGAATGTTTACTACCAGCAAAGATGCCTCTAGACAAGATGGGCTACACAAATCTAATGAATAAATAAATAAAATAAAGAAGACATAATGGCGGGATGTTCTGCCTCAAGTGCCAAAATAATATAGCCAATAGGGGTACTCTGCACTTCAACTAAGGGAAGGAAAGTGTCATTGAATACAACACCTCAAAGCAAGAAAATGGTTAGGTATAGCCTTATTAGATTCCATAACTGAAAGGATTTCAGAAGTTTATTGCCTGAGAACAAGTAAGCAATTCCTGCCTTCTTGTTCCTTGTTTTTCCAGGTAATAGTCTTATATAGCATCGTATTCATTTGTAAGAAGTAGCTTTTTCCAAACATTCAGAGAAATGATCACCCTGCTGGATTCCTATGAGAAGAATGGAATTCAGAGAAGTGTTTTGATTCACCATCTTTCACACCACTGAAAACAAAAAAAAAGTGTTGTTGTTTTTTCAATTGTGCTCAGTGGGAAATATATATTGTTGTGTAGCTCCAGAGTTGATTTGCTTTTTGTCCTGCGTGGAAAGCATACTGTAGCTGCAGACCACAATTACTTTAGCTGACTTTAAATGTTCCCAACAATGCAAACCAGATGTTGGACAAATGCTAATAATGGAAGGTTCTATGGGGTCAGGGATAGGAGATCCATAATCAGATCTTCTCCAAAATTGAAGGTATCTCATCAGCTCTAACTTTTCAGAACAGAACAGAATACTTTATTTAGCCAAGTGTGATTAGACACATAAGGAGTTTGTCTCTGGTGCAGAAGCTCTCAGTGTATATGCAAAGCAACAGAATAATAATCATAATACTAATAAGATAGGGTAGTAAAGAAAATAAGAAGAATAATGCTACAGCCATACAACATGGGTAAATTAGACAGAACTGTAAGAATTAGGTATTCAGCAGAGTGATGGCCTGAGAGAAGAGACTGTATCTAGGTCTAGTTGTTTTGGCATGCAATGACCTATAGCAATATCCTGAGGGGAGGAGCTAAAACAGCTTATGTCTAGGATATGAGAAGTATGTAGATATTTTCACATCCCTCCTTCTGACCCATGCAAAATACAGCTCTTCTTTGCAAGGCAGGCTGGTTGCAATTGTTCTTTCTGCAGTCCTAACCATTCATTGGACTCTGTATCTGTCCTATTTGGTTCCTATATCAAACCAGATATTTATAGAAGTAAAAATGACAGGCTCAATAATTTCTCTGTAAAACTGTATCAACAGGTCCTGGGGCAGTCAGAACTTCCTGAGTTGATGCAGGAAGAAGATTTTTTTGTTGTGCTTTTTAAATGAGGTTCTAATATTGGATGCCCTTTTCAAATCCTGGGAGATTATAGAACCCCAAAACTTGAAGGTTTCTACAGCTGATACTGTGTGCTGTCGAATATAGTAAGAATGGTAGAATAGAAAAGCTCCTCCTAAAATTCACTATCATCTCTATGGTTTTAAGCATGTTCGGCTCCAGATTGTTCCAGCTGCACCACAAAGCTCCCGTATATATGCAAACTCATCACTATCTCAAAGAGACCAATGACTGTTCTATCATCTGCAAACTTCAGTACTTTAACAGAGGGATCCCTAAAGATGCAATTATTATTATAGAGAGGAGCAATGGAGAAAGCACACAGCCCTGAGTGGCCCCTATGCTGATTGCCGGGTACTAGATGTAATTTTCCCTAACTTCACCTGTTGCTACTTATCTGCCAAAAAGCTAATAATCCACCTACAAATATGGACAGGCACTTTTATTCTTCCATTTATCACTTCCATTCTAACTAATTGGTTAGTAAGAAGAGGGAATCAAGCTCTTCTCCAAAGCACCTGAAGGCAGGACAAGAAGCAACGGATGGAAACTAACCAAAGAGAGAAGCAATTTAGAACTAAGGAGAAATTTCCTGACAGTCAGAACAATTAATCAGTGGAACAACCTGCCTCCAGAAGCTGTGAATGCTCCAACACTGGAAGTTTTTAGGAAGAGACTGGACAGCCATTTGTTTGAAATGGTATAGGCAGGGTTTCCTGCCTGAGCAGGGGGTTGGACTAGATGACCTCCAAGATCCCTCCCAACATTGTTGTTGTTGTTGTTGTTGTTGTTGTTGTTGTTGTTGTTGTTGTTCTTATTATTATTATTATTATTATTATTATTATTATTATTATTATTATTATTATTATTATTATTATTATTATTATTATTATTATTATTATTATTATTATTATTATTATTATTATTATTATTATTATTATTATTCCAATATGCTTCTGGCACTGGTTGATTAATTATGAAAGCTTGTCTTGGATTTTATCACGGATTTTCTTTTCTAGTTACTTTTATTTCATTATTACGTTTTTTTAATCTAGTATACCCCCCAGACTTCTATGGGATTGGGGTGGGTTATAACTACTGTAAAATGAATGAATGAATAGTGGTTTACAAACTCCAATAACTTGTCTTAAACATTGAGCTAAGCCATAAAACCAATGGAAGACAATATAATATATTCCATAAAACCCCATCCTACATTAGGGTTTAGCATGAGGGGGAACCAGCCTTAGAATAAACACAACACAGAAGATCTTAATGTGTTCTAATTTCCTGGGTTATCAAGGTCACCCTTATGAACAAGAGAAGGTATTACTTTAATCTTTAGCTCATGTCACCTGCCAGGATGAAGGTGGATATGCCTGTTCAAATTTTTTATTTAAATCCCTTACGCTAGTAGCTTTGTTAATGTAGCAAATAAAACCTGCCAGATATTGATTTAGCCTGAGGTTTGGATCATATTTAAAGCTCTTACACATCTCTATCTCTCTCTTCTTTCCACCCCTTATCCAGTATGCCAGATAACAAATGCTACACAGCTGCACATTTTAGATGTCACCACGTGCACTTTTTAATTTAAAACTATATTGGCTTTGCCATTAGAACATTGGTATATCTGCAATAAATGAGCCCAGTGCTGAAGAGATAGGACACCATTTGTTTAGTTATCTTACAAAAGATGGTTTCTGTTATCGTTAGTATGTTGATTATTGTAATTATTAAAAGAGATGGCTGAGAGAAAAGTAGCGCAAAAGAGAAATGTGGGAATTAAGAGATAATAGTAAAAGATAATAATAGTCTCCTTTGTTCCTCTTTTTCTCACTTGACAATCTTCTGTACATACTAAATTTCAGCTTAATTCTAGAGTCAATTCTGTCTTTTGCTAACACCTCCCCACACACACCAATAGAAATAATTATTTATTCTCTGCCTGCTTGCAATTATGCAATACAAACATAAGCCAACAATTGTTAACAATCTATGCATGTTTTTTTTCTGTAATTCCTGGACTCTGTTTTTTTTAAAATACATTTTTTTAAAAAAAAAAAGCTGTTGCAATTATATACACATGGACACATAGGAAGCATTCTGCACAGATGAATTGAGAGCCATATCTCTTTTGTCATTTCCTGATCTCAGAAACTCAGATGCCGCTGTTGTTATCCCAGGATTCTCGATTTCTAGAGTACTCTAAATTCTCATAACTGGATCAGTGATGGAGTTAAGGCATTGTGGAAACATTTAAAACTGGATTAATTGATGCAGCAAACTAAACATTAAATCGAAATCAAAAGGGGTCCAGGAATGCATAGAAGTCAACTAACTCCACTCAGTTGCCAAACTCAGTCTGTTTATTCATTTTTGAGTTAAATTTATAAGGCTGTCATCCTATGCACTGCCATTCTGGGTGCAGGGTGATCTAATTTGCATGCCTAGGTTGGCAATAAGCAAAAAAGCAATGAGGAAGTAACCTCTCCATTATGGTATTCACTGCCAAGGCTGGGCAACACAAAATGTAATTGCTGAAAAGGACAGGCTGCAATAACAAAACCATGTCCTTTACTGTCCAGTCTGGCCAGTTGGAAAAGACTGTAATGTAGGAAGCTTTGCCAGTTTATGGGGGGGGGGATGTTGTTAAAACAAATGTTACGCTAAGTTTGATGTATATTATTCAAGACATTCTGATGTTAATATCTATAAAGTGAACAGATGGATAAAATATTGAGAAAGTTTTTTATCACATGGGCACACCCCTAAATTTTCCTAATTAAAGTTATGATCATATAAAGAGGGAGGCGGGTTATTTTCCCCAATTTTCAATTATACCACTGAACTTATTTGTTGATCTCCATTGCTTCCTGGAATTCAAGGCCTTTATTTCAAAAATCATAATGGGTTTAACTAGAAAGTTATTATCTTGTCTCTTCAATATCTTGGCAGACTCAGAGCTTCAGTTTTAGTCATGATTTGGTTGTTTTTCCCAACCGAATTACAAGCTGAAAACACATTTGGAATATGTGGAACAGAAGAGTTAAACATTATATGAGCTCCTATTAAAGGATGGGATTATGAGATAATCCAGTGTTTTAAGACTGCTGGTAAATCCTTATTCTGGAGTTCATAGATCCCCCCAAAAGGCAATAATCCTTTAGACTAGCTTATTGCTAATATTTTTTTCAAAATATGTGATGGTTTATCAAAATAGTTTGGCCTAGCAATGGCAAGGATGATGATGATGATGATGATGATGATGATGATGATGATGATGATGATGATGTTATCCATCCAGTCGTGTCTGACTTTTGGTGATTCTATGGGCCAGGTCTCTCCATATCTTCCAATCTTGCATTACTTCTTTGCATTTTTCTATGCTCTGGCTGGAGCCAGCTTTGGTGGTGTCCAACTACCGTGTTCTTTGGGGGCCTGGTTTCCTTTTACTGCTAACTCTTCCAAGCATAATTGCTTTCTCTAGTGAATTCCTCTGCATGACATGGCCAAAAGTGAGACAGTTTTGTGATTTTGCCTTCCAGTGACAAGTCTGGTTTATGCACTCCAGTACTCGCTTGTCCGTCACCTTTGCTGTCCAAGGAATACGCCAGAGCCTTCTCCAGTACCAGAGCTCAAATGAGTCAATTTTCTTCCTGTCTTGCTTATTTAAGGTCAAACTTTCACAACCATAGAGAGCTATGGGGAACCCGATAGAGTGGACTAGCCTACATTTGGTTGCCAGGCTGATGTATACATGCAATTTTAAAAAAAACCTTCACTGCAAAACATGTCCCTGATGAAATAGCCACATCTAAAGTTCCTAAACTAGTATTAACTATTAAAAACCAAGGCAATTTTGAAAAAAAAATGTTTATTTACAATTCAAAAAACTGCATGGACAAAGTCATAAGTTGCAGGTAATTTGCCATAATGAAATTGAATAAGTATATTTTAAGTAATCACTCAGTTACGGTTCTAAGAACTTTCATTTCTTTTTGCAACATGAAAATATGAACTAGATATGTGGTTTGCATTTGGGTATTTAAGATGCACAAATTAGTGTTTTCCACTTCCATGAGTTCTATATAATTTATGTAATTAATATGCAGAAGAAGAAAAATAAATGTTTTTGTATTTGAGATTATTAGAAGAAGCAAAATAGTTTTGGCAAAGAAAAAAACATACTGAGTGAGATGTTTATATGCATGGAGCTAATGCTGTAACTACCTAGTAGTAATCTAAATGTCCCTGGGGAGAACTGACAAGTTCTTTGACAATTGTTTTATGATGGTTTTAATGTTGCTGTATTTTTCTTTCTACTATTTTAAAAAAAGAATTAATTGAAAGTCAAAAAGTTGTTTTGATGCCTGGCTTTGTAGAGGAATGTGAACATGCTGGTTCTCTGTGCATGTAGCCTTTTTCTTAGCATCACCCTGACAGCTTAGATAAAGGAACAGCTGCTGCTCTGGAAAAGTAATTAGAGAGTGAAATTTGAATGCGGTTAGGAAGACCCTCTTGGCTGCCAAGGGGTCAAAATCCAATGGATTATACTCATTTTACACAGATGAAATTAAACAAAGTTGCTCCTTAAATGGAGAGAAGTGAGGGTACAAATTAATGCCTCATTAGCTTCCATCCTAATCCGCTAAGTCAGAGCATTATCAATAAATTAGCCAGTGCAGGAGTTTGGGGGAAAATATGCCATAATCATGGAGTGCTCCAACTCTATTGGGTGTCTTGCCTGTAGTTTTTGTTTGTTTAATGTACCTCTTTTCAAAGTTCTTCCACACCGCTGTTGGTTTTACAGTGCCAAAGCAAATATGTTTTAATCCAATCAAATAACCAAGAAGTTTCCCAAGTTTCACCAGAGTCAGACTATTGATTCCCTTACTCTAAATGCAGTTTTAGAGCTATTGATTCCTTTGTAGCCTTTGATCTAAAGTTTGTACTTGCCCTTGAGCTTGGCCATCCAGTGTCCTTTTCTTGGGAGTTCACATAGGCAGACTTCCTGTCTCACAGTGCTGAGATCAGTCCAAGTTTTGCTTGGCTTCTACATCCATTTCTTATGAATCTTTTTAAATCCATATTTCCAGGGTCAGAATCATAATTTCCTTTTATGTCTTGTTTTGTTGACCTTGAGAGATTTGTGGGCCTTGGCCAAAGGGCCTAACTACAAGTGGCCAATATTTTAGTGATAAAGGTTTACACGTAACATTTCTGGAGAGCCTAAGTACCATAGTGAGTGTGTTGTATTTATCCTGAGCATTTGGGAGGATTCTTAGTTTCAGAGTTAAATTTTCAAAAGATTTATTTTATTTCATCAGTTATTACATTTACATATCACCTTTCTCCCTGTCTAAGCACTCAAAATGTCGTCTTCTTCTTCTTCTTTCTTCTTCTTCTTCTTCTTCTTCTTCTTCTTCTTCTTCTTCTTCTTCTTCTTCTTCTTCTTCTTCTTCTTCTTCTTCTTCTTCTTCTTCTTCTTCTTCTTCTTCTTCTTCCCCTTCTTCTTCTTCTTCTTCTTCTTCTTCTTCTTCTTCTTCCCTTCTTCTTCTCTTCTTCTTCTTTCTTCTTCTTCTTCTTCTTCTTCTTCTTCTTCTTCTTCTTCTTCTTCTTCTTCTTCTTCTTCTTCTTCTTCTTCTTCTTCTTCTTCTTCTTCTTCTTCTTCTTCTTCTTCCCTCTCTGAATCAATTTCACTTTTGATGACTGCTTGGAATAGTCCCTGCAGTTTTCCTAGCAAGATATCAAAAATGGTTTGTCATTACCTGCTTCCTAGGGCTAAGAGAAAATGATTGGCCCAAGGAAACCCACCTGGCTTTGTGTTTAAGGCAGAACTAGAACTCACAGGCTCCTGGTTTCTAGCTGTAGTGCCTTAACTTCTAGACCAAACTGGCTCTCCAAGATGGCTTACAACAATTAAAGTGAATATACAATCTATATCAAGATGAAAGAAAGGTTCTTAAATATTAAACAGTTAAAGTTAAAAGATTTGGAAATGAGATGCATTTTTCCATTTCCTAAATACTGGGATAGTAGAAATTAACTGCTTATTAATTTGGAGAGCATTATATAATCTGGGAGCCCCACAGTATATCAGATAGCTAACTTTCTGGCAGTGGGAATATCTTCACAAACTCCCCTCCTACTGACTTAACAACTGAGAACATTTATAGCACCTGAATCTGAATCAGAATCTGAATAGAAAAATATATCTGAATCAGAATAGAGCTGGAAGGGATCTTGGAGGTCTTCTAGTCCAGCCATTTCAGACAAATGGCTGTCCAGTCTCTTTTTAAAAACCTCTAGTGATGAAGCACCCAAAATGTTTGCAGGCAAGCTGTTCCACTGGTTAATTGTCCTCACTGTTAGGAAGTTTCTCCTTAATTCCAGGTTACTTCTCTCCTTGATTAGTTTCCATCCATTGTTTCTTGTCTTGTCTTCTGGTGCTGTGGAAAATAAATTGACCCCCACCTCCTTGTGACAGCCTCTCAAATACTGGAATACCGCTATCATGTCTCTCCTAGTCCTTCTTTTCTCTAGATTGGCCATACCCAAATCCTGCAACCGTTCTTCATGTGTTTTAGTCTCCAGGCTTTTAATCATCTTAGTTGCTTTTCTTTGCATTTTTTCCCAAAGTCTCAACATCTTTTTTGTAATGTGGTGACCAAAACTGGATGCAGTATTCCAGGTGTGGCCTTGCTAAGGATTTATAAATCAGTACTAATACTTCACTTGATTTTGATTCTATGCCTCTGTTTATACAACTAAGGATTGTATTAGTTTTTTTAGCTACTGCCGCACACTGCAGCAGAAAAGCAGATAGCAGGAAAGGAGGTTCTTCAAATCATCATGCCTTCAGCTACTTACAGCTTTAAAGGTCACCACCAACATCTTAAATCATGTAACAAGTTGCCAGGACAGATTCTTCAAGAAAGACATCCAGTGATTTCCTGCACCTTACACTGATTAGCAAAATCGCAATTGCAATTTCCACATACTTTTCAGAGGTGACTTTCATGAAAAGCACATTGTAATTATCAAGATGAATTAGTTATGATTGTCAGCCCCACTAGCTAGACTAAATCAGAAAATAAAGTCAACAAAAAATCTAGACCTTTACTAGAAATATACTGTATTGAAATTGGCTATAATAACAGGAATTTGCAAGTCTGTGTTTAACTCTCTTCTTCTACCCAAATGAATTAGGAATGTGTTTGCCTAACTTGCTTTCAAATATTATCTTGCTTCCTAGGACACAAAAAAAGATTTGAGTCTTCTTTGTCTAAATACAAGGTTCTTCTAGTTCCTGCCTATTTCTGTCAACATCATTTCCATCACTGTTTACATGATGTGAATGTTTTTGCCAAGTCTGACTGCAAACGTTAGGCAGAGTTATAGTTGGCCCCCTGTCAATAATTATGCAAACAAGTTTTTCTTCACAACTGCCATTTATGAATCTAACAACTGGAAGATCAAGAAGAATGATCAAACTGTGAAGCTGCTCCTCCTAGAGATTGCAAACCCGTCTAAAATAGGCTTCACTTCAATTCCCTAGCATACTTTGCTTCTTACCAACTTTACCTCTATTTTATCTGGAATTAAGTTCAATGTTTTAGTCCTCATCCAGCAAATTATTAAGATTAGGCAATGTTCAGTAGTACTAATTACTTCCTTGAACTTAGTTGGCAGAAAACAGAGGAGTTTGAAGTCAACAGCATATTAATATTACTTCACTTTAAAGCTCTGAATTATTTTCCCCAGCAGTGGTTAGATAATAATCAGCATAGGGAACAAAATAGAATGCATGGGACACCATAGGTAAATTACCTACAGGTTAAAGAGTAGTCCTCTAAGAAAGCTTTCTACACATGATTCACCAGAAAGGACCAGAACCATTACACAACATTGCCTCAGTGTTCAGCTCAGACAATGGCTGAGAAAGATACCATGATCAATTGCATCAAAAATCATTAGGTTCAAGAGAGCAAGAAAGGCTGCATCTAGTTTCCAACCTTGATCATCCACCAAGGTAACCCAACAGTCTCAGTACCATACTCTAGATAAAATCCCAGTTAAAGTTCTATGTAATGAGTTTCATCCAAATGCATTCAAAGTACTTTCTCCACTGCAAGTCTGATTGTGCTCTAACTCCTCCCCTTATACCCATGTGAATTAGGGAGGTTTCTGAGCCACTTCCCTATACTTTCTGCTTGTTCTGGATTTAAGATATGATTTTTTTCTTTTTGCTTTGGGCTCAGATCACATCTCTGCCAATTTGACCTTTCTTACATGTCTACATCATACCACATTCAAAAAGGCATAGATCGCTTCTCTTAATTAATCCCAACCTAGCTGACTTAACTAATCAGGAGAAGCAAGCTCCTCTGCCCTCAAAGTCATCCATAGGTTCAAGATCTATGATCTGGAAAGAGCCCATATGCATGAATAAGCAATTACTAAGGTTCTTTCCCTAATAATCTGCCTCCAAAGCAGAGCCCAAGTCTAGGCAAATCAGATCAATGTTGCCTGCAGAGAATGATGAAAGCTGTTCACAGGGAATCTCTGCTTATTCTAACACTTGATGGAGGTGACGCAAAGTACACAAAGGATCCTTAAAAAATGAGCCCCCAGGCTTGCTCTGTGGTGTTCCAGTCTTTTGCCTGTTGTTTCATTTTTCTTAGCAACTTAGTAATTTAACAGCTCTTTCCCTTCTGCTATGAGGAAGAGGTTGCTTAAAGTGATTGTGTCAAATATCTGGATCATCAATAGTATCATCAGTAGATGAAACAAGAAATTCCCCAACTATCCTTCTGAAGTTTGTAGCTAAAACTAACCAGAGAATTATCTGTTGGTGGCAATGGGAGAGTATATGATTAGTGCTTGCCCCACTGTCTATATTTTGAGAATGGCACTGGCAAGGACAACTGCAGATCAGCTCAAAATTGTTTCTGAGCAAGGAAATATGGTGCTATGGAAGGGATTACAGCCTAAGGAAAAGGCACATTTGAAAGTATACAATTTTATTTACATTTTTGCAATCAAACTGTCTTGGGACCAGGATAATCTAATAATGAGTAAGTCTCAATCTATCTTCTCATCTTCATGATAGAAACCAGAATCTGAACTTTGGATATATACTTTTGTTTTGATTTTTATTTGTTTTCTTCTGAAGATTATAATATCGAAGCTCATTTGCGCTGTTTTGAATTTATAACTCCAAAATCAGAGACCAGAGAATAGTCTAGTTGCCCAGTTTTCAACATCTTTTATCAACCAAGAAGGGAGGTAGTTTGTGTTCTTCTTGACCAGTGCAACCAGACTCATTATGCTTCCCATCCTTTTCTTTACCATGGTATGGATAATTCATGCTATACCCTTGGAAAAGTTCCTTCTGTTCCTATATTTGACTTGCCATATTATACATTTGAGTTTGAGTACTGTATGCATGTGAAAATTACGATATGTGAAAATATTCAACTTAAAAGGGATATAAATACTTGGAAATTAATCCATAAATTCATATCATGCTGTCATATATTTTATTACTTACAGCTTACCATCATAACACAATCAGTAGGAAGGTAGTAACAGCCAAATGAATAAAAATCTTTGAAAATTTTTCTTGTACTGTTCCAGCTGAGCTCTGAAGAAAGCTCAAATAAGGATCTGCATAGTTCCATGGACATAAGAAGTAAAGTCAACACATAAACCCACATTTCTATTTTTGCTCACTGTAACGCTCTTCAAAGATACAGTCTTGAAATAATAAAATGTCTGAGGATGGCAAGCTTTAAACACATACAAAACACATACACAAACCATTTTTCTCTAAAAGACAGTGAGGCATACTTTGTTACAGGACTTTTTAAATAAATAAAGTGTGCCAATTTCTATTATAGAAATGCAAAATATGTACACAGAGCTTTCTATAATTTCTTAATTGTGTCTCTCTCCCTTCAGCCCTGATTCACGGTGTCCCTTATCTCTACTATGCTCACTCTGTTAGCAATTACTCTAAATACTTTCATTTCTGGGCTTGGGTTTCGCCTAGAGAGGATGAAGAAAGAGGGAGAAATAACACTTTCATGAGATTCTTAGATGTCCAGCACTTTACCCAAGCTTTTTTTGCTAACTCCCAGTCTGTCCTTTCCAAATGTTTCCATCTGTGTCCTTTTTTTTTTACCAGCCAATCTGCTCTGCAGATTTTTTTTTTTTTAAGTCATGTATGCTCCTGTTGGGTCTTGAGTTGACGATTCCTGCTCCCTCATAGGATCCTATCTACAACTGCTCCTTGATTCACATAGCTGCAATCTACATGGCATAAACATAACATCAGCAACCTCTGTTGTTGCCTAACAGATCTGCCTCATTTATACTTTCACTGAGAGGCAGATATCTTAATTACTCAGGAAGTTTCTCAGTATCTATTAAGTTGAAAAACAGACAAAATTCCCTAACCTTGAGATTAATTTGCAACACCTGTGTCCATCAAAGCATCTCCTTCTGCCACATAACCTTCCCTAATTTGCTACCCTCCAGATGGGTTGCTGGAAATTATTGCTGAAATCCAGGTATCACTACAGCACCAGGTTGGGAGAAGATTGTAATAGGCACCGTTAGCCTCATACCAAAATCCTTAAAATGCCTGCTAGGAAATGAGTAAAGGCAGGAAAATGCTCCACAAATATGCCTGTGATGTATTCAGAAGCTAAACTATGAAAAAGTGGGATTCTATTAAATCCTAAAACAAAACTAGGGACCAAAAATAAAATAGGTATTTTAAACTGTTTTCAGAACATTATCAAAATCAGTACAGATTATTCAGCATCATTTTTAATGAAATAACTTGATGGTTCTTGGCTCTTTAAAGATGTGCTATTCCGTAACTTTGCTACACACTGTATTTCTTGTGCAGAAACACAGAAAAGGAAATTTGGTAGACTGGGGAGGAGAACCTAATCTATTCCTGCAGGAGCTAAAACAAATCTAACCAACAGTCAGTTGTTATTTTTCTGCACTGATTTGTTTATGGCTGGCTTTGCCATTTTAATATTCGGACTGTGATGGTTTTGGAAAAAGAAAACAAATAGGAGTACAATATAGAAAGTTTTATATTCATTGCAGAAAACTCATAGGCCATTTGTTAAGATCTCCTTCCGTTTCATGGCAACATGGCCACTATGGGTTAAATTTGGAGTCACCACTTGACAGTTTTATTCTTGCAATTTATAGTGGTATAAGTTTAATATAGCACAGTATTATAAAAGGTATTTCTAATTAGTATTTTGTACCCCAAAGAATGCCACACCACCATATGGTAGAAGCAAAAAAGATAATTTATAACACACTTAGTTACTAGCCTAGCAAATGAGTTGGCAAGATGCATACCTGAAATGATTGGATAGAAATACAATGTTTCTCTTCTGTGTTGATCATTTTCTTGGAAAGATGAATATACAATGCAAAGGAGAATAAGCTGTTACAGGTAGTATAAGGAAAATGAACATTCAAGCAGACATATCCCCTCCCCCCCAAAAAAAGGAAACCATTGGAGTTCAGTCATTTTACACAGATTTTAAGGCTCTGATTGAGCAAGGTAGAAGAAAAGGCACTGTTAAAGAGCAATGTATGTAGCAACTTCTTTTCAAGGGTAGTCCATCAACTCTATTGCATTTGGAGGGGGCTTCCCTACTCATTTAGTTGAGTTGAATCCTGGGTATTTGCTCCCAAATTCTGCCTAGATGGCACCACTGAGAAGTACCTAAAGACCAATATGTACTTCTGCTAAGAGTTCCTGAGAAGTAAATAACAATACATAATATTTCCATATGAAGTACATTAAGAGGAAATAAGCAGAACAGTCCAACATACATAAAATTGAAGATCATCAAAAAGATTTCTACTTGGGTGCTACTCAGTTGCAGTCATGGGGAAGCCACTTTAGCAAATACATGGCCATGTGATGGACAGTGTAGGCAACTGTATATTTGGTTGTTGCTCTATATAATGGGTTCATATGGGTATCTATGGGGAAGGGGAAAGCAGGGAGGGCAAGCGATGAAATTCTGCATGATGATATCAGAGTGTATGCCATGTGAGTTATTTTACTTGCATCCAACGTTTACATGCAAGTACAAAAGGCTGTGGTTTGCATTGTGATGTCATGCATTTTCGTCATGTTTTTTGTCATTTTGTTTTGCACTGGATGGCTGTGTATGGACTATTCAGAGAGATAAAGGCTAATGGCATTGTAATCCAATTGGAGAAAAGCTTGATCAAGTAGTGGTAACTCACTTCAACAAATTATTATGATTAATTTGGGCCTGGAAATTATTCAGCCTAAATTGGAGAATGTGGAGTTGAGATGTTAGAAAGGCTTGGGTCTTCCTGGCTTTTTGCAACAAGGAGAATGTTTTGACTTCCTTCCACTTGAGAAATTCAAGTGATGATGGAAAATTATCAAGAAAGCCCAAATGGGGGGCAGAGGGATTACTCCTGAAATATCCCTTCCCTCAAAGAAGCCCTGGTGCTTACTAATGGTTAATGAGGGTTTCATATGTTGGTAGTGCTGCATACCAGCCTTTTGAGCTGCATACATCTGTAGTTTGGGTGGACTCAATAGTATTGGCTGTGAACTGATCATTCAAGCAGACCTCTTTTCTAAAACTGCCCAAACCAACCTAGCCCAAAGTAATTTGAGCCATCTTATTTGGCTTTATTGTAATGTTTATTGTATTCTTACATAAATTTCATGTGTTGCAAAGAGAATAAGGACATATCACAACAATATAAGTAGAAGCACGGAAATGTTCCCAGTTCTCTTTCTCCTCCCATTTTCTGCCAGTGGGCGAGAAACAGGTACAGTGATGCTTGTAGTTTGGTCTGCTTGGGGATTTTCTGCATCCTGTTTCACCTCACAGGTTAAACCTCCTGAATTGGAACGTTAACTCAGAGTATGACATATTTTCCAAAATGCGATATGGGCAAATATTGACCTGAGAATGTTCCCATACAATGCCTTTTAGATTTGTAAGCAGCAGATAAAAGACATGCACTTACACTCTGCCCTTTGTGAGCACAGCACATTAAAGAAAATGCTGGGAACATGTTGCATTATGTATATAGTTGAATAAGCCTGTAGCTAGTTGCAAGCCTAGAGGGAACACAAATCTTATTAGGAAAAATTTGATATGGAAAATCCGTATACAGTACATTAACCTTAAATATCAAATTTTTACTGGCAGCAGCAAGTTATCCTGCTCGTAATTCTTTTGAGCTGGCTGATCACAGAGGGAGTTTCTAGGTCTCCACAGTGCCTAAGTACAGAAGGGTGGCCTTACCCAATATGTCAACTGGCTTATGTGTCTAGGCAGCACTGCCCTCTGCTGGCTGTGACCCATCAAGCTGGTTCACATGTGGATTATCTTCTAACACTTGCACCAAGACTGGGTGGCAAAATTTCCCGAAGACTTGATAACTCAGGGCATTCTCTTTCATCCTCTCTCTTTCTCTTGCACTAATGAAGTGGGATGTCTCTATATGGGTGGTTCTGATTAGGATCTGAATCCATAAACCAGCTGTCCCCATCATTTTGCAGGCATTGAATTATACCCCAATTTATAATGCCCTGCTAGGATCATCATATGCTCCATGTAACATTTCAGACTGATGTGAAGCTTTAAAAGTGATCAAGCTTATACTGATACGAACAAGGTCAGAAAGAAGCTACATGCAAAGAGAAACCATGTACACAGCACTCCATCCATGTCAGTTGAGTTTAAGAACTATAGGAAGAAGCACTTACTGGACTAGTCAGGCATTGGACCAGACATGTTCCTCCTCCCTTAACAACTAGGGGAATAGTCTATTGCTGTTTAAGATCCATCAGGCAGTGCTGCTTGAAGCTTCCAGCTCAGCTTCATTTTGAACTGTTGGATAAAAGTATATAAAAGGGGCTGCTAGTAAAAGAGTCTCACCTTCCAGGTACTATGGTATTAAATACTTTGATGATGATGAATGCCAGCAGCAATGTAATTCAGTAATCCGAAACATGTTCAGCAACAACTAAGACAAGGATGAAAATGAAACCCACTATTTGGCACTGCAACCAAACAAGACAGACACAGACTTCAACGGATAGTTAGAACCGCAGAAAAAACAATTGCTACCAGCCTGCCTTCCACTGAGAACCTGTATACTGCACGAGCCAGAAAGAGGGCTGTGAAAATATCTACGGACCCCTCACATCCTGGACATAAACTGTTTCAACTTTTTCCCTCAAGATGATGCTATAGGGCATTGCATACCAAAACAACTAGACACAGGACAGTTTTTCCCCCTGCGCCATCACTCTGCCAAACAATTAATTCCCACAACACTATCAAACTACCTTGTAGGGCTGTATTACTATTATCCTTCTCATTTTTTCTATTACCTATTCCTTATCTTCTTATGACTATAACTTTGTTGCTTCTGATTTATATTGTTTTATTTAGTATCCTAGTATGATTTATGTTGATTGCTTATTTAGTATCCTATGACTATCACTGAGTATTGTATCTTATGATTTATGATAAATGTATTTTATGATTATGATCATGATTTATTACTTGTTGCTTGTATGTACACTGAGAGCTTATGCACTGGAGACAAATTCCTTGTGTGTCCAATCACACTCGGCAAATAAAGAATTCTATTCTATTCTAGTCTAGTCTAGTCTAGTCTAGTCTAGTCTAGTCTAGTCTAGTCTAGTCTAGTCTAGTCTAGTCTAGTCTAGTCTAGTCTAGTCTAGTCTAGTCTAGTCTAGTCTAGTCTAGTCTAGTCTATTAACTTCTTCGACTTCACCTGGCCTCTCCCTGGCTACAGCAACAACCACCACTCCTGTCCTTTCCTTCTTTCCTTTTCTTTCTTTCCACGCCTGCCGCGCCCAAAGCTGGCAGCAGCTGTCCCAGCCTCTCTCTCTCCTCAGCCAAGCTCCTGCAAACACTTTCAGACAGCCCCACTACATATATAAGGAACAGCTGTATGATAGTCCAAAGTTATCTTGGCATTTTAATGACCAAGCAATTCATTCATTCTTGTTCCATCTATTAGTCATGATATGTTCTGTTGTGCTCCAACAGTGTTATAATTTGAATTCAAAGGCTTGTAAAACTTTCCGTCATAGGTACTGCTTGAGCAGAACATGCAGATACCAGAACTAAAACTCTTGTTCTGATGTGGTTTTTTTCACATTTCTTGCCTAAGACACCAGTATGTGGTAGGTCATATTCATATAAATCACCCAAAATGAGCAAGCAAACAAAGGGAAATGGGCTTTTGGAAGGGAATCTGAATCACTCCCTTCACTTTGAAGACTCCCTTCCTACAAAAACCATTGCATCGCTCTTTCTGAGTTGTTTCAGGCATCTTAGCTGAGAGTACCTGCATGCTATTTGTCATTTTTTAATAGTGGCTCACAAGGGGGGATAAGTGTTTTCATTCTGCAAACTAAAAGTGGAAAAGCTGCTCCTGCATAAGACCTACTGATACGGATCCTGGTAGGCAGGATTCCTTCAGAAACATCAATAATATCTGAAAACTCAACCCAGTTATAAGAAATGTCTTTCCTTTTAAAAAAAGACAATAATAAATACACCCAGTTCAAAACTATACGTCTCTATTGGTCTATAATATACACTTTAACCTCCCCCAAACATACAGTATCAATGTATTGATTTCCCATGTCAGTCAGTGGGAGACATGGACAGCCTGATGGCTAAATTGAGATTGTGAACCAGGCCTAGGATCAAATAGAGGATTACACCTGTGATCTAAATCAATCTGAACTGAACTGGGAATTTTTTTTTTTCTGAAATGCCAGTTGGGATTAGAAGCCACTCTTGCTCTTAAAATTATATTGTCAGTGCTTATTCTGAACAAATAATAATCAAACGCTTCTGAGCAAGAGAGGATTAGATGATGCAAAGAACATTTGCAAGGCTTAGCTGCACTTTTGAACTTCTCCATAATTCATTGTTTATGTACATGTGAATCTTAGGAGGGCAGGTTGCAATGAATAAGAGAAATGAAATATGCCCCATAGCCAAAAAAGCCTTTATAGTCAAGTCAGACTGACCAAATCTTCATACGTGCATATTTATGGGTACGTACAGACAAACGTTTTTTCCTTTAATCTCTGGAATTGTTCAAATCACATACCAAGTTTTGTTTTGCATCTGTTTTCACTGCTTTAATTTGGTGAAAATCCCTACATAACAGAGGAAGGTCATTGGCATCACAGGTCCAAATTTAATGACACTGACTCTTCAGCACCAACTGATCAACTGATTCCAAGAGGGCAAAGAGATGTCCATAAAAAGTTAAGGACTTATTCTGGTTCCGATTTTTGTTTACCGTTCCGTTTGCGCTTTGTACTAATTGCTAATTTGAGATCACTGCTTTCTGCCTTTTTTCTCAGGCACACACTCACACAACAAAAATGTTAGTACTCTCCTCTAGCTTGGATATAACTAAGTAGGTACAAGATTTTGCCTGTTATCTATAATGTATTTCCTCTTAATATTCTCCTGTTGTAGATATAAAAACTACTTCGCTAATATTTTGCTCATATCAGATTCCTCCTCTCAGGTACACTCATATTGATATAAGGAATCCCTCAGCCACTAAAAATGGCAATTATCCTGTTATGTCCTGGGCCTTGCTGAGTCATTCAGCAAGGCTCAGAAAGGCTGCAGGAAGGTTGCAGAGACCCAGACAGACCACGTGTCTGCCCGGGACCCAGACAGGCTGTCTCCGGCCTTGCGCCATGCGCAAGGCGGGAGAATGGCTGCAATGATTGGCTGTGCATCCCCTTGCAAGGGGAGTATAAAAAGGCCAGTTGCCATTGTGTTCTTGCTTCTGTTCTGTGAATGTACTTAATAAAGAGATCCTTTGTTGTGAACCTGCCTCGTCTCGATGTCTGCTTTGCAAGAACAGAACATATCCCATCCTTTACCCACAATTACTAGAATGTTCAGTGGAAAATTTATATTATTGCATTCATTCATACAGTCGCCTCTTACAGCCATCTCCAAATTGCTACCAATAGACTGAAGAGCCCGTAATTCTAAGCTAACATACACCATGGCAGTTGTTGTCCAGACTGGATGTTGTTTAAACAACTACAGAAGACATCACATTGGGGAACACTAATCTATTAAATTGTTTCACAAGAAAATAACTTTACAGTAATTATTTCCCAACTATAGTTTGCTTCTCTTTATCTGCAAACTCAGCCAGTTTCTGTCTCAAAAGGTACCTAGTCGCACAAACCTCAGTATTGACTTATTAGAAAGGGGAATTCCTTTTCCAAGAGCTCTTCTATGGGGAATGCTCACGGATTAAATGAAATGCAGCATGAATTTGGGTCCAGATTCATGCTGAAGATAGCAATTTCTATATTTGGATAGTCATGTCAATAGCACTGTGGGCTCAAAAGGCTGCATCCCTATTCTCCAAGCTTTCCATCAAGACTTTGTCTCAGATGCATCATCCCATTAGCTTTGAGGAATTCATTTGAGAAAACTAGCTTTCTGCCTTTGATAAAAATAGCCAGATCACTGTCCCCTCTTTACATAAATTGTCAATTGAAACCTTTTAAGAAACTATCTTGCTGTGAAATATGCTTTTATTATTTGAAATAAAGAACCCAGGCAAACTTCAGAGCTGATAATACAAAGTGCCCATTCAGTTCTATATCAACACAGATCATTTTTACACCATAATAATGGACAACAGAGAGTGTTGGTAGCAGAAGGATTAGGAGGGTCTAAAACCTGGAAATAGCTGTTGACGCGCACCATGAATTTTGGAAACTGAAACATTAGAGAGAAGAATCTTTTCCTCTTTCTTCCCCTACCTTGTTCCTTTCCTTCTTAGCTGCCCAATTTATAAAAAGCCCTAGGCTAGTACTGCTGAAAAACCAATATATTTTCCTTCATAGTACAGTACCAACTGGGTAGTAAAAAGCTCAGTTTGAACAGAGGGAACTGCTTAAGGAAAGTTGAATGTTGGGAATCAAAGAGACTGTAGACACGATAAAATAGAATAGTATATACAACCTAAAAATCAACATTCCTGAGAGGTGGATTTTAAGTTTTATTATAATCTTCAACACAAACCATTTATCAGATGTAACCATATTAGCAAGCTACACGATGTTAAGGCAATGTTCAATTAAATTAAATGTTAAAGAACATGTAATGTAAAAAGATTCCCTCTAAACATTAACTAAACATTAACATTAGTGCAGCTGCCCTTCACAGTAGCTTTCTCTTAATTGTGCACAATAGAACCAACTGAAAACAAAGTGGAGATCATACATTGTTTGGTTAAGGAGGTAAAAGAAATTTTCCACTGATTTCAGTCCAAGACAAATATCGAGATCTGTCAAAATGGAGTCCATCATGCAGTGATGAGCAGAGTCCACTATACGTTATCCTACAGTTAAAAATGCACACAAAGAGTAGATTTGGGGGGAAAGTCTTCATAAAAAGAATCTTTGTAGTTTTAATTCTCACCCACCCACCCCCAATAGCAATAGCACTTAAATTTATGTACCGCTTCATAGTGCTTTACAGCCCTCTCTAAGCAGTTTACAGAGTCACCATATTGTCCTCAACCATCTGGGTCCTCGTTTTACCGACCTCGAAAGGCTGGAAAGTTGAGTCAACCTTGAGCCGGTCAGGATTGAACTCGTGGCAGTGAGCTAATTTAGCAATACTACATTCTAACCACTGCGCCACCATGGCTCCTAATACCCTGATAGTCCAGGAAAGTTTCCCTTGATTTTCACCAATGCAACTTTCACAGTGTTTGGAAAATATCACAAATTGTTGTGGCAGTTTGGGGTGGGGGGGAGGAATAAATGGAAAGGGGAAGTGATTATTAAGTGGGAACAGTATTCCTATAAAGAACAAAACAGAAGTTGGCTCCTGTTCTAACAGGAGACTATTTTTGGCAGCTTTGATCCGCCTCAGAGAAGCACTTGATAAAATTTGCCTTGATGGAGCAAAGAAGCAACACAATTTGCCCTGGCCTGGCTTATCTGGCATTTGCAACACTTGGAAGAGACTGGAAGGGAAAGCAAAGTGCTGCAGAATCCTGAATTGTCTCAAGTAAAGCAGCTGAGCAGGTGAAACAAAGCCAGTGTAGTGTTGTTGTTTTTTTCACCAGAAGTGAGGAGACTACATTGCTTTGTACAGATGCTTGTTTGGAATCTTTGTCAAAATGAAATTGGCTCTTAAAGTGATGTTATAGTTCGGCTATTTGGCACCTGTATTTCAGAATTGGGTTCAGACTTAAGAAGATGGATATATTTCCACATATTGTTTAAAGTCCCTTACATCAATCTACCATGATCTATATTTGGTGAGTGCAAAAAAAAAGCTTAAAATATTTGCCTAATATTCCAAGCACTCGAGAGACTATTAATCAAGTAAAAGAAATGTTTTTCTTGCCTAGCTACTCCATTCCATTGTTCCCATAAATGCATCACGTTAAAATGTTTAATGAAACTGATATATTAACAATTTGGTCAATTTGGCCCTTTTTTTTTATTTTGCAGAATTGGATCCTTCACATTATTCTTCCCTTTATATAACAGTTTTTGATGTTTATTCTGAGATATCTCTCACTGCCTGAGATTCTTATTAAGATTCACCATGCTTCAAAACATTTAAAATTTAGCATAAATGAACGTTTTAGATTTTTAGAGTGGCATCATTCTACACTGTTAAAGTACAAACTCTCCTTTGCCACTCACACTGTTAATCAGAAGGGTTTGTTGTGGGAGTCAGCATCCCAAAAACTAAATCATTTCACTGAGTTTTTTGGTCTAGAACTAGGACATAAAATCTCACGAGAACAGCCTTACCCAGAAAATATTCATTAATATCTTCACAAATGTTGCCTAATAATTGGGTAGCATCCTCTGGGTCAGTACACTATGTTCACCAGAGACCCGTTGCAGAAAGACTGAAGTGGGACAGTAAATAAGCCATCAGTGGCAACATTTAGAGCCTCTTGTTTCTATGACAGCCCCCCTCCCTCTGAAATAATCCACATTTGTATCTTATCCATATTTTTTTACTAGTTTATGAAAGAAGAAATCATAAAATAAGAGATATTGAAAGCCTGATATATTCCAACTTAGCTTGGCTAAAGTACCATAATCATGCAACAGCCTTCTGTGTCAGCAGTGTAATTCGCATTTGTATATGAAGCAGGTTTGCATGCTATCCTTACAATATGTGACTTCTCATTCAAGCCATTCCAGGAACTGTTGTTTTGTGAGGTGCTAAGGGTTCCTCAGAGGGAATCCATAGAGAGAGAGAGAGCTATAGTAAATGCAATAGTTAGCTTTGCAAAGCAGATATGCAACTCAAAATAATTATTCTAGCTTTTTCTAATCTAATGGTTTCCAGATGTGTTGAATCACAGTTCTCACCACCCCCAGATGGCATATCCAGTGGTTAATATGATTGACAATACATTGGGAAAGGCTGACCTATATAGAAATTTATTCAGTCACAAGTTTACTTGAAGGCAAATATTGCCATCTGCTTTTGGGCTGCTATAGAAGAGCCAAATGGAGAGAGAAAGGAGTGACAGATGAAATTACAGAGAAATCATTTGTGATTATTTTACCAGGCTGAGTATCAAAGGTCATAGTTGCCAGGAAATCCTTATTTGAACACAAAGGAACAATCTTGGGCTTGAATGTTGCCATAACATGCCAACAAAACCAAAGATGGGTATGAGCAATGGGCCAAACACATTTCATAAACCAGTGCCATAGATCTGCTGCTAAATATGGAACCGAATTCATTATAGTATGGTAAAAATTACACAGATCTACAATGCTGAAATTAGAGAAAGTACGGGAGCAAAGACAAATAGTGATTTTTAACAAGTCATTGCATATTCAAGATGGTTGAAATGGGTTATAATCACGAAACAAAGCAAGAGAAAGAGCAGGCATAAGCAAATGCAAATACAAATGAGCAGATTAAAAAAGGACAATTGCAACATATAAGTGAGCCTGAAGGTCAGCAATGATCCTGTCATTTTGGGGATGAAAACCCTGAAACTGCAGCAGAAGTCTTCTTATACAGCTAGGAAACAAATAGGAACCAAGCAAGAAGAGCTGCTAAGCCTTAACACAGTCTTCAGTATAAAAAATTAAAGACCTATCTGCAAATAGGGGATGACTATTCTGAGATAAACCACAGCAATAATAAATGTGGATCAACATAATCAAAAGAGCTTAAAATGTGTGTATCAGTAGAGAAGAAATATTGGAAATACTGTGAAACTTCCCAGGGTTATTGGAGTTGGAAAGCCTAGAAATTTAACAATAAATGAATAAATAAACTATGAAGGATCTTTACAGGTTGTGATGGTGATAGCTTTCTGCTCTCTGGAACATCCAAACAGTGAAAGATTTGTTCACTTGCCATCTGGCCTGGACTTTTTTCCATTACTGGTTTCACTATTAAAAGCATAAAAGAAAATACATCATAGCAATGCCAGGATAACTGCCCTTCCTAGTTAGAATCCTTAACTATTCTGGTCTAACCACATTGCTTCTTTTGAAATAATCAAATGTGGAAATTGAGCCAGCTCAAAATGTACTGTGATTTAATTATGAGATTTCCTAGTTTTCCATTTGAAGAGCTATCACAAAGCCAATTCTTATTTGAAGGTGCCTAATATTTGAAGGGCTGGCCAGCCCAACTCTGACTTAAAGATGGAGGTATTAGAAGAAGAAAATAGGAATTCTGAAGTAACATTTGAAGCAGCAGCCTGAGCAGACACAATTTTACCATCTTTGTGAGATACATTGTATTCTATTGAAATTATAATCATTATTATTAAATAATAATTTATTACTAAATTTTCATATGAAAATCTGTGACCTATGTCATTTTTTTCGGTTATATCTCTGGTATCTTTGTTCTCTACCTCCACCTCCAACTCAGTGGCCATCTGAATTATATCAGCTAATCAGTTTTACAAGATAGTTTGCCTAAAATAAACTCATTAATGTTACAGTGAACATCTAGAAGGAAAATAGTTATAAACTGCAACATTTAAAAATTATAACAAAGCAAAATGAAACTTGCATGTACAGTATATACATTGCATACATAATACATAATAGACATCTATTTAATCCATGCAGTTGCTTCTTTGACTTGACACTCTTGTTTTCAGCACACTTTTGCAAGTGAGTATTGATAGCTCTAATTTTAGACCTTTCATTTGTTTTCGAGTAGTCAAGAGATCTCTTTGAAGACATGACGAGGAAAAGACAAGGAGCTTTTATTGAAACCAACTGTGGATGCTCAACTGGCTAAAATTAAAAAGTCAATTTCATAAGAATAGCAAAAAAAGCTAACAAAATAATCCCAGAGTTTTTTAGTCTGTCATTTCTGATAATGCTATGTTTAAGTTGGCATCACCCAGCAATTTCAAATACATTCAGGAATATAATGTCCAACTTTCTGCCACAAAGTATTGTTAAGAATAAGTTTATGTACTGTATATGTGAGGTTTTTAAACAAATATTGCTCATGGTTTAAAGGATATTTCAAAACATTTCTAAAGGTTTGAAAAGAAAAAATGAAAAATAACAGCAATTTAATACAATTGCAATTTTTATTGTTGAAACAATAAGAATCAAGCTCTGGTAAACTGTTTAAAAAAAGTATTCCCACTTCAACAGCTACATGCCTACCCAAAATGATGTTTCAAATTGCAGGCAGTAATATATAATCAGGATCACCATCTTGCAAGAATTTTAAAATTCCAAATGGGCCTCCAAACTCCAAATGTGGCATTCAGTTCAAAAGAGTTGGGGGCTTTTGACATGATTGAATAACTTAAATAACTTAGCATGGCAGCCCAAACAGACACATTAAGAAGTATATGTTTCCCTTAGGCTCTCTGCCATACCTATGTTCTCATAACCAAGGCCTGGTTTAATTGGCAGTTCATTAAACAATGATACAGTTCTATTGTTTCTTAATTGTAATAGCAATTATGCTTAAGGACAACATGAATACAGTGTTCCAATATCTAAGTTGCTGCCACAAAGAAGAGGGGGTCAACCTATTCTCCAAAGCACCTGAAGGCGGGACAAGAAGCAACAGATGGAAACTAATCAAGGAGAGAAGCAACCTAGAACTAGGGAGAAATTTTCTGACAGTTAGAACAATTAATCAGTGGGATGACTTGCCTCCAGAAGTTGTGGGTGCTCCAATACTGGAGGTTTTAAAGAAGAGATTGGACAACCATTTGTCTGAATTGTTATAGGATTTCCTGCTTGAGCAGGGGGTTGAACTAGAAGTCTTCCATGGTTCCTTCCAACTCTGTTATTCTGTTGCTCTGTTAAAGTATCAACATGATTCTTCAGCTATTCCTCTGACAATTCATCAATAATCTCCTATTCACAAGGAAATATCTTTTGAAAAATGGCAGTGCTTTCCATATGAGATGCCATTTTTCAAATCAAAAAGCAGTATTTGATAAAGTTCCTCAAGATATTCGGTATCTTTACCTAACCAATCAAAATCTTTTTGAATTTTCTTTAGGTGGTAGATATTAGCTATCTATGCAATTCTGTGTAATCTGCAAGTTTAGTAAGAGTTCCCCTGACACACACACCCCATCTAGTCATTAATAAAAACCTTTTAGTGTATTAGGGTCACAACTGAACTTTATGACATCCCATATCTTAATTTGGTGAGAAACTACTAAGGAACATTTCTTGAAGTGATTTTTGAGTTAATTATACCATCCATTCCACACTTAGTTTTCCAATAATCATATTAAATGCTTTGCTGCTAGCAAGATATATAATGTCTACATTCCTACAATGTATTAGTAATTGCATAGATTAGACCAGCCTATAAGAATTGCTTTTGACAAATCCATGCCATCTACCTTTTTTTTCTAAAACACTTTTTTGTAGATCAAGAAAGAGTCTACATGAAATCTTGAAAATAAGATTGATGTTGAAGATTAGTGCTTTCTTTGCAGCAGACCAGCTTCCATTTAAATATATATATATATGTAAGAAACGTGATGGTGCAGGGAGCCTCCAAAAGCACTAAGAAGGGTGTCAGTGGGCACATTGGCTCTTTCAGATTCCATATTGAGGACCTCAGAAGTATTGACATATTCCTTTTTTCCCTTTAGCAAATGGAAATACTATACCCAGTGATGGGAGAAAAGTAGCTGGCAGATGGTGCCGTTGTAGTGAACCATGAATGAACCTGTCATATACCAAGATCAACATCAAAATCATTAACAATACATTGTATTATACTTTCAATCTATTTTATTCCTCTTCCTTTGGCATATACAAAACAGCAATAACCTCTTCCTTTCTCAGGAAATAGGCTGGAAATCCAATGTATGCAACTTCTTAGATTTTATTATTATTATTATTATTATTATTATTATTATTATTATTATTATTATTATTATTATTATTATTATTATTATTATTATTATTATTATTATTATTATTCAAATACACAAATTCACTCTCTCTCAATGTATTAGTATAATCAGAGAAGACCCGGCACGTACAATTTTTCCAGACAAAGTAGACTATAATCCCAGTTGCCTTTTATTAGTTTTTTTATTATTATTTTGATTTTCTACCTCTTCTATATTTCATTGGAATTCTTAGTATGGTCAAAACATGAACTAAACCCATGCTCCTATGATATAGTTATAAGTTTTCATTATTGATTATACATATAACACTCTTTATCACCTATCAACCTTAAGAGCCATGGTGGTGTAGTGGTTAGAATGCAATATTGCTGGCTAACTCTGCTCACTGCCAGAAGTTCAATCCTGACCGGCTCAAAGTTGACTCTGCCTTCCATCCTTTCAAGGTCAGTAAAATAAGGATCCAGATTGTTGGGGACAATATGCTGACTCTGTAAATCGCTTAGAGAATGCTGTAAAGCACTATGAAGCAGTATATAAGTCTAAGTGCTATCACAGTATCACACTATAATTGAGGTTTTAGGCTTGGCATCTCATATCATCATAAACAAGTACTAAAATTCTTAATAAACCTAAGATATAATATCTAAATTAAAAGAATCTCAGGTGGATGCAATTTAGGGTTTGAAAATTTTATTTATTTACTGAATCTTGTATGCCATTTCAATCTGTGCTGTAATCCTAAATGTCATTTCAATTAAAAATTGTGGCACAGGTGATTAAAGATGACTCTGCATATATCCTCACTTGCTGAAGTTTATAACAAAATTATTCAAAACAACCTAGACACTTTCCAATTGAAGTCACTCTGGTCCATCAAAGCTAGATAAAATAGAAGTAATCCCAATCCAAGCACCCATCTCCCACCTCCCTGCATATATCTACTCTGGGATTAAACATGATAATGTATGCAGCAGATCCTTACTTTTCTATTCCTTCAACCTTAAATATTTATTTTGTGATATTTCTACCACCAACTCACTAATTCAGGTTTTACCTGAAGGAGGAAATAGGTGACAACATCTGACTAATCCAGTCTGAACCAGGAAGCTAAACAGAGGTGGGTCAGGTTAATACTGGGACTGGATTCCTTTAAGGCAGGGGTGTCAAACTCGCAACGTCACGTGACGTGTCGCGACGTATCGTGACTTTTTTTCCCTTGCCGGCAATGGGGTGGGCGCGGTTTCATCATGACGCATCTGGCCCGCAGGCCGGCAGTTTGACACCCCTGCTTTAAGGAATGTCAGAGCTACAGGCTTATCTGGGAAATTGAAACACATTCTGGAAGATGGCAGTGGCATATGATTTCTGTATTGTTGCTAAGAAACTACATGGCCATGCTCATAAATCACCAAAAATTAAATTTCAGGAGACTTTTCCTGTACCTTTTCCATATATGTCTTGTTGGTTCTATCACTAGAGCTAACTTCCCACTGTAGTCCCATTCTTCTCTTCTTACAAGTCTAAAATAAAGTAAATACTGTTTTGATTAAATATAGCTTCCATTTGGATCAGATTCTTTCAAAAAATTTTATAACAAATACAAATTTATATTTGAGCCAGGAACGGAGAACTGAGTTTGCACTTCGCAGATAAATATTAACACAGATTGCATTCTTGTCTGAATTTTGTGACACATTTCTCAGCACAAAATTTGCTTACAGGAAAACATACTGTTTGCATCAGTAAACAAGTAAAGGATTACCTATTATTTTCCAGGAAATAAAGGCTTGCCAGCAGAAAGTCAATTTGCTAGGCAAATGTCTTTTGATAATGTAACTGCCAAAATGAAAGCAAGAAACAGTTATTCAAGTAGGCCTATTTGTTACATATTAGATGATTAATTAATTGCTGTAATAAAAGGTTTTATTTGAACTGAGCAAATGATTTCTGCACTTCATTTGAGTAATTATAAATAATATTTATAGATATATTATGATAACTCCTCATTTCCTAAGATGATAAAATATGCCATTTGCATTCTGTTTTGGTTTGCCTGGCTAATGAATCTGCAATCGAGGTTATTAATGCATGTGAGTATTATATATGAAATTATGTAACACTTTGATTACTGGCTATTTCTTGAAATATATTTGCATGTGGTATGTTAGTTATCTATCATTGGTCCAATGATTTGGACAGAGGTAGGAGGATTATCCTAAAATTATGGTTTGCCAGAGGTTGTCTTCCTGCCAGACTGGATTTGCTCCAAAGTTCATATACTGTACCTACCATGTTTCCCCGAAAGTAAGACCTACCCTGAAAATAAACCCTAGCTTGATTTTTGGGGGTGGGCTTCATATAAGCCCTACCCCCAAAATAAGCCCTAGTTTTTAGGCACACGCCTAAAAATCAAGCTAGGGAGGGTGTGGTGGGTGGAGTTGCCCCATGCGCCCCGCACCCACTTACCATTGCAGCCAGGACTCCCTCGCCAGCCCACTTCTTCTGCGGCATCCCCCCAGCCTGCATTTTGCCTTCAGAGGCCTTCCGGAAAGGCCTCTGCAGCCTAAAACCGAGCTATGGATTTAATCCATAGCTCAGTTCTTGGCTGCAGAGGTCTTTCCAGAAGGCCTCTGATGGTGAAATGCAAGCCAGAGCTCCATTCTCAGCTGCAGAGGCATTTCCTTCAGCTACAGAAGAAGTGGGCCGGCTTGGCGGGGCTTCTAGATGATTCTCAGATACAGATGTATACTTAACAGATAATTCAACCGTCACACAAAATAAAACCATAACAGCCACAAAAACCTTGCTTATTTATTCAAATTAGGGGAATGGGTCTTTCCCAATCTGAATTACTTGACCTAAAAGTTCATCCTAGAGAAGAGATTTTAAAGGCATCAGTCCTTTATTAGTCTCTGTCCTTGTGGTTCTGGTGTCCTGGAAACCATGACACATGTTCTCCTATGCTAAGTCCTTTACTGGAATAAAAGTAAAGAACTGATGGTATTCCAGTTATGGGATTTCCTGTATCTTGTTGAGTGCCCAAAAGCCATAATAAAATTCATTAATTAATTCATACATTTAAATTTGCTGATAACCAATATCTGTGAGGAGACGGAAGAAGTCCTGCTGCAAGGTATTTATTGGTGCTGGGGTTGGGGGAGCAAGGGAGCAAGTATCCTCATATGTACATGCATATTATGTAATTTGCATACATGACTGATTTGATATGTGATTGATGCAGATTACCTAATTCACATCTTTTGCATGATAGCATTATGACACATGAGACATTGTTGCAACTTGTAATGGATGCCTGTGGTAAATCCCGTGGCCATTAACACTGTGAAGCCTTATAGCAGTGGTGGCGAACCTACGGCATGCGTGCCAAAGGCAGCACTCGGAGCCCTCTCTGTGGGCACGCGTGCCGTCGTCCCAGCCCCACTTCCCCCCATGGCCCCCTCCTCACCAGCAGCCCCCCCAGGGGAGAGTCGCCCCTGGGCGCAGCCCGCGCGGAGCAGCGCAGCCAAGCACATGGCAGCCGGGTAGCAGGGACAAGACTCCACCCTCACACCCCGTCGCACGCAGTTGATGCTACGGGGGATGGGTGGAGAGTGTGGCTGCCATGGCACTGCTGGGCCCTTGGGCGATCTGCTGCGGTGGGCCGTGGAGATGGTGGGTGGCCCTGCGGGCAGGCGGGGCAGGGCAGAGTGGGCGTGGGGGTGGGCCAAGGGAGCAGAGTGGGGGCAGGCCAGGGGGCGATGTGGGTTTTGGGCACTCGGTCTCTAAAAGGTTCACCATCACTGCCTTATAGGGTTGTTTTCTGATCTAAACAACAAGCAGACCGCATGGTTCCATCACACATGTTCCAGAGTTAAGGATCAGTTACTCACCAAGAGTACTTCTTTCATGGCAGTTCTAAGAAACTTGGTTGCTGCTTCTATTCCTTCACAGATGGCTTCACAGGAGTCCTATTAGATTGCATTTTAAGCTACTATCTTCAAAGTCCTCAGAGATTTCACTTAGCCTTCAAAAGAAATAAAATGCCACTAAGGATGCCCAAAGATGGATTTTAAGAAGGATTACTAAAAATTATCTAATTTCCACACAGTCTGAATTCGGCAATGTGCCCCTAGCCAGAAAAAAATAGTTTCCTAAGTATTTGGGAGGGGTGGAGGCAGAGAGAAGACAGCTCAGAATTGTACTTGCCAGCTGTTAATGGATGGATTTGAATTACACCAGGAATGTTAATGAGTCTATTATGAAGAACACTTCATTGTGTGACAAAGGTGTATTTAATGGTATTGAAAGGTTTCCCACAGTAAATTTTAAAAGACCCTAATAGTGCTATGAAGCCTCCATTAGTGTATTTATTAATTACACTGCACCATTACAAAGGCGACAGCCCTGCAGTTTTAGGAATGAGTTATTCAAAACTCTTCAACAAAAAGTAGAAAATCTTAGTTTATAATGATGAATTATGTTTTTTCCCCCTCTGTCACATTATGATACCTCCTGGCATTGCTGAAAACATTTTTGCTCTCTTTGATCTTCATACAAGATAATAAACTAACCGTTTCCTAGGAATCATGCAATAATAATCTGTTCAACTTTTGATTCCCTGGAGTCAAAGAGACTTCTAAGAATACTTGGAGCTTGAATCAATTTGCTTCCTTTTTAGTGACAGTAAACTTGAAACATTGAAACTTGTTTGGTGGTAGCACCAACCCTTTTCAAATTGCAAGACACATCCCTACAAATTAACCTCTGTAATCATCCATAGGAATGAAGGAATTCAAGGAGTAGAAGGTACAGTGTATTTTCCTGGTTGTCTATTATAACATAGTTGTCTATGAAAACTGCATTGCATATGCCAGAAATTACCTATATGCAATACTCTCGTTCATTGGTCACCTCAAACCAATATCATCAGCCAGTTAGAAGCAAAAAGATTTGCAATGTATTGTTGGTCCCAACTTTCTTTGAAGTGACATCCCTTCTAATGTACAGTTGGCTGCTACCCTATTAGCTGTTTTGTATGTGTGTTTGTTTTGTTTTTGGAAAATTATTAAAATCTGGAAAAGATCAATGATAAGGGTATGATTTTACTGGAGGGATCTCTCTCCCAATTTGGCCTTTGGGGATCAAGTGAGCTTTAACTCTTTTTCCTAAAGCTTAATTAACCATTCATCTTCTCACTTTCTCCATTCCAACCACCAACAGCCATGATTAAAGGAACTGGGGAAGTAGCCAGTTTAAAAAAATGCTCATATCCTGTTTTAGTTTCAGAGGTTTTAAATACATTTTTGATATTAATTATATCAAAGAAGTTTGGACTTTAATTTTCTTTTGTTTCTGAAAAGAGTTTGCTATCTTGCTATCTCAGGACCCATATTAGTTCTAGTTCATGGTGTGATACTGAATATTTGTGTCTGTGTGCTCTCTTACTTGTCCGCTGGAGGGAGCACTGATTAGTTTCTAATTTCTGCTTTTGAAGATAGATGGGTATTTGGGTGAAGATCATGCTGCCAAGGTTCAAAAGAGTTTGGAGAGATTGGCAGGGAAAATGGTTTTCCTTGGAAGTCCCCAAGTGTTGAATTATAAGGAGAAACTTCCCAACAGTGAGGACAATTAACCAGTGGAACAGCTTGCTTTCAGAAATCGTGGGCACTCCATCCCTGGAGGTTTTTAAGAAGAGACTAAACCAGGGGTGTCAAACTGCCGGCCTGCGGGCCGGATGCGTCATGGCGAAACCGCGTCCACCCCATTGCCGGCAATGGAAAAAAAGTCACAATACGTTGCAACATGTCAGGTGATGTTGCGAGTTTGACACCCCTGGACTAGACAGTCACTTGTCTGAGATGGTATAGGTTCTCCTGCTTGAGCAGGGGGCTGGACAAGAAGACCTCCAAGGTCCCTTCCAGCTCTATTCTATTCTATTCTGTTCCGGTTTATTTTTATTCTTTGTGAAACTTCAATTTCTCTGAAAATGGACATTTTTTATTCTTATGCAGACACTACAGAATAATTTTCTGGTAACATCCACTCTTTTGTTCTTATTTCCATTTATAAAATAGGTAAATGATTTCTAGATTGCCTTCTAAATGCTTGCTTCCTTAGAAATGTCAGAGACTGTGCATTATTGCATACACACTGATATCTAAGGACCCTGCTGTATTGTAATGTTTGTGCTGTTATTTTGCACTCTGTGCATTGTGTTATACTGTTCTTTGCTAGCTAAAGGACTACAGTACATGGATGTATTGCTTTATTGGGAAGAGACTTATGAATTCAAGTTCAGGCTCTATCCTTAAATTGACAGGTTCTGTCTTTTGATCTAAGGCCCACTTCTGAATTGTTCAATATTTATCTTTGGCAACTTGGAATTGCTAAATAGACCCTGGAATGAAAGGTTTGTTTTTCAAGAACTGGCAAGGTCCTATTAGAGCTAATCAGGCACTGATAAATGAAAACAAAGAGAATATGGCACTAAAAAAAAGCAGCTTAACATTTCATTGTAATACTCTGTGAGACAAGCTCACAGCTATAGTGACAGAAATCTGATCCAATATACAGTACTGTAGATAGTCCAAACTCTTTCCTTTAAGCCTCAATTTTACAAAAAGCAACAAACTTCTAGACATTTTCATTACAAAAGCTGAATGAAGACTGCAGCTCCACAGTAAAAATTAAACTTGTTCAATTTCCCAGCAAGCCGATGAATTTGATAACTTAGATTGATTTGATAAGCTCATAGACTTTTTAAAAACATTGCATTAATAGTTCCTCATATTCACTTTATTTATTCAGCTCAGCAACAATTTTATTCACTTTTACTTAATAGTAGGTAAACTGAATCTGGTGAGACTGCCTCTTGATTAAACAGCTTACAATTGAGCTGCTTGGATTAACAGATATTCAAGGCTCTTGATATTCAAGATTTGGCATTTTAATTGTCATTGTTTCCTTCTTTCTCTGCTTATACTCACTTCTACTAGGAATCTGATGGTGTCTTGATTCTAAGCCTGCAGGTACCCAAGGTCAGTAGAATGAAACAGGCACTTAGAAACCAGCCATTAAGAATATCAGCAACCATATCAGTATATAAATAGATTCTGAGCCAAACAATACTAGTTACCAGCTACCCCAAATCTGGTAATCCAAAAGAAATCCAGGCATTCTTGATACCTGTTTTACAAACCTTCCCTGGTGCAAATCATGACAACTTTGACAGTTTCATGGGAAATTGATAAGCTTCTTATTGTTTTGTCATGTGTGACCTGAGAAGCACATCCACCCACAAATAAAGCCATTTGTATCACTAAGTGAGTCTTGAACATGATGGGCTTTTCTACAAAATATAAATAATAGAAATTAATTTGTCAGCCTGGGTTTAGAATTCAGTCTGCTTTGTGCTGGAGTGCTGAGGAAAGCTGGTTGAAATAATTATTCTAGACTTAAGTAATCATTCTTTTTATTTATGAAAGCTAATGGAGTGAAAACACAGCTTTCTATACCTTTGGTAATGACAGGGGCAGAAATAATGACTGGAGACCTTTCTGTTCCTCTCATAATGAGGAAAGCAACGTGAAATGATAGGGATTTGAGTCCTGAATGCTACTGCTCATTCTTTACTTCAAAGGCAAATGGAGCATTCACACCAGTTCTTTAGGTTAATGGAGCTACAAATAAGGCTTAGAGGCAAGGATTTTTCATAGATAATGTAGCAGGGGCAATATCTTCTCTGGTGGGGGCAGCTAAAGCTTCAGCGAACTGGAGATCATAGGTAACAGAAGCTGAGAAATCAGGAAAAATCCATAATTCTTCATTTCCTTAGGATAACACTGGAGAAATTTGCTGTCAAGTAAAAAATAAAAGATACCAATTTTGCTGATTATGCATAATTCATTAATTTTATGTAATACATATGTGCACCAAGAAGGAGACAAAGCAGCAGTCATCTACAAAATAAAATGTAAGGACTGTGAATACTTCTACATAGCATACATAGGCAGAAGGGTAGCAGAATACATCCAGAAACACCAGCTTGCTTTCAAACATACAATACAACTTCATTAATCCCTCTACAAAAATGACAACTGCAGGCATAGCTTCAAGTAAGTAGAATGGGTACCTTAGAACCAGCAAAATCAAAAAAATCACAGAGAATTCTTAGAAGCCTGACATTCTTACCAAGTTGCAGTCAACACAGCAACCCTAACAAGTAGCAAACATGTAGACTTAAAGCCAGCTCTGTCTAATTTAGTGATATTGCCATGGGACTGCATGGTCCCCTGCATTCTCAGCATCTCTATAAAAGTAAAATAAAATGTTTTATTCTAAAAATTCCTTCTTCCGCCAAAATATCATAGGGTAAAAAAATTCAAACAATGCAGATTCCACCAATTTATTCAATACAAACCTGCTCACTTTGTAACAATTGCCCTGCCTGCTGGGACCTTGCCTCCTTCGAAATGTTAGTTGGACTTTCTAACTACCAAAATGTTGCCTACTCATGAAATATGCTCATAAAAGGCCCCAGCTCTCTCATTTGCAAAATTTTTTATGGGGCTCATACAGCCAACCCACTCCATCTTCATGTCATGCGTGTGGGCTGTTTCTTAGAATTAAACAGACCACCAACAACAAAAGTAATCTGTTAGCATTTTACGGTAGTCCAGACAAGAAGCACAACTGTGAGTACCAACTCTAACTTTTTTTTTATAAGGATATGTTAACAGAAACTTGCAAGTCTGAAAGTATTTCCCCCTTCCTTTGCTCCAGCAAACTAGGAAGGGTCCCTCCTGAAAGACTTTCCCCACCTCCCCTTCTTCTGTAGGCTGAGGTATGTTTTGCATGACAGTTGTCTAGCCTGCAGTTCTTCCTCCTGTTTCCTAAGGTCATTCCCACATACCATTACATCACCAGTATCAATGAATGAGTTGGCATTTGGGGCATTGTCACTCAGTTTTCTCCTCGTTTCCTCCTATGACTTTCTGGGAGTATATGGAAAGAAGGATCTCCACAATCAGAAAGAGAGAAACACAGGGAGAGAGATAGAAGTTGGTTAAAAATGCAACCCAAGAATATCAAACATGGGGCAGCACTTCTGGGTTGCTGCTGATTTTCTATATATTCATGCTCTTCAATTGTATCTATGAATTAGGGAGTATTACCAAAACAACCAAACAAACCCACACCTTCCTAGTTCTCTTACTCTCTAGTAGTCAAACCAGTTAGCACTCCCAGACTTCTGAAGCTTTTCATCACCCCATTGTGGATAGATAGTAGTTTTCTCAGGTAAGAGGGGGGAACAACTTAATTAAGTTTGCCACAAAGCTGGGCTGGTTTCCTTGGAAACTGTCATTTGAAAAAGCTGAGGTATATACTGTAAGAAAAGCCTGAAGTGTATTAAGTACTACACAATAGTAAACATATTTCACAGTTGTATAAATGCTATGTTCACCTCCAAATCTTCATTATAATCAGCCAGTGTTGTAGTGGGGTTGGACTAGGACTGAAGAGATCAAGGTTCAAGTCTCTTTCCAGCCAGGAAAACTCCCTGGTGACTTTGGACCAGTCATCTCTCAATCTAGCCTACCTCACGTGACAGTTGTTGTGGGGGGGGGGAATGGTGGAAGGAATGCTGTGTATGCTGCCTTGATCTCCTTGAAGAAAGGGGGAAATATTTTTAACAAATAGAAATATAGACAAATAGACAAATCTATCTGGTATCAGAACTCATTAGTGAAAAAAAATCATCAAATGAAATGAACAAATATAGTGGAAAGGCCAATATTCTTTTGCACACTGCATATTGCTATCGGTGAGACAATCTGAACATTTGTTTGTCTGAAAAAGCAAAGCCCCACAGTTAGATCCATCTTGATTCATTCTCCTCAGCAAAGAGGGGAATCCCTTCTCCAGAGACAAATCAGAAGCAGAAATTTACTAAGGACAAATGGCACACAAATTCTTGTTTCATGCATTATAAAGACAACAGTCATTTTAAAAATATTTCTACTGTCACCATTTAGGATTCATCATAATGCTCTAAAATGAAATTTGTTCATCTTTTTTCCAATTTGGGATTAGAGAATATTTTTTAAAAAAGCAATTACTGAAAATAAACATAATGGTAGCAATAATAGTAAGTCCAGGAGCTTATTCTGAAGTGGCATTGGGGTATAAGAATACTTTGAGTCTTATGAAAACAAGATATTTCAGCTTCTACTCTGAATGAAATAACACTAGAAACGTCCATCCCTGCTAACAATGCTTTTCGCTAGTGCACAAGAAGCCAATTGATTATTCCAAAGTATGAGACAGAAAATAATCCATTTAGCAAACTCTGAAAGAATTAACCCAACCAAGAACTCAGTTAATATATTATACCACTCAATACCAGCTAAGGAACAAAGTAAATGAGGGAGAAATCTTTAAACAATCGGTAGTAAACTTAGACCTCATGATTTCATCTCTTGGAAAAAAGTGTGTCATTCACTTGATTTGGATCTAACATTTAGTTCCAGCAAAGCAATTTGTCTTAGTTGACAGAGCTCACTGGGACAGCACAATTCCATACTTAATATTATATAATTTTAGTAATAGAAAGATTCAATTTAAATAGGAAAGGGACAACAAACTAACATTTCTATACATATTACAGCAGGGCTTTGCTTTTGGCTTTTGTTGAGGGAAAGATATGAGGGTATCTCTAGCATGTTGAGGTCACAGACGTGCTGCGATGTGTCTTTAGATCTGGAATTTTAAAACTTTTCAGGCTTAAAATCTTCTTCACTCTCATGATAAAGAAGGTCAGAACTGAATACGTCATGAGAGTGAAGAAGATCTTAAAATCCAAATTCAGTAAAGGAAATATCATCAAGGCAATTAACACCTGGACAATTCCAGTCATTAGGTACACAGCTGTAATAGTGGACTGGACTCAAGCAGAAGTAGAAGCCTTTGATAGGAAGACCAGAAAAATAATGGCAATCAATCATGTCCTTCATCCATGCAGCGATGTTGACTCTACTTACCAAGGAAAATAGTAGGTGTGGAATGTTGCAAGCTAAAGAAGAAAAAAATGGCACTGGTAATGGGCATTCCTTAGTATGCCCATCTAACATCTCTGCGTCCCAAACTGTTGTGGTTGCCAGTTTGCTTTCTGGGTATCATTCAGTGTTCCTGTTATTACCTATAAAGCTTATATGCAGAGCACATCATAGGGCTAGATGAATCAAAAGTTGGAATTAAGACTGCCGGGAGAAATATCAACAACCTAAGATATGCAGATGATACCACTCTAATGGCAGAAAGTGAAGAGGAACTAAAGAGCCTCTTGATGTGGGTGAAGAAGGAGAGTGCAAAAGTTGGCTTGAAACTCAACATTAAGAAAACCAAGATCATGGCATCCAGCCCTCTCAATTCCTGGCAAATAAATGGGGAAGAAATGGAGGTAGTGATAGATTTTATCTTCCTGGGCTCCAAGATCACCACAGATGGGGACTGCAGCCAAGAAATTAAAAGACGCTTGCTCCTGGGGAGGAAAGCTATGGCAAATCTAGACAGCATACTAAAAAGCAGAGACATCACCCTGCCAACAAAAGTACGTATAGTCAAGGCCATGGTTTTCCCAGTTGCAATGTATGGCTGTGAAAGTTGGACCATAAGAAAGGCTGAGCGCAAAAGAAATGAGGCCTTTGAACTATGGTGCTGGAGAAGACTCCTGCGAGTCCCCTGGACTGCAAGGCGATCAAACCGGTCAGTCCTAGAGGAGATCAACCTTGAGTGCTCTTTAGAAGGCCAGATCCTGAAGTTGAAACTCAAGTACTTTGGCCACCTAATGAGAAGGAAGGACTCACTGGAGAAGAGCCTAATGCTGGGAAAGATTGAGGGCAATAGAAGAAGGGGACGACAGAGAATGAGGTGGCTGGATGGAGTCACTGAAGCAGTAGGCGTGAGCTTAAATGGACTCCAGAAGATGGTAGAGGACAGGAAGGCCTGGAGAAACGTTGTCCATGGGGTCGCGATGGGTCGGACATGACTTCGCAACTAACAACAACAACATAAAGCTGTACATTGGCATAGGGCCTGGTTACTTGAGGGACTAGTTGTCTGCCATAGTATCTGCAGGCCAATTCAATCCTGCAGGGTTGAAGCATTCTGTAATGATATGTAGAATGGCCTTGGGAGACAGGAGGGAGAGCCACAGATGGAACAACAGGCATGTAAAACATGTCTCAGCCCACTGAAGGAGGGATAATTTGGGAAATGTTTCAGAAGGGACCCTCTCTAGTTTTCTGGAGAGTAGAAATAAAGGAGGGGAGAAATATTTTCGGAGCTGCAATATTCTGTTAATGTAGCCTTACAATAGAATAGCGCTAGTACTCCTGATTGTGTTTAATGTCTGGCCTACCTTGCAGGGCCAACATACTCCTAGTTCATTCAATTAAGCTATGTCATCTATCAGGACCCCAGAACCGCATCTTTTCTGTAGCAATGTTTATCCTCTGGAATAGGGTTTCCCCAAAATCCAGATGGCTCCCCAATCTGTTTTTGTCAAGAAGAACCTTGAGAGTAAGACCCCTTGCACTCTCAGGGAGCCCCAAGCAGCATTATTAATGTTCAGGGTGATAAGAGTTGGGGACCATCACTGATTCCCATATCCCAACACATTTAAATCTGCAAATCCAAAAATCAGTGACAGTTCTGACAACAAAAAGTCCATAACAGTTTATAAAAGTACTTATCATCTTTATCCCTGTTTAGATAGGTGAGTTTCTATGGAGAGGAGGGATATCAAGTCTGCTTGTATGCTTGTACTTGCTATAAAAAGAATCAGAAATCACTTCTTGAAATATATTTTTCTTTTTCTTTTCTTCACTTATTTTTCTTTATTTTTCTTTTTCCTCTATTTCTATTTTGTCCCTTTCATTTCATTTTGTATTAGCTTTTATTACTGTTAAAATATTTAATAAAAATCATTAAGAAAAATAGTTGGGGTCCATAAACGTTGGACAATCACGTACTTTCATACTTCACATAGAAAGATGAATTCATGTAAGTGGCAATAAACCAGCAAAAAATAGCAATATTCACTCCCCCCACACCTTAAATGCATAATTGGTGACTTTCATGCATAATTCATTTATAATTACGGTGACAGATGTTTAAGTTAATGAGATGCTGATGATTTAAAAAATCTGAAATATATTTACTTAGAGGATTCTTTCTACGTCAATTGCAAAAAATTTTAGAGAGGGTCCCCTTTTTAATTTTAACCCAATTGTTTTATCTCCTTTATATTAGGTTGGTTAGAGAATAGTTTTCTCTGTGCAATTTATCTGTGCCCTGGTGCAAATCAGGCTTTTCCAGATACAGATACCTCTTGCTAGATATCAACATCCTGGAGAAAAGACAGATCTCTATGGGGGTTTTATTGCTCGCTTGGCTGGAATCTATACAAAACAGCCATCAGAATATTGGCACTGCTTCCAGTTTTCCAGCCCCCTGTATGTAAGGGAGGGGGGGAAGACTTGGGGATGATGGCCGAATCCAGATCCTCTGCTCTCTGCCCTGCTACAGGCCATCACAGTGCATCTTTGGCTCAGTTTTAAAATAGTTATGTCTTAATTGGAACACATAGACACACAGATACCTACACCTGTAGTTTGAAATCCATAAAAAACTGGCAAGAAACAGCATGCCAACAGGTGACCTAACTTTTCCTTTTAAAAAGGAATCTGAATTGTAAATTAACGTGGCCTCTTTTTAGAGGAGATCCTGATTCTCAGCGGGTTTAATTATAAGACAGTGGCAGCTATAGATGGCCAAGGACAGTTTTCCATAGACAGGTTGCCACTCATTCTTTGTGATGGTGCACATGGACTGTGTCCAGGAAGCTTGTTATGTCCTCAGCTGAGTACCCACCATTGGCATCATGTGGCTTTTCATTATTCCACTCTTTGCAGGCCTATTGTCATCTCCAACAACCTTTTAAAAAGATTTTTGATTGCCAGTCAACTCAGTCAATTGTCCTCAGAAAACGCGGTTTTCTGATTAATTATATTCCATCAAGTCATTGTCCATTCTTAGTGACCACATAAATACATTTTCTCCATGACAACCTGTTCCTGACCTGGTCTTTCAGATCTTTCAAGGGCACATTTATCACTATTGCATCTGAATGCATCCATATTGCTGCTGGTCAGTGTCTTCTTTTTCCTTCCTCCCACTTTTTCCAGCATTGGAGAGAGAAAGAGCTAGATCTTCACATGATGTGTCTGAAGTGGCTAATTTGAGCCTGTTCATTTGTGACTTAAGTTGAAAATCTGAGTTGATTTGTTCAATGATCCATTGGTTTGTTTGGCTGTTTGGTTGTCCACAGAATTTGCAGCAGTCTTTTTCAACACTAAAGTTCAAAGCATCAATATTCTTCCTATACTGTTTCTTCAAAGTCCAACAATTGCTCAGAGTCACTTTAAACCATGAGATGAATGGCGAATAAATTTGATAATAATAATTGGAGCACTACTTGAATACCATCGGCATTGACAAAATCACATCAGTCAATTGCAAAAGACAGCTTTACTTGGAACAGCTTACATCCTGTAATGATACCTTTAACATCATCAAACATCAACATCTGCCTATCCCAGGTAATTGGGAAGGACTCAATGAGTGAAGAAAAAAACCCCATAATTTTCACTTCCATGTAGTGTCACCAAGGTTTTCGTGATTCTGATTTTTGCAGGTACAGATATAGCACCAAATTTGAATACATTTTCCAAGGCCTTCATGGCTGCTCTACCATGTGCTAGTCTGTGTGCATTGCTTGTCTGCTTGTTCTTTTACTCTTGATGGCACTAAAGGCAGAGGTTATCCACCCCCTTGATATCTTTATTGTCAATTCTAAGGCAGGTTGGTCTACCTATTATCATTAGTTTGATCTGCTTTAATTTTAGTCACATTTTTCACTGTGAGTTGGGTCTATTTAACATCTACATGAAACTACTGGGTGCAGTCATGGGTATGGTATCATCAGTACCCTGATGATACCCAGCTATACATCTCTAGCCCTGGCAGGACAGGTGCTGTTGTAGTGCTACCCAAGAGCCTGGAGGCTGTAAGGGTCTGGATGGGGATGAACCAACTTTGGCTCAACCCTGGCAAGCCAGAATGGTTCTGGATTTTTGCCTCCCCCCCCCCCCGGGTCTGGTAACTGGTTATCTTTGACTCTAGATGGTGATCAAGCTGAAGCAACTTTAAAGCCCTATATGGCACAACACCTGATTATTTGGGGAATAGCCTCTCCTAAGAATATTTGTCCATCCCACTAGCTCAGATAGAGTGGGCGTCTTCCAGTTCATCCCTAAAATCTTGCCATCTAGTTGGACCTTGGAGGTCTGCCTTTTCCCTGGCTGTGTCTAGCTTGTGGAATACCCTCCCATTGATGATTTGACAAGTCCCCTTCTAACCTTTGAAAAGACCATTAAGACCTTTTTTTTTCAAAGTGCTGGAATAGCACTGTGTAAGTAAATAGTATGGAAGAAGGACAACTAAGCCTACTGAATCCTAAGGGACAATTAAAACACAGGATTTTTTGTTTTACTGTTTTTACTGTTTTATTGTTGTTTTATTTATTGATTTTATAGTTGTGAGCCTCTCAGAGTGGCGTAAGATGGATGGCCATATGAACCTTATAAATAAATTAATAGCATGTATTTAAAAAAGAAAATCAGGGGGGAAAAACTTCCTTGGAAATGAAGGGATATGCCTTTTGAATCTGATCATTTTTTAAAAAAAAAAAGAGCAAATAAACTTAAGAAATTAGTACATGATCATAATTTCATGCCTGAGCTTTGTGTCCATTAATGAACTTTTACTATTCAGGCAGTTACTGAAACCTCTTTGCCCATATTCAAAGAGCACAGAACTGTTATTACACCTTTATAGTTATCTTCCTGAACCTGGCATTTCACAAATATGTTGATCTCTGATCTTCCCAAGTAAATGGACATTCTGGCTGGGGAATGATGAAAGCTGAAAGTTGACCACATCTGAAGCACACTAGTTTAATCATCAAAGGCAGGAAATACCATTAATCTGAAGGGATAGTCAAAGCTTAGAGGGGATATTGGGCTGTGCAAAATGCTGCCAATTACATCATTAGCCACAATGGCTCTGCTGAGATTCTGGGGATTGGGGAGGGTCAAAGAGCTGCTGCTGCTGCTGTCAAATTATGCTTCTAAAAAAGGAACTGTGCATTCCAGCAACATGGATATGGCCACCCATTTTGATAGCTTGAAAAGATTATTAGACAAATTCGTAAAGGATGAGACTACTAAAGACTGTCAGGATAACTACATACTATCTTCAGGATCAGAAGCACTATGTCAGATATTGGGAGCATGCTTTTTTCCTATTTTGAGATTTCCAGTAGAACTTGAGTTCTCATTTCAGAGATGGCACAATAAGTATCTACCTCGTCTAGGTTCTGGCAGCTGCTCCAGTCTGCCAACTGCCAATCCCCCTCCCCCTTCAAGACAGTAATTTGTCACCAGAAGAGTGTATATAATAGGCTATCCTTGGTTAATGCAAAACTAGGAGATCAAATGGAAAATCAGTTCAGACAAGACAGGATTGACATATTCTCCCTGAAGAGAAATCAGAAAATCCCCAGAGAAACAAAAGAGGCTCTGTGTGGTAGGCTGTCTCATTTCTCGGAAAGTCATTCCTGTAAAGCTGAAAGGAGAGTAGGGGAGAAACATTCAGATCCTATGCTGTTCACAGCCACAGAAGTGTACAAATATATATATACTGTAGTTTTACTAAAACAGGCATTCTGGTAAACTACTATGTATATTTTAATAAAATTTACATTTACCATTTTTAGCACACATTTGTTGTGTAGTTGGTTCTGATCTATACATTACACATATTACATTACGTACTTTTCCAATATCATATCGACAATATTTCCTCTAAAGCAGAGTGGAATCTCAAATCAAAGCAGGCTATTTTGATTTGCATTTAAAAGTCAGAAAAAGAGGGACCAGTCACTCATTCCTCTCTCTCCCTCCCTCTCTCTCTCTCTCTCTCTCTCTCTCTCTCTCTCTCTTTCTGTGTGTGTGTGTGTGTGTGTGTGTGTGTGTAAAAGACCCTATCCCATTTCAGACAAGTGACTGTCCAGTCTCTTCTTAAAAACCTCCAGTGATGAAGCACCTACAACTTCTGACGGTAAGCTGTTCCAGTGGTTAATTGTCCTCACTGTTAGGAAGATTCTTCTTAATTCCGGGTTGCTTCTCTCCTTGATTAGTTTCCATCCACTGTTTCTTGTCCTTCCCTCTGGTGCTTTGGAGAATAATTTGACCCCCTCCTCTTTGTGGCAGCCTCTCAAATACTGGAATACTGCTATCATGTCACCCCTATTTCTTCTTTTCTTTAGACTAGCCAAACCCAAGTCCTGCAACCATTCTTCAAATGTTTTAATCTCCAGGCTTTTAATCATCTGAGTTGCTCTTCTTTGCACTTTTTGTCATGTCATGATCCAGGGCATGACTCCAACCAATGAAGAGGCAATCAGGCTAACAAGGAGAAATAAAATTGAAGATTTTAAGCCAGAGCTTACTGGGCTTTATCCAAGACTTTTATACTATTGTCTCTTTCTTCATGCAGGGTTGATTCCTCTTTAAAGCAAGATCTAGATGAAGAGAACAATAAGCAACAAGTTATTTCTGGAAACTGAAATGGGACAAGGAGCTTCGGTGTTGTTATGCAAGAACCTAACCCTCTCCCTCAGGTTGCCTTTGGTAAGAACTGCTAATCTTAGCACCTCCCAATCCTAATGAGCTCTGGCTGCAAGCTGCCAGGTGAGGAACAGAACACCTTCAACTATGAACTACAGATGAGAAATGTTCTTGTAGGATCAAGGAAGGCCATCTCTGTCTAAAAGCTGCTTCTCCAGAACATCTGGTTGCTGCTAAAGCTGTGAATCAATAAAATTTTAGCGTATATACATTCTGTATAATATCTGAGTCATCAGCTCCTAATTTGCATTGGCTAGAAGAAAAAAATTAAAACAAGCATAAACATAATTTATATTTTCATTTGTCTTACTGTTAGTTTTCTTTCAGACCTAGTCCTAATTGCCACATTTCAAAACACAAACACTTGTCAGTTACTAGTGATATTTTCTCCCCCTTTCTAATTTCAACAACGCTGCAAAATGACCAGAGGCTGATACCATGAAATTTGTCAACTTTATGAGCATAATTAGCAATGCTTTCAAGTGCATGATAAGAAAGACAAGCACCAGAATCTAGAGAACTTTCTTTGACCTTGATTCTTTTATGCCAGCCTCCCTTACACATTCAGATCACTTTTTGAGTGAAAAACTCTTCAGTACTGAGGACCAAATAAATGTATGTTAGGTAAAAGGGCTTATTACAGTAATCACATATTCACTGCACATTTTCTACATCCTATAACTCAAGGCACAGATAGAAATCACCTTCATCCCTCCCTCCCACCCACCCCAAAAGAAAGTGTGTGGAAATATCAAAAGGAATAATGAAAATGTTCAATAAAATCATCTGCAGAAAATAGAGGAACGAAAACTATTACTTGACCTTTAAATTCCATAAATATATCCACAAAGCCTAAAGCACCATTGTATCTCAGAGTTTCTCTGGATAAATGCCTACTTCCCACCATCACCATCTCTCATAAAGAATGTTTTATCTGTACACCTCTGATATCCAGCTGTAGTCAGAGAAGACGCTATGGGCGAGTTTGCTAAATTGATACAGTCACAATTCAATGTATTGGGAGTATGTATTTGCTTTTCACATGCATAAAATTGAACTGAGACCCCAGGGAAGGCATGCACACTTTCTGCTTCTTTTATGTTACCTGATAACATGGAAAATCAGTGCATGTGCTTAATGGCAAACTATTTCATGTCTGTGTGCTGCTTTCCTTAATTGCTCAAGATGTTTCTTACTTATTCCCGTAGTAAACCTGATCAAAGAGTGGTTGCATGTTCTCCTTTATAGTACTGACAGGGAACAATCTTCTATTTGAAGGCACGGGTTTGCATACAGTAATATATAGAAAGCAGCAACTGTCAGGCCTCATAGATAATTTATTATATAAATTACATTAAATGTTTGCCATTTTCTTCTAAACATTTTGTTTAACACATGATCTTTGAATATTCCTAAATATGGTAATACTTACTCTGAAAAAGTACAGGCCAAAACATTATTGTGAGCCTGACTTTTGGTACACCATTGATTGATTGATTAATTGATTAATTGATTGATTGATTGATTGATTGATTAGTGGGTTATTTAAAGGATTACCTCTCTCCAATTACATCTGCCTCTTCCATCAGAACTGGCAGGAGAGGCATATCACTGATTTTATATGAAAGAGTGTAATTGGTGGACCCAGGAAGACAGTCTTTCCTGCCATGGTACCCATCTATGGAACACTGTTCTCCAGAACCGTAGATTGGCCCTAACCCCTTCCTCCCCCTGCCTTTAGGAAGCCCCTGAAGACATAGCTCAGCCACTATGCCTGGGGTCTGCCAATGGTGAGGGGCTTTTACAATGGCTGTGTTGAGCTGATGAAAAAATGGATTCTGCCCCTTACTTTTTGTTTTAAATTGATTACAGATGGTGTTTATATGTTTGTATAGTTTTTAACTTTTTATTGGATTGTTTTTATCTGTTGTGAGCTGCCCAGAGTTGCTTAGATGAGATGGACAGCCCTGCAAATTGAATAATAATGATATGTTTATATGGAGAGTTACTGACAATTGCAATATATATGCTTTATTGTTCACTGCAATAAACAATGCTGCAAACAGATGACCTGGGCTCCTTCTCAGTCTGTTGCTCAAATAATCCATGGGTGACGGACAGTTACTGTGCCCTCCCTAAAAGTAGTTCTTAATCATTAAACTAGATTTGCATTGGACATCCTTCAGCTAGAGCAGTGTTTATCAACCTGTGTAGACTTTCAACTCCCAGAATCCCCCAGCCAGACTCCCCTCCTCGGTATGCCATTGGTTTGCCCTCCAAATTCCAGAGTTCTCTGAATCCACTCCTGCTTCTCCTTTTGTTTTCACCACTTGCTCTCCTGCCCTTTTCAAGCAAATGAGCATTGTACCAAGTCAGAAGAATGAATACCAAGTCTGCCTAATTATGTACTCATTCTGCAAAATGGATTCAGAGGTGGAAGCAAGTGAATGAGCTGCAGTGAAGGTAGTAAAGCTGTCTTAAGTATAAGGTGAAGAACAGTGCTAATAAAGTTTGCACATGAGGCAGCCCCTTGCTGAAGCTAAACAGGCTTCACTTGGGTAAGCATCCAGATAGATATTTGGAATAGGAGACTTTCAGCATCCTCCATCCAGGCAACCACGTTAATTCCATCATGGTGGACTTAAATTCAGGTTCTTAAATAATAAAAAAAAAAGGAAATGAAAGGGTTACATTCAAGATGACTACATACCTAAGCTCCATTCAGAATGATCACTATTCCTTCTTACTGATGCCTCTCATGCTTCCAGTATCGGCCGTATTTGTCAGAACCTGATGTCTCAGTATCCAGAGAGATGCTGAGTTGGGCTGACTTCTTAGTTATAGCACTTGTGAGATGTTCATTGAAGGAGTCAGTTTAGCTCAGTTCAGACCCATGGACTTTTGGGCTTTTGATTTTGAACAATTATCTGGCAATTGGGAATGTGTATAAACAGCCTAGGGAAAGAAGCTTACCTGAAAGTGTAAGTAAATACCAAAAGCCTGGTGCAAATTTTACTGTTTTCAGATCCAGCCAATTCAAAGATTTGATTATGTTTGTTGTTTTTGTTTCCATGCCTGTATCTGAAAGATAAAAAAAATAGCAGATGGTGTTAAGCTTTGTGCTCATCCAGATAAAATATGTTGCAGGAATGTTGTAGACTGTGGAAATTATTAGTTTGTGCTAAAATTAAAGCCAAATCATATTGTGCAGTGCTCTACAAAGATCTTTACTTATTCAGTCATCAGTTAGTTCTAGGCCAAGCATAAGAAAAAGAAATCACTTAACTTTTCTTAAACACAGGGGAAGGCTTATAAAATCGATCTATGTGGACACTAGCAATTGAAAATGATTTATAGCACATAATCCTTCAATTTTTTAAAAAACATAATTTTATTGAAAGTTTTAAAAATAAGAGTAAAAATAAATAGAAATAAATAGAAACTAAAATAAGTAAGAAGGAAAAAAGGAAGAAATAAAAGCTACAGTGCAAAAAGAAAAAAAGGGGGCAGTGCTCATCTCCATTTCTTAGACAAGGGAGACAGCATTGTCTGAAGACATTTTTGTAGTCATGTGGCCCTCATGACTATACACCTAAGCGCACGGAATGCTGTTACCTTCCCACCAAAATGGTATCTATTTATCTACTTGCACTTGCATGCTTTTGAACTGCTAGGTGGGCAGGAACTGGGACAGGAATAGGAGCTCAAATCTTGAACTGGGCTGTCAGGTTTCTAGTTGACTGTGTATGTATTTTCTATTGGTAATTGAAGAAATGTAATATAACATATGCAGTAAAATATACACACATACTCTAGAGTAAGTTCTCTTGAGTGTAGATCATCATTCAAGATTGCAGAAATTCCAATTGATCTCCTACTGAAAGCTTCAGCCTTCTTGAAAATGGCTAGGAGAAAGTGTGCTCAGGTTCTGAGATTATTACAAGTCCTGCTACCATCTCTCTGAAGCTGGTAACAGTTAAAATTAGGATTTTTAAAATAATATGTATTGCTTATATTATTGTTTGATTGTCTATGTCAGGCATGTCAAACTCACAACGTCACGTGACATCGCACGACATATCGTGACTTTTTCCCCATTGCCGCAATGGAGTGGGCCCATTTCGGCATGACGCATCCGGCCCGTGGGCTGGCAGTTTGACATGCCTGGTCTATGTGCTGTCAAGTTGTTCTTGATTCTTAGTGACCACATAAATAGACTTTCATCATAATGATGTGTCCTTAACTTGGTTGTTCAGATCTTCCAATGGTGCACCTATTGCTACTATAAGTGAGTGCATCCACTTTACTGCTGGTTGTCCTCTTCCTCTTTTTTCTGCTACCTTTCCTAGCGTTAGAGCTTTTTCCAGAGAGTGGGTTTTTGCATAATGTGTCTGAAGAAGAAGAATTGAGCCTGACCATTTGTGTCTCGAATGAAAACTCTGGATTGATTTGTTCAATTATATTGCTTATATTATACAGAAAGACAAGAAAGTGGAAATATAACAAGCATTAAATAAACTAGGAAAAAGAAGTAAAGTATATGCATAATGAGAAAGTCAGAGAAGGAAAAATAAGTCTATTTTTAAACAGCACCCAGAAAAATATTGGTTAGATTTTTCCTCTATACCAAACTGAAACAAGTTCATATGCAGAAAGTGGATTCTTGTTATCCATCTCAGATTTCAAATTGGGTCTTACAGAGTCTTTTCACTTAAGTAAAAAAAATTTAGCTATATCCAATGCACAATAAATTCAGGTCATTACATTCCACATGTTTGGTATATATTTCACTGCATTAACATTTTTGAACCCATTTTTTCTGTAACAGTGCCATGTTAACAAACTCCTGAATATTAACCCAAAATGGAAAATCCTGCAGCAGGCATATGTATTACTGTCCCTTTAACTATTTTATATTTCCAGCAGTTTGGATATTCAGTTCTTACTAAACATTCTTTATTGTGTCTAGTACACTAAAAAAGAGTCATTTATTGAATTATCTGCATGTTAAGGTCAAAAGATACATATTTAATGTTCTTTAAAACTAACCTATTGAGCTTTCAAAAAAAGGTATTCTGAGCTTTCATTCTCCCCCCCCTTTTTTTTTTTTTTCAAATTACCAACATCTATTTTCATCTTCTTTTCTGTAAAAAGAAACTATGCTTACAAAATGTTAAGTTGATGCAGGGTTTTAATACTATTTTTATTGAACAATCTTAGAACAAAGTATTTACCTGAAATTCTCAAACTGGGGTTATCCCAAAGTGTCAGCTTCTTATGGAGATCAATTTTATCTTTCCTTCCAACAACATTGAAAACCATCTTTCCGTCTGTAATGCAGGAAAAACAATTGATTTGGGAGCAAAGTTCAAGCCACACTTTCAACAGAATAAGAAAAGAAAGGACAAATAGCTTTCTAGTTGCATTTATAAAGGATTTTAAAAAGATCATTTAAATTCCACAAAAATATGGAGGTTGTCAGACCTGCCAGCATTTAAATCTCTAAATAGAAACAATCCTTGGTTCCATTTGTTAAGAAAGGTATAGTTTTATTAGAAGTCAAGTGTATTGCAGTAGTATATAGACAAAACTGAGAATCATATACCAAAATCCCTAAGTTCAACATTCCCCTCTCTTAACTGCCTTCCATTGCTGACCCCTCCCCCCCATGACCGATCAGGTTCAAGAAAGATGTTTCACTTCAAGCCTAAGTTGGTATGCAGCTGCTTTCTTCTCCCAGCCAGGTAACCTTGAAGCAGCATCTTGGGGAGATACAGCAGTTACTTTTGCTTTCCCCCAAGCATTTCCCCCTCCCATCCACCCTCCCCAGAGTTCATGGCAGACTGTCACCACATGGTAGCAAAGCATACAAGTAAGCTAGTAAGGTGGCAGGTGATAGTGGTTTAAATAGCAACCCAATCATAGATCTGAAATTCTGGAAAATTAGTTCTTCTTTCATAAGCTAGTACTAATTTAAATAAATTCCTGGGGGTCTCTCTGTTCCACAGAAATGTTCTCCCTTAGTACTTTATTCATTTTTTTTCAAAAGTTTTAACTAGCAGAGTTTCTATGGATGGAATCAAAACAGACAATATGGCCATGACTATGTGATTGAATCCCTGCCTTACCTTATGTGCTTTCAATCATATGTTCATGCATGTCATCATGACTTTTTTTATTCTTCCCCAAAAATGCTCTTGTAAAATGATGTTAACATCAAGATAGTAGCTAAATATTTATTATTTTAACATTCAGTTTAACAATATTTATTCTTCCCCCAAATTTATAGCATACTGAATATGGAAGAAGGATCCTGACATGACACAGGCTACTGGAGGCTGGCAGATAGCAAGTGAAGACATGATTTACCCAGCTTAGCCCCAATGAACTTCAGAAAAAGGGGGATTCAGTTCCCTCGTCCTCTGGCCCCAGGCTCTCAAAACAGACCAAATGAGCCAACCTGAATTATGGTTGACTCCCCACCCCCCATTTTCTTTGTAAATTTGCCTCACCTCTTCACAATCGATTCTTTGAGGATTTTTGATAGCCCTTGCCAGACTAGATTTCTTTTACTGATCTTTTTATACACAGATGTTCTTGTAACAGATTGGCAATGTTTAATTCATTTTGCACCTATTTTCATGCTTTTTATATAAATTGATTTGGACTTATAAAACTGGAAGCTGTTCAGTCCAAATGCCAACTGCTCCTGGCATTTTAAAGTAGCAGCTTTAATACCTCTCAAAGGACATCCCTCGATAGTGATACAAATGAGAGGGCTGCTTGAGAAAGTAAGCAGTGAAGGTGTGATAAAGAAACTAAAGATTTATAATCCGCCATTCATTTTGTAAAAGGCATTGGTAAGGTACTACCAATTTGACGGATCTTTTCTATTAAATATCCCTTTTCCCTACCACCCCTCCCAATTATGCAGCCCTTTCAAGAAAATTTAGCCTGATGTGGTTGAATACTTCAACTATTATTGAATGGAATATTAGCCCATTGCTAGAAAACCCAGTGAAAGTTATTGTGATCTCTGAGCAAGACAGAACATGGACTATCTGCTTGAAACATAGAATTTTATAGCCTCAATTTTAAAAGGTGGAAAGTAGGTCTTCTAGAGCCATCCAATTATTTTGCTTAATTCTTTCTACTTTACATTTGAAATCCTCTCGCTTGATTCTAGATAGAACGATCACTTATGTATTAACAAGGGAGAGGACAAAAGAGGGCACAATTTTGCATAAATTTAGATGTAAATTTATTAGATGCAAACTTTGAAATAGTTGCTATAATTTACATAGAAATGCAATCTATCTCACAGTTATGGAAAAGACTTTATTTTGACTTGAATTCTGATGAACAGAAAATATATAACTACATTATTCTGGAAATGAGTCAGAAGTATGCATATCTGTATGCATTTATTGACTGATTCATTTATTTATCACATTTGTATCCCACTGTAATTTCCAAGGATTCCTAGCAGTTTACAATAATGTATAATGGCAATAAATAATTCAAACATTAAAATGACAGCAATAAAAGTAATTTTATTGCATATTAAAGTAATTTAACTCCTTTTAAAATGGAGCAGCAAACTTAATCAATCGCTATAGATAGCTTCATCGTCCTAAAACACCCTCCAGAAGAGTTGCATCTTCATCTGTAGTATCTGTTGATGAAAAAGAAAAAAGAAAAAAGAAATCTGAAAAAAATCAGAAAAGTACTGCAACAAATTTGATGAATTCCAAAACAACATCAACAACTTTTTCTGCCATTCCTTTTGATTTGAAGAGCAGTTCTATGACCAATGCTGGTGGTAGCTCCTCAATCCCTTAGTGTCACTATTTGGTTAACCAAAACCTCTTGCAAAAAGAAGAAGAAAAGAGGAACCATGGGTGGAATTGAGTCAGACTGTGGAACTGTTTAACCCTTTGTTTATGGAGGGGAAAAAAAGAGGTGAAGTTAACAACTTCTTTCCTTTAAATATGCGTAATTTTAGAAGCTGCAAATTCCACCCCTTAGGTGGATGCTACTAATAATGATCAAGTCACAATAGGCCAGGAGGAATACCACACTACTAAAGTTATGAAGAGATTACACGTTTGAAGATGTTATTTGCATTGGAAGAAAATTCCCCTTAGCTATCTGCAGCCTTTAAAAATGTGCATATTAAATATAAATATGCATTTTTAACATCACATCTACTTTTGATCTTTATACTCATGGGAATATCTTTAAAGAAAAGAGCAAATGTATGGAATTCTTTTTCAAGAGGGGTGGCACACTCTGAGTCCTAAATTATATCCTCAGATAAAAATTATACAGAGCAAAAAAACATTTATACAAAAATAGACTGTTCCATTTTTCCCCCCAGCATAATTCTTTCAACCATATTCTGAGAAAACTACTTGAAAACAGAACAGGATTTTGCAACACGAGGGAAGGGCTATTGTTCAATGGTTAGATTTTATATCCTCAGTGAAAAATCAGCACATCCCAACCAGGTTCATTGGAATTACCGTAGCTAAAATTTTAAGTCAGATTTGTCCACATTGTGTAGGATTTTTTTTTTATACTTCCATCATATCTTGAGAATGCTAGATTGAGGAAAGCTAGTTTAACATCTTTATTATTTGGTATTGTCACTTTAGTTGTTGGACTAAGGCAGCATTAAACTTTTGCAAATAAAATCAATGTATCTTTTAATGTGAAATACTTTTTATCCTGACAGGAATACAATAGGACAGAGTGCATTAAAGAGAAAGAAGCTAACAATTAGAACAAAAGATGAGCAATTGGAGCCTTTTAAATAAGTTGGACTACGACTCCTGCTTTCTCATTGGCCATGCTGACAGATATCGATGGAGATGCTAGATCTTTAGTCTTGGCTTAAATTATACTACCTATTTTTTATCATGAACTCTGTCACACTACCGTCCTTTCAATCTGCAAATAAATCTAGCTGCACCACAACTAGTTACCATAGTACTGTCTTATGTCTAAGGGTATTTAGTCATGTAGTATGGCTGCATTACTATTAACCTTGTAATCTTTTATACTACCTTTTCCTAACGGTATCTTATGATTATATTACTTTGTATGTACATTGAGAGCTTTTGCACTGGAGACAAATTCCCTGTATGTCCAATCACACTTGGCCAATAAATTCTATTCTATTCTATTCTATTCTATTCTATTCTATTCTATTCTATTCTATTCTATTCTATTCTATTCTATTCTATTCTATTCTATTCTATTCTATTCTATTCTATTCTATTCTATTCTATTCTATTCTATTCTATTCTATTCTATTCTATTCTATTCCCTTGCATCAAGAATTTTAGTGCTTCAATGAAGCAAAATAAAAAAGAATGCAATATTCAATGGCTCTATCCTGGCAAATCTTGTGCAGTGTGTTAACTGAGCATATTGTGATAGGGAAGTGTGCAGTGGGGTGCCCCAGGGCTCTGTTCTTCAACATCTTCATCAACGATTTGAACGAGGGGATAGATGGGGAACTCATCAAATTTGCGGATGATACCAAGCTGGCAGGAATAGCCAACACTCCAGAAGACAGGCTTAAGATACAGGAGGACCTGGACAGACTTGAACACTGGGCGCTATCTAACAAAATGAAATTCAATGGTGAAAAAAGTAAGGTTCTACATTTAGGCAAGAAAAACCAAATGTACAGGTATAGTATAGGGGGTACCTTGCTCAATAGTAGTAACTGTGAGAGGGATCTCGGAGTCCTAGTGGACAATCAGCAGTGTGCTGCAGCTGCCAAAAAAGCCAACACAGTGCTGGGCTGCATTAACAGAGGGATAGAATCAAGATCACGTAAAGTATTAATACCACTTTACAATGCCTTGGTAAGGCCACACTTGGAATACTGCATCCAGTTTTGGTCACCACGATGTAAAAAAGATGTTGAGACTCTAGAAAGAGTGCAGAGAAGGAGGCAACAAAGATGATTAGGGGACTGGAGGCTAAAACATATCAGGAACGTTTGCTGGAATTGGGTATGTCTAGTTTAATGAAAAGAAGGACTAGGGGTGACATGATAGCAGTATTCCAATATCTCAGGGGTTGCCACAAAGAAGAGGGAGTCAAACTATTTTCCAAGGCGCCTGAGGGCAGGACAAGAAGTAATGGATGGAAGCTAGTCAAGGAGGGAAGCAACCTGGAACTAAGGAGAAACTTCCTGACAGTTAGAACAATTAACCAGTGGAAAAACCTGCCTCCAGAAACGGTGAATGCTCCAACATTGGAAGTTTTTAAGAAGAGACTGGACAGCCATTTGTCCAAAATGGTATAGGGTTTCCTGCCTGAGCAGGGGGTTGGACTCGATGACCTCCAAAGTCCCTTCCAACTTTATTATTATTATTATTAAGTTATAGAAGCCATTAAAGCTGGATTCAATGCCTTGCTTCCAGTTCGAACTGATGAAATTGAAGAGGGAAACAAGATACATGGCAGGCAGTCTGTCCCATGAAAACTGGAGCATCTATGAACACAGAGTGACCTCACTATTAAGTGAGTTTCCTTTGTGCAGAAGTACAGAGATAAAACTCTATCACCACCATCCCACAAAACTGGCTTGCAGCAGATGCTGTGGAAATTCAGTTTTTAGGATTTTTGTAGCACAGTACTGTTGGGGTGCTGTCATCATGCAATAGACAAGAGTATGCATAGCAACTGAAGGGCAGAAAATTTGATAAATGGCAGGATTTTTTAACACATCACTGGAAACAACAGATTAGCTCCCCCTTTATGCCATGAAATAACAGGCTCCTAAAAGGTTTGATCTCACTTAATCTAATTCAAGTTTCTGCTTTTATATTGACTTGCTTTTTGATATAAAGCAAAAACCTAATTTGTTATTCGTGGATCTCAATATTTATCTGCTTCATTGGATTTTGTTACATTTATTCATGCTTCTGACACAATTAGATAGAGAACAGCTACAGGATAGTCTCACATTCCGAGGTCACAACCCTGTAGCGGAATACTGGCTTAAGCCTTCAGTAATCATTTATTGCAGCACAAAAAGCTATTAAATCAAAACTTACCATACAAACGAGTTTAGTTCCTCTGATAACTGCAGTTTTGCCAATCTCAAGAACCATTTCTTTTTTAGAAAAAAATTCCATCATATGAAGTCAAATATCATGCTTCAGAGGATTTGTTGATTAGTTGAGATAGTCAGAATAAGATTCCTGCTATTCTACCGTCCAGTTATATTGTAGCTGAGTTTAATTTTCAGTTTTGGTAAACTGTCTCTTGAAAGCAAAGGGCTAAAGTAAAAGGAATCAATGGCCTAATCCAGCAAACTATAATCTGGGTAGATGTGACCTATCAAAGGCAAGTGCTTTTGGTGAGAGAGGTTTAACCAAATGTTTAATTCTCACACTTAAATTAATTCTGGCTGGATTGTGACCAATAGATGAAGTAACAAGACAAACTCAATCATATCTACTATGCTGTATTGCAAATACAGATAGCATGGATCTTAATGTGTACACATTCACTCCCTTGTGTATGCTGTATTTTTCTTATTCTGGCCCTGCAAATTTACCCCAGATCTGATTGTTTTAATACAAAGTTGTAAATAGAAAGAAGCCAAAGATGAAGATGACTGCTAGCTCAACAAAGAATACTTCCGCTCATGGCACAGTGGAGATGAGCTTGGTGGATGCTGAAAGCTTTTGCTTCCAGATGAATAGAGAACAACTGGCGTTCACAATCTTCAATGACAGCTGAATGGCCTTTACAGCTTTTCCAACAAGGTGGGAAAGGGGAACAACTGGCATTCATAAGCTTCAATGACTTCAATTATCTTTAAAATGCATACTTCTCAACTGCCTAGAAAACACAATTGACATGAAGATGCCACAGAGCCATATATTTTTTTCTACTGTTAACACATCTAATCCCCTAACAGTGCAGTTTGGAGAAAGCAAGCTATCATAGATTTGGCTGTCACTGTTTAATGTGAACTGCTGTGAACCATCTGATCATGGGTGAGCACCATTACCATCGTGTAACAGGAAGGGAAGTGCTTTGGCTGCCAGTATGTTTTGGAGTTCCATTCTAGGTATTGGTTATTACCTCTCATGATCTCTACTGCTTGGAGGCTGGGTTTCTTCAGGATCCATCTGATTTTGCCCATCTGATACAGGGTGGTAAAGAAGGCAGGCTTTGGGTCTTTATCTGCCAGGAGATAAGATGGGTGAAATGGCATGTGGGAATGACCTTGGGAAACAAGGCAGGGAAAGGCAGCCAAGGGACCCTCCCTAGTTCCTTGGGCTGTAAAGGGGATGTGGGGAGAACATACTTTCAGATTTGTATGATTCTGTTAATATAAGTAACCCTACAGTAAAGTACAATTGGCTCATCTGACTATTTTCCTATCTGGTTTGCCTTGCAAGGCTGATATTGATCTTACAAGGCTGAAAGTATTTTTCTCCTCCACATCCCCTCTACAGCCCAAGAAACTAAAGAGGGTCCTTCTGAACTTCTTACCCTGCCACCTTCCTGTTGGCAGCGAACTTACCTTTTATCTGACCATTTCCTTGGCTGTCTCTTTGCCCTGTCTCCGAAGGTCATTCCCACATACCATTACAACAGGTGAATACTCAAGAAACAAGAATGGTTCCTCCTACAGTAATATTGCAGAAAACTGTTAAACCCCTGCTTTTCTGTGGAGCCTTCAGGACTGAAGAACAGTATTAAGACAATTATTATGGCATTTTTCCTGTAAATTGGAAGGAGGGGACTATAATGTTATATGTACTGGGCTATTATGGTCATTTTATCGATCTAAGTAAGAAGAAAATCTAAAGGACAAAAATCACTAATTTGGAAGGGATACCACCCCAAGTCATTAGCTGGCTGTCAGTACTGTATAGCAAATTCACTACTACAACATTGGTATAGCCTGTATTTAAAGTTCTTTTAGAAGGAAATTTCTATCATTTTCTGTTCTGTTATCAAAAATCTTGTACAATAGGAAATGCTGCCTAAGGTTATGTGAAAATCCTTTTATTTTCTTTTGCAATTTTGGTGTACTGGTTTGAGTTCTGTAGTCTGGAGCAACTGAAAACAAATTGTTTTCCTGCCTCAGTTGTAGGCATCTGAATTTCTAGAGGGAATCTATTTCATAACATAGGCCTATGATGGAAAGCTAGTGCCTCCAAACCTCTGCCCTCTCATCTCATTAAAGTGTGGTATTAAAAGCAGCTTCTGTACAAATGACCTTCTTGGGTGGGCTTAATCCCTGACAATGCTTGTTTTGGGGGAAAGCACTTCAGAGTTTTCAACATCTGTTCATAAAACTAAACATATTCTACTCCTTCAAACTTTTTTGTAAGTTACTTGCTCTTTATGTCTCAGTTTTCTTCACTTCCTCTGAATATGTTTCAATACAGCATCTCAGTACTTTTCTTAAATTGAAGATTCCAGCTTTGGATGCAGTGAGAATACAAGAGTCTTAAGATTAGAAGATCAGTCTGAGTCTGGGCTGGCCGATCCCAAGAACAATGTACAAACCAACCATCTTTCAGTGAGAAATAATCTGGTACAGCAAATGGAAGAGAGAAAGAAGTACAAGTTTTTAATTTGAGACTGCTATGCACATGGGCCTGGAATCCTAGAGTTTATAGTCACTGGTTTTCATTTCATTAAAGTGTTTTCTACTATACACAATTAAAGCTGTGTCCTTGAATCTATGGCTGTGAGCCAAAGCTCAGGTATTGTCTGGATGAAGCCTGATATTGTATCTGATGATAAACTTTAGAATTGCACTCAGTTGGCACCATATTGTTGACTCATGTGAAACTGCTGGCTTACAAAAAGGTCTAGATCCTATTTGCATACATTGCAAAAAAAAGATATCAGGTGTTTCCCATTCTGAATTTGTGCAACTAATTCTTCCCATCAAAATGCTGACCTTTTTACTAATTGAAATTCGTTTTATCTTTAAAATATGTATACGGCTTCCCATCTTAAACAGTATAACTGTGGGTGACTATCAACAATCAGAGCCCTATAAATAAGAGATAAAAACAAAACCCACAATTTGTTTTTAAAAAAATCACATTCCATCCTAGGTGCCATTATAATCCAGTACCAAATACACACGTGGTGGGATCAACTCCCATCTTTTTAGAGTTGTTTCTATAACATGTCAAGATCAACCTTGTTCCTGTTTTATTTATTACAGATTTTAAATATTGTATATAACTAATGTTGTTTACAGAGTATTCTTCCACTTCTTTATTGGAATCATTTTAAAGATAATAAGCTACATTGGGTCCATATGATTTTACTTTCTAGTTCATAGGTTACATTTTGGAGGTTATTGCTCAACAGTTCATGCTCATTATAATGTGGTAACTGCTTTGAAAACTATTATGAAAAGTTAAAGAAAAACTTGCACTGTTTGGGATAGTTGCAGGACTAAAAGTCCTAGCTTGAATATTGCTAGCAAAAGCAGATTAATAGGTTATTGGAGTGTTGTTATCAAAGTTAATTAAACAAATGGTATAATCCTAAATAAAGGATTTTGTTTGGGAGTAAATCCTGTTGAATTCAGTGAACTCATTGAAAAGAAATATGTACAGGACTGTCAGATAAATCTATTTAATTCTAACTTAATCAAAGCAAATATCACAGTAGAAGACATCAGGAACTTAGTTTGCCTTAAGGTACGGATGAAGCACAGATTTTCCACTAAGTAATTCATCCATCCTCATTTACAACCTGGAACTAAGTTTTGATCCGAAGAACCCCAAATTGGGGAAGGCTGTGTTAGGTTGCCAAACTGTGTTTCCAAGTTATACCTTAAGTACTGAATCCATGCCAAGTTTTGCATAAACCTAATCCCAATGAAAATGAAATGTATTTTTGATAAGCAATAAATTCTAAAGCCTGGGAGAAAATAAAATGTATTAAGCAAGAGTGAATTATATTTACACCAACTGTTGAGCCTTTACAGCATATGAGTAACACCATGTGCTTACCAAGTAAATGACAATTGGGTCCAAAAGAATTCCCCAGAGAACTGATAATGGCAAATAGGAAAAAAGTCTGTCTGAATAAGAGTGGAGATAGATGATCATTTTCTCAAAGAACTGGAGATGTTTGGAAAGGAACTGTATGGCCCATGGCATGTTTTTGTATCTGACAAACTAACTGTGTTTTCCAAAACCTTTCAAAACCTCTTTGGCCTGAAAGAAGAACAGAGAAAAAAAAATGGATGTGTGCATCAGAAGTGACTCAACACACAGCTACTATTGATGCCATAGATTGTTTCCACTTTCTTCCAGAGGGATCTTCTCCCCCACACCCCACCCTCTGGTGGTGAATGTCATTAAATTCTCATATTCTCTTAAAACTTGGATTCTCTTACATTCTTATTTCTTCCTGTGCCAAACAAGACCCAAAGAGTGTGGATAAGGAACATTTATGAAGATGATGGTGCTAAATGCCTAATATTTGATGTAACCATATAGTAACAGAGGCAAGGATTGAGGGATGTTATGAAACAGCCACACATTGGTCAAGGAGTCCAGAGAGAGAATATGGAATGAAAAGTGGCTTTGATCCCCCACGTCAAAGATTGCCCTGGGACATTTCAATAGCTCTTTCTCTAAGAAACCAGTTTTTTTCCCAGGAAGTTAAAGATGCTGCTGGGGTAGATACTTTATATATAGACTACCTTACAATAAACAATAACTTCTACAAAAATCAAGACTCTGGTTCTGTACACATGGATGCCCCAAGATCAAGCATTTCTTTCTCCTACCCTTTTGTTGAAATGGACTGCTTCCAGATGTTTTCTCATCTGGCTAATTAATTGTACCTGAGCTGTGTTTATAAACAATCTTTCAGTTCACACATTGCACATGCAGCCTTTCAACATATCAGTATTGTGAAATGGCTCATGCCACAATAGTAGGCATACAGGAAAACTTAACTGCATGCTTTGTATTTGCATAAAAGTACTTGGCGAAGTCATAGTTTCCCCAAGTTTAAAGGAAAACCAGAATGCCAGCTGGTAAGTAGTTAAATTCTAGTTAGGTTCTTGGTGTTATCTGAATTTGGTTGCTTTCTTGCAGCTCTTTTGTTACCAGGCTAAACAACATCAAACCTACATAGGAGAATGAGTCAGAGACATGCTGATAATAGCTTGTTATGTTTGACACTAGGTTCAGACACTGAAAAAATTAAAGAACATGGACTTCCTCCAAGGTTAGAACAAAATAAGGCTGCAATACCCAGGTTGTAATCTAGTGAATTTGGCTAGTAAGCTAGGATCAGTGAAGCTAACTACAGTACAGAATGTGTTTTATTTTATGGGTTGAGATCTGCAATGTATAAAACTTGTTCTGTTGTGTGTGTAGATCTGAGAACAGAGAAACAGTTAGTCCCTGAGCTAACAGAGATTGAGATCAAGCTCTTCAGAAAGCAATAATGTGTTTCTTCTCTTTTCAGTTTTATTCAAGATCTGACTTTGCCATATAAATAAAGATTTTGAAATTGTAATGAATCAGTGGTGTTAATCATGGGGGAAAGAGCTAGCTTTTAGCCTGACTTGTCATCAAATCAGGCAGCAGAACAAGAGATTTGCCTCTTCCCTGGTAAATCAGTGGCAGAGATTATTTCTCTGGAGTAAAATAGATGATAGCAACATATCTACTCAGTTTTCCCCAAGAGTTGTGGAGTACAGTAGTATTGTGGGAACCAAGGCCTAAGCAACCAAGACCAAAGCATGTATCTGTTCCAAACCAGTGTTTGAAGTCATGTAGGGACATGATGGGTATTTCTTTTTTTCAACTTTCCCTGAAAGGATGGATACACATGTAGTTTGCCTGAGTTAAAATATAATCTAAAGCAGTAGGTTAAAAAAGGGAAAAGTTTTATTTTCATTAAGAAGTAAAGCAAAGTCGGCTTCCGGTTCCGGATCGCGGCACCAGCAGTCGTACAGAGAGATCTGTCTCTCCCACCGGCTGCTTTCCCTCCGCCGGTAGACCCTTAATCGGGTCGAAAGTCGCCCCGTAGAGGCGACCACCGTTAGAGGAGGCTCCTGCTCGACTGGGGAAGAGCGGCGGCTCTCCCCAGTTCGAGCTATCTCCTTAGGGCCGCCGGAGGAAAAGATCGCCCAATAAAATGGACGATCACTTCGTCGCACCAGCTGAAAGCCAGAAGAACATCTAAGCGAAAGAACCCCCGTGGAGAATCCGGGTGAGACCTTTCCTACCCCTTTTTTTTCCCTAACTACTTTCCTGTCAAAAGCTTTCTTTGAACTATTTCCCTGTCGTGAGGAAGCAGCGTTTGGGCAATTGGGAAAAACAGCTTTGGAAAAAAAAAATATAAATAAAAACCAGTCAATTTTGATGGACTATTTAAATTTTGGAATACTGAGGGGACCTGAAAACATTTTATTCTTGACTATTATTGTTACAACTACGCATTTATTATTTTGAGCCCTTTCTTCATCTTTTTCAACACGAAAAATAAAAAATCTATTATTTGGAAAGGAAAAAAAAAGAAAAGAAAAGATTTTGTGGTTTGCTGAGGACATCTTGTGTCGAAAAGTGGTACTGCAATTATATTTCTTTATGGCTGGGAATGGCTATGACCTTCAAAGGGTGATAACCACAAGATAATGGATGCAGCTGGCCTATTGAGAATTGAAGGTGAATACTTGCCTGATTCTTATGAAGTAGAGCCTTCTTTAAAGATTAAAAAGCCTTATTACTATCGATATGGAATTTAATACACAGCTGGACTATGAACCTATATTGGAAAAAATTTTGGAAGCTGCAAAGGATGTGAGTTCCTATTTTCAATCCCTTTTCCCTACACTGAGAGATACCGTGGAAACCACAAAACAAACTAATTTTATTCAACTTCAAATACAACCTATCGAGAAGTCTGATGACTATACAACAACTTTAACAGAGATGTCTGAAGCATCAATACCAACAGAGACTGACACTCAGATACAACTTATTGAAAATCGAGAAAAGGTGGATAAACAATTGGCAAATATAACATGGAATAAAACAGCTTTTACCATCCAAAGGCTATTAGAAGAAAGGAAAGAGAACTTTGACCAATTTGAAGCGTTAAAGAATATGGATCTTTTAATATTGTGGTTTGATTATGTAGGAACCTTACTATGGAAACCACTATGGCATAGAAAGAAGCCCAGAGTTAGATTTAAAAATGTATTTTAAAGTCTTATTTAATGGGATTAAAAAGGCTTTGATTTCTTGACTGACTTAACAACTAATGGAGCACGTGAAATTTTTAAGAGGATACCCTTTGTAATATTACTTTGTTTTAGATATGATATGTATTGGAGAAGTAAACTTTATCTACTGGTTTAAAAAGATTTTTATAGATATAGAGGCATTGATAGAATATATATTTAAATTAGATAGAAATTTATTTGTTGGCCTGATATTTTTATTTTAAGAGAATTATTTGGAAATAAAAGGAGAATAAGAGGGATGGGTGATAAGAGAAAAAATGGTATCAATGAAGAAGATATGGGAATGTTGTTGCGAGAACAATATACCAGATATAATTATGTAAAAAAAAAAGGGCACCCGAAGTGTTAATAATATGTCTATTTAAGGCTAATTGAAATATAGTAATTGTAAGTTAGTAAAGCTTAAAAACAGGATCTGGACTTTTAGAATTGAAATGTAACTGATATTTGATAGGATCGTTTGAAACTTATATAGAATTTATTAATTTGAATATGTAAGATTAAATGAGGGAATTAGAGAGGGAAGTTTAAAAGATTTGATTTGAGTTATATATTTATGATTGTCCTTCTTTTTTTTTGGATGTTTAATATACCCACCTCCATGGTGGTTCCTAAGCACCTTAATGTAACCCCTGTACCCCTATAAAATCTAATAAAATATATTTTTTAAAAAAAAAGAAGTAAAGCAAAGTCATATATTGTATAAGGCCATGGCTTTCTAAACATGGTTTGTTTAGATATTACATCACAATTTGGATGAATACTAGATTTGTTGGTGTTTTTGTGCTGCCACAAAGAAGAGGTAGTTAACTTATTTTCCAAAGAATCAGAAGGCAAGACAAGAAACGATGGAAACTAGTCAAGGAGAAAAGCAGCCTAGAACTAAGGAGAAATTTTCTAACAGTGAGAATAATTAACCAATGAATGGCTTGTCTTCAGAAGTTGTGGGTGCTCCATCACTGTAGGCTTTTAAGAAGAGACTGGACAGCCACTTGTCTGGAATTGCATAGAGTCTCCTGTTTGTGCAGGGTGTTGGACTAGAAGACCTCCAAGGTCCCTTCCAATTCTGTTATTCTGTTCTGTTCTATATCTCTTTCTTGCTAGGTAGTGGTTGAATACATTATGGCAAATATCAAGTCCATGCAGCTGGCAATATGAAGGAAGCAAAAATGATGCAGATTTCAATAAAATATCTTTAATGCTAATATGGGAGTAAAAATAATCTCAGAAAGTATAATGGGAATTTCCCAGCTTCTTTTGTGGTTGAATTAATTGAGGTGGAATCTCTTTGAAATGCTTTTTCCCAGATATCTTCTCACCTGGGTTGAATATGTCACCTGACTTGCCCCCAGCTTTCCCACAATCTGTCACATTGGGCAAAAGTTGGTTGCCTAGTTTATGTAGGCATCTGTTTCTGACAGAAGACATTAAAATTATTAAACATGTGCCATGATGTCACAATGTAAACTCTGCCCTTCTGTATTTGGATTACATTCAAATATTAAGGAGCAAAGTTTGTTATGTAAAGTTAGGACACGTGCTTTGTCACTTGCCTACTCTGTCCCCCTCTCCTGGCAAATCCCTACAACTCATAGTAGATGGGTTTGTTCAGCATTTGTGCTAAGCCAAAACTGAATCACATTGTGATTTCAGTTTAATGTATGAATGCAATCTGTATAGTTTAAAAAGCAACAAATTGAGGAAAATAAATGACAGGGATTTCCCAGGATAAAAATATTAAAATGTGCCCAATTGTCCATGGACCCAGGCAAAGCAAGTGTAGGAGAACACACTTATATGATACAAAGGGAGGGGGGATATTGTAGGAGGACAACCCCCCCCCCAGAGAAAGACATATTTTGGGAATATTAAAAAGCAGAATATTATATTTCCCCAAAGGATCTTAAAGGCAGAAAAGCAGGCCCAGTTTTTCTTAATAGCCCCAAGCAGAAACTAGGCAGAGGCCAGGTCTGTAGAAATGCAGATTTGATAATCCTATCCAGAAAGGTTGGAGCCAGGAAGCTAGAAGCTGATGAGATTAGAAAGACAAAGACCCCTAAAATCTGCATACCCCACCCAAACTCTAATGACATGACCTTTAGGACATAATAAGATTAACCCACCACCATCAAAATACCAAAAGAACATGCTCAAAAGCTCAGGTCAAAGTTCATGCCACAGGAACAGGAAGAACAACTCCAAACACAAAAGCCCAAGAAGGTATAAAAACCCACCACTCCCAGCAACATGTGGTCAGTTGCTCCAGAGCCTCATGTCTTGTGATTCTGCTCTTCAATAAATTACAACCTTCTTTCTAAAGCAGTCTCCATTTCGTTTATTCCCGGCTTGGACTGGATCCTGATGAAGATTTTTCATTCAACACAAGAAAGAAGATCAAAACAAATGTAATAATAATAATAATAATAATAATAATAATAATAATAATAATAATAATAATAATAATAATAATAATAATAATAATAATAATAATAATAATAATAAGAAGAAGAAGAAGAAGAAGAAGAAGAAGAAGAAATAATAAGAAGAAGAAGAAGAAGAAGAAGAAGAAGAAAGAAGAAGAAGAAGAAGAAGAAGAAGAAGAAGAAGAAGAACAACACAACAACAGCAACAACAGCAGCACAAACAGCAACAACAACAACACAACAACAACAACAACAACAACAACAATAATAATAATAATAATAATAATAATAATTAATAATAATAATAATAATAATAATAAATAATAATAATAATATAATAATAATAATAATAATAATAATAATAATAATAATAAAGTTGGAAGGGACCTTGGAGGTCATCTAGTCCAACCCCCTGCTCAGGCAGGAAACCCTATACCATTTCGGACAAATGGCTGTCCAGTCTCTTCTTAAGAACTTCCAGTGTTGGAGCATTCACCGCTTCTGGAGGCAGGTTGTTCCACTGGTTAATTGTTCTAACTGTCAGGAAGTTTCTCCTTAGTTCTAGGTTGCATCTCTCCTTGATTAGTTTCCATCCGTTGCTTCTTGTCATGCCTTCAGGCGCCTTAGAAAATAGCTGTGAAGAGATAGATTTATACAATCAATCAAATATTAGAGAAGTTGGTACTTTCTCAGCATTTTAGACAGACAAGAAAAAAGACTTGCACCCATCATTGCAGTTCAGGCAACAGCTAGAGACGAATTGATTAGTAAACCCCAGATGTGCTAAGCTAGAAGCTGTAAGCAAGTAGGATGCAAAACAAAAACAAAAACAAAACCCAAAGAGCTTTAGTAAGAGGTTTTTTTAAAAAAAGACTGAGAAAAAATGGACATATTGCTAAAAATTAGCAAAAATATTCTTGCAGTTTAAGCTAGCAACATAAGAATTACTTTTGATTTATGACACATACTTGCTCCAAACATATGGAATGGCTGTGTTTTAGACTATGAGTTATGTCTGTCTTCCCAGCAGTCTTTGAAAAGTCCCCAGATTTGAGTAATTATAGTATTTTATTAATTCACGGATTTTCGTCTTCTGTTTTTTACAGTTTTCTCTTGATGCTTTCATGTGTTTTAATGTTGAATTAGCATTGCATCTAATAATATATACTTCTTTTTTAATGCTTTTATTAAGTTTCATTATAAGATAAAATTATAGAACAAATAAATGCTAGAAAAATAAGAAAAGGAAAGAGAAAGGTGCAAAGAGAGGGGAAAAGTAGACCTCTGACTTTCTTTGGTGCAGTAGATTATAAAAATGATACATCAGTATTTTGCTTTATATTTCACAACATTTGCTAGGTAATATGAAAATGAACAAATTTACATACCTAAGGAACTACAACCAATCGGAACTTCATTGCCAGCCAGTAACCCAGTGCCTGAGACTATTACGTGAACATACACCTTAAAAATGTAGGCTAATGAGATCTGTATTTGAACTTCTTTATCAAGCCAACCGGTCATTATGATGGGCTATCAGCTGGTTGGATCAAAAATTGCCCCTTCAGAACAAAACAGTAATACATTTGTCAATGTCAGTGTCAAGCCCAAGCCCAAAGACAAGACAGCAAAATCCAGTTGAGCCCAACCTTTTATTTGCTTACACCTAATGGACAGAATCTTGCCAAACTAAAGCTGTAATGATCTAACTTACTAGACATATCCTGAGAAATTCTAGGGTATGGCTACCCTGAACATCTTCCCTCTTACCCCATCCAGCTTGGGGTTGTGCAATTTCTTAATCCAGTCCTCTTTTTAGGAAAGCTCTGTGTTGCCAAAACTCCTGTCCATTGATTCTCCAGAGACACATTCGATCACAATCAGAAATTGAAACAGTTTTACCTTATTTTACTATTTTTTAGAAAAATGAAGAAAGCTTGCAATGTATCACATGTCCAAACCTCCAGCAATGACATCTGATCATAAGGGGCTCATTCCACTTGAGTAACAGAATTCTGCCATTATCTGGAAGTGTACTCAATTAAGAAGATTGGCATAGTGGTGCTGGAAAATGAGAATGACAATAGGTAAGGATATTTTGGATCAGGGAGAGGAAGCTTTATCTGGGCTATAACTGCCTCCAGTTCTTCCTGAGTAGGAGCTATTGGAACCTCAACAATTCAGAACTTACCATCTCTGACACTGATTTAATAAAAAAAAAACCAAAAAGTATCACAAAGCCTGTTTTATCTGTCTCTGGCAGCACTAAAGAGTTGCAGGTATCCGTAGTATTGTAAAACAAAGCACTGTGAGAATTTGCAGTTGGATGATTGTCAGTAAGACTAACCAATTCTGTTATCTGGCTCTTTATTCATTGTAGCTCAACACTGCCTCAGTATAAAATTTGCATTGTTATTATTATTAGAGGCACCAGTCAAAGAATTGGCAAGTTTGTTTAAATTACTATATGAGGTCCATCCCCTTCATTGTTTCTTAATAGGACTGCTTTTTACATAGAGCTGCCACTCACAATGCTTAAATAAAAAATAAAAGCCATAATTGGCAGAATACCCTTTCTGTGCAATACCGCTCTCTTTCTTCTTTCTTTCAAGTGCCAATTTTCAATCTATTGCCTATTTTAATTAGTTATGCCCTGCTTTTTTGCTTCCCTATTCTTACAGACCACTCAACCTGCAGCTAACTGTGGAAAGATCCTTTGGTCCCTAGCACCTGTGTGAGATTTAACTCCAAGCCAGATCAGCAACTTACCCTTTGTTCAAAAAAGTTGATTCCCAAGCATTAACAGCTTTGTTTCCTGAAAAGGTGGAATGTTCATAAACTGTATGATCATCTTAGTTCAGCAAAATGATAACTTGAAACTTTATAGTCAGAACAATAATATAATAATGATTTTTAGAGTTTTATTTACAAAGCATCAGTATGAATACTGGACATTGAAACCATATTAAAGACATGTGAATGAGCAACACCTTTTTTTCCCCTTCACCCTGGAAGAAGTAGTACTGTAGTCCAAAACAATAGTGCAATTTCAGTCTACTGTTACAATGAATGCTAACAAAGCAGTCAAGAAAAAAAGCAGGGGGCCCTACAAACCAAACCAGACCTGAAAAAAATAAGACCTCAATCTTCTTTTCCTAGTGCAAAAGTTGTAATAAGATTTGTTTGCTGCTGGGTTATTTCAGAGTGTAGATGCATCACTTTGGCCATTATGTGTGAACCTACTCAATATGGATTACACAAAGAACCATGATTTAAACCATCTTAGGTTATCATAGCGCTTGATCCCTGTCCTTGTATTTTAGTGAAGGTAAATCCTGATACTTACTGATGACGAGTATCAGAATTTACCTTCACTATAATACAAGGACAAGGATCAAGTGGCACGATAACCTAAGATGTTTTAAATCATGGTTCCTTGTATAATCCATAGTGAGTAGGTTCACACATAATAGCCAAAGAGATGCATCATGTGCAATAGCCAAAGTGATGATCATCAGGAAATATTGTGGGCCCAATTGGCAAAAGAAAGAGCAGGACCGTATTGGTTGGAAACATGTGGAAGAGGCCTTCATCCTGCATTGGATAAACAATGGCTAAAATGATGATGATGAAATCCTGATAAGGATCAGCTGTTGTATGCCTTCTCTCTCTCTCTCTCTCTCTCTCTCTCTCTCTCTCTCTCTCTCTCTCTCGCTCTCTCTCTCTCGCTCTCTCTCGCTCTCTCTCTCTCTCTCTCTCTCTCTCTGAAATGAATAGCAAAATCCAATATATTTATGTAAATGTCAATTAAGTAGGATGATAGGAAGTTGATGGATCTTCTAGGCCTTTTTAAATAATACTTTACATAATATTTAAATATACTGCACTAGAAACAAAGAAAAATATTTAAGATGCTCTCAATCTTTTGGGAGAAATCATTTTTTAGTTGTATCGTCATGATTAGATGATTTATGCATTTTCAAAAAAACAGAGTGTGCTCCAAAACACGAGGATCCTGATCCAAGTCTGCAGTTTTTAAAATTCCCATTGATTCATCCTCAGTTGGGATTTTATAACAAGATCAAAATATTGTAAATAGATGAACAGGCAGCCATTGTTGTATTATGGTGGAAGTATTGGATATAAAATAGAAGACCCAGATTTAAGTCCCTACTCAAAATTGCAGACCTCATTAAGAGACTTCAGATCAGCCTTTCTTGTTCAGCCCAACTAAGCTTACTACTGTGTTCTGGAGGGGATAAAATTAGAAGAAACATCCAAGTTTATTTATTGTTTGGCATATTCTAGACTTCCAAACTCCAGAAGCCAAACATCCAGGTGGCTTCACAAATTGAAAGAAACAGTATTATGTAAAAACAACCAATTTTAAAAACTATCATAATATTCTACCAGACACCTTCAATTCAAAGGGCCCATCCAAACACCCTAATACAAGACCTGGTGGGAAGAAATTCAAATTTTTAAAGATTGTTTGAAGGTGGGCAAGTTGGGAATGGTATGAATCTCAGTGTGTTCATGCATGCACTATTCCAAAGGGCAGGTGCTGTGACAAAGAACACCTGTTTCTGGATCCTAGCAAATGGCACTGCTTAATCAATGAGATCTTAAACAAAGCCAACTCTACCAGAATATACAGCCAACTCTACCAGAATATACAGGATAGACTGATATATTCGGGGGGGGGGGGTGTCCTTGATGCTCTCTGAGCTTGCTTGTTTTATTGCAGACATTTCATTACCCTAATTAGGTAACATCATCAGTCTATCTGATGAAGTTACCTAGTTAGATAATGAAACATCTGCAAGAAAACAAGCAAGCTCAGAGAGCACCAAGGACTCCTTATTTCAACCCTGAGCTACAAATATTCTCCTTCATTGATATATCAGGAGATGGACAGTCCCTCAAATAGGGCCTATATGACAAAGGGTATTATAAGTAATAACAAAGTTTGTTCATCACTGCTTGTGCTGCACATTCTACATCTGCTGTAGCTTTTGTGTGGTCTTCAAGGGTAGCCCTGGAAGATGCAGTAGATGCAGTAGACCAACCATGAGGTTACCAAAATATAAGGAGAGATCCTTGATTCAGCAACAGGAGTAACTGACCCATAAATTGAAAGTGCAAAAGCCTTCCTGGTCAGAACTGCCACATGCTTCTTCAACAGGATCTGAGAGTCTCGAATGAAGCAGTAAAATCCAATTTAGGGGAAAGGTAGAAGATCCCAAGAACTGGGTGGACTAAGCACCCCACAGTTTTATTGAGGATGAGCTTGATCTGTTCCTTCCCATTCAGCCTCAATCATTTTCCAGGCACTGGGGCAGACCTTGACTGCATCATTTGTTGATTGGGATGGAGATGTACAACTATCATCATCATATTCATAATGCCTGATACCAAACTAATGTAAGATCTCTCCCAGTGGGCTCATGTATAGTAGATATTAAACAGAAGGTAAGATAATTGATCCCTACGTCATCTCAAAGTCAGAGGCTGCAAACTTTACTTCCTTACCTCCACAATCAAATGAAAACAGCCATGAAGAAAGGAAGAGAAATGCTACTAAGAGTCTGTTGGAAGAGTCTGGAAAATTGGCCCTTAAAAGAATACAACATCACGCTGAACAGCAATTGATCTTCTTAGTTTTCTTTCCCACAAATCAGTGTTAGAACTGTAGGGTACTCTATCAATTAATGACTTGGAAAGAAAAGATTTTGCTTCTTTCCAGCTCATCATCTGTATCCACATCTTTTTGTCCCTACCTGCTAACTATCCAAAAAAGGAGAAGTACAAGCTCTGCCCAGGGACAACTGGAAGGTTAGAGAAGACACTTTCCATTTTAATGAATAAATGGTCTCTATCTGCTTAACATCACTCGTTTGTGTCTATAACAAATACAGGCAGAATCAATTTTCTTCCCTTCAAGTTGCTAATTAAAGGCCTTCTGTGATGTAATGTACTAGTGAATTGGCTGTTTGGATTATCCCTGCTTTCCCTGTACTATCACAAAGGCTCATCCTTTCTTTCCTGCACAGAGAACTTAAACAAAGCCATTTCTGAGACAGCCGGAAAAGGCCAAAGAATTGGGAAACTGGATCATGAGACTAAATAGGAAGTAACGATGTAAAGCTGTCTTTTTCAACCTGGTGTCCTCTTGATGTGTGGAATACAGTCCCCATCATCCTCAGCTGAATAGCCATTGCTCATGCTATTTAGGGAGGATAAGGAGTTATCATCAAACACATCAGAAAACCTATTAAACAGAGTTTAGAAGTTGTTAGCTGCCCAGAATCTTGGGAAAGATGATAGATAGATAGATAGATAGATAGATAGATAGATAGATAGATAGATAGATAGATAGATAGATAGATAGATAGATAGATAGATAGATAGATAGATAGATAGATAGATAGATAGATAGATAGATAGATAGACGGTAGGTAGGTAGGTAGGTAGGTAGATAGATAGATAGATAGATAGATAGATAGATAGATAGATAGATAGATAGATAGATAGATAGATAGATAGATAGAGAGAGAGATAGAGAGATAGAGAGATAGATAGGTAGATAGGTAGATAGGTAGATAGATGATGGATGGTACACTGCCATCTCTTCCACCTTCTGTCTTCCTGCTGTTGTAGGAGCTTTCTCCTGCTTGACCGGTAGCCTCTATCTGCATAAAGATCAGTTGCAAATGCATTGCATGACCTGTGGGGCTCCATAAAACATGTCCTGTTTTACTGGGCAGCTGCTCAATCCCAGACAAGTTTTGATAGTTGGCTCCAATCATCTGTCTAAATCATCCCCCAGTCACAGAAGTATTGTGACTGGCAAAGGGAAGATTGCTTGGGGGCAGGGATGTACTGTCAAGAACAGATAAGGGCAGCAAAACCATTTAGAGAATAGATGACTGGTGAAGAAGCAAGGAATTTATATTTTATTATTCTGGCTACAGAAGATATGCATCCCAAGCCAGCAGCTTCCAGAATCTCTCCCGGTGGCCTTGAGTTTTGAGGATCCATTTTCCCAAAGAAGAGCAAATGACTGTAAATGGTAAAGAAATAAGAGAACCATTGAGCTCATCAGTGAGTCTGTATGTGGGAGCTGACATTTCATCCTGTGAGATGCCAGCTTGTTAAGATAGTTAATTATTGTTAATTATTGTTTTAAATATGTTGGTGGCATTTTGAATGTTATTATGATTCATCCTTTGCTACAAGCTGGAACAGTTATTATGCAAAGTAATCCCATTCATTAAAGAAGTATTGATATCTTGTCTAGTCTTTGTGCATCTTGCCATACTCTCCTGTGTAGATAGCCTTCCAATTTCTGCTTATTATGATAAATTCTTCCTTCAACTCCAGTTAATTCACAAAACTTTTCAGACAAGGGTAGGTAACATGCACAAGGCCCTGAAACTCTACAGCAGGAATGTACAACCTTCAACTTCAATTCCCAGAATTCCCCCAGCTAACATGTTGAAGTTGACGGGTCTTAAAGTTGCCATAGTTGGATATCCCTGCTCTACAGTCACCAAAGTCTCCTCTGACCGTAACTACTAAGTACACTTCTTTGGTTTCTCATCATTTTGGGATGAAAATATCTTCACTTGGTTACAAAAGAAGACCTGGTCAAGGTTTCTAGTAAGAAAAGCAGATGACAGTCTGTAGGCACTCTGTAGCTATTGTAAATAACCTAAAGATATTACTGTTCAGCATAAAGACTCAGGCCATGTTATGAAGAACAATCATGGAAGCCTGAACCATGTTGCAACTTTGGAGATTCTGCTGCACAGGTAAAATTCTGAAGCCTAACCTCCTACCAAATATTTGTCCATCAGAGGTCTTTAACAGCTGAATGGCCTGAATGGAAGTACAGATTCCCCAGACATAACTATTGACAAACTTTCTCCCATTTTTTGCCATGAGTCTCAAGGAGAGTAATTTTAATTGTTGCTGCTGCAGATAAGAATGTATGTCTCCTTGTTTTAAAGAAAACTCATTCAGTATTCAGTACCCAAGAAAAACCTGTTTCTGAGATGCTGACCTTGGAAAGGGAAAAAGATAGACAACTTATTTGTTCTGCTCTCAGGTGCTTTGTCCACCAGTGGTACAATTACCATAGAATTATCACAGTACAATTACTATGGTATGCCATAGTACACTTGCAAAGGTTTATTGAATCACAGTTTGGATTCAGCAATACTTATTTTAGCATATTTCTTAATTCCAGTTTATAAGAGGTACGTGTCACTGATCAACATATTTTTCCCAACTAATTTAAGTGGAGGGGTTGAATTGAATTTGGATTAGTGATCAGAAAGTTAGCAAAACTTGTTCCATAGGTCCTTGATTCCAGAAAGATTTCCCAATGTAAAAAGTGAGAGAAATAGCAAGCAAAAGGTAGCTGTTGTGATTCCAAAGGAAGATTGCTTTTCAAAGAAACATGAGGCATTTTTCCTCTTTGAATCTTTTTAATTGCAAACATAACCTTGGCACTTACACGGACAGATGCCAGAAACTGAATTTCTCTCCCCTCCCTTATTTTACAGTCATGAATTACGTCTTCCAATTAGGCTGGAGGCCAAAGATTTATTTCCGTTTCTTTCCCGGGCTTTCCTCATGAATCTCCTCCCTTTCTGTCATCTGAATTAACTCTAAAAATACCAGACAGTTCTGCATATCTTGTCAAAGCAATAATATCCTATATTTACAGCGTTGACATTAGCAACCTATGTAACAGAAGACCTCAAATGTACACATTCATTTACAGACACCAAGCTCCTTTTTGTCTCCTACTTTATCACCTAAAAGTACTGGATTCTGACCAATCTTGTCATGGAATACTATTACAGATTTAGAAAGATATTTAAATAGGGGTTTAGCTATTCCTGGGGAGTTTTTGACCTTCTGTGGTTAATGTGACAGTTGGCATTTTTATCCATCAGTCATATTTCATTCTTCCTCAAACTGATTGTATATACTTCATTGAAGTGAGCATTCTTCATATAATTCATTAAGCTGAGTATCCAACATGAACCTTCAAAAAATATTTTAAAAGTAATGGACATTGGACTTTTAAGTTGACAGGCTAGGAAGTGAAAGGTTCTTTAACTTGCATGATTTCATACTGTCCTATTATAGTAGGGATGGACAGTTTTCCCAAGGGGCCATATGAGGAACTGGGATGGTTGTGGAGGACCGAACCAATAGCTCCCAGCTGTGCTCCACCCATGCTCCACTGTGCTTAGACTGAGAAAGTGGTGGCTGGCTGAGCCCAGATCTTCCTCAGGCTACTCCAGGTGAGGAGTGGATGCTGAACAGGTATAGAAAAGCACTTTCTCTCCTCACCCTCCTGCAGCTGCCAATTGATTGAAGGAGCACACAGCAACTGTGTAGAGGTGGACATGACTTGGCTTCTTCTCCCATCCCATGTGGTGCACTTATTTACATTTGATTTCTAATTTCCAATTGATCTCACGTGGTCCAGACAGGGCCAGCCAAAGGACCAAATGTGACAAAATTAGTGGATCAGAAGAATGCTGTGGATATAATTTACTTGGACTTCAGTGAGGCATTTGATAAAGTAGATCACAACCTACTACTTGACAAGATAGAAAAATGTGGGTTAGACAGCATCACCACCAGATGGATTCATAGCTGGCTGACCGGCCGTACTCAGCGTGTGGTCCTCAATGGAACCGCATCTACATGGAGGGAAGTATGTACTGGGGTGGCCCAGTGCTCCTCAACATCTTCATCAACAATTTGGATGAGGGGGATAGACGGGGAACTCATCAAATTTGCAGATGATACCAACCTGGCAAGAATAGCCAACACTCCAGAAGATAGGCTTAAGATACAGGAGGATCTGGACAGACTTGAACACTAGGTGCTATCCAACAAAATGAAATTCAATGGTGAAAAAAGTAAGGTTCTACATTTAGGCAAGAAAAACCAAATGTACAGGTATAGTATAGGGGGTACCTTGCTCAACAGTAATAACTGTGAGAGGGATCTCGGAGTCCTAGTGGACAATCACTTAAATATGAGCCAGCAGTGTGCTGCAGCTGCCAAAAAAGCCAACACAGTGCTGGGCTGCATTAACAGAGGGATAGAATCAAGATCATGTGAAGTATTAATACCACTTTACAATGCCTTGGTAAGGCCACACTTGGAATACTGCATTCAGTTTTGGTCACCACGATGTAAAAAAGATGTTGAGACTCTAGAAAGAGTACAGAGAAGAGCAACACAGATGATTAGGGGACTGGAGGCTAAAACATATAAGGAACGGTTGCTGGAATTGGGTATGTCTAGTTTACTGAAGAGAAGGACGAGGGGGGACATGATAGCAGTGTTCCAATATCTCAGGGGCTGCTACAAAGAAGAGGGAGTCAAGCTATTCTCCAAAGCGCCTGAAGGCAGGACAAGAAGCAACGGATGGAAACTAATCAAGGAGAGAAGCAACCTAGAGCTAAGGAGAAACTTCCTGACAGTTAGAACAATTAACCAGTGGAACAACTTGCCTCCAGAAGCTATGAATGCTCCAACACTGGAAGTTTTTAAGAAGAGACTGGACAGCCATTTATCCGAAATGGTATAGGGTTTCCTGCCTGAGCAGGGGGTTGGACTAGATGACCTCCAAGGTCCCTTCCAACTTTATTATTATTATTATTATTATTATTATTATTATTATTATTATTATTATTATTATTATTATTATTATTATTATTATTTATTATTATTTATTATTTATTATTTATTATTTATTATTTATTATTTATTATTTATTATTTATTATTTATTATTTATTATTTATTATTTATTATTATTACTATAATGGAGGCCGTAAAATGCCCAGGTCTTTTCTATACTTTTCTTTTGGTTTCATATTAATATGTATGTAAGAATAATTTGGAAAACAAGACATTAAATGTAAGGATCTCAATGTGATGTTGAATTATATTCCTAAAACATGTAGTTTTACCCCTTATGAAGAGCTTTGCCTTTCTTGAGCTTAGAATACAGAAAAGAATGATAATTTTATTTCACTGGAAAGAAATTTAGCATTGTGATTTTAAGGAATGAATCCAAAATAGAAATTTGTTATCTAATTTTGAAAAGACTCATTGCTGTAAAAATAGTTATCTTGTGATATGGCCCAGATTTAATGATTAAAATTAATCCTTGATTAATTTCCCATAAATATTTATACTTCAGTGGATTTTTTTTCCATTTATTTTTGTTGTTGCTGCTATGTTTACTTCATGTAACCATTATTATACATTTATTTTTTCACTATTACTAATATTCAATGTACACTTTCTTCTTGTATTTCACTAACAATAAACATTATTTTTAAATGATCGCTAGAAAAAGTTATTTGTTGGGTCAACTTACAAAAAGATGTGTTCTCTCTGGTTCAGCTTGCCCAGTGTTTCTCAACTTGGACAACCTTGTGATGTGCGGACAATTCCCCAGCCAATATGACCATTGCTAAGAATTCTTGGAGGTTGAATCCACATATCTTAAAATTGCCCATATGACAGGAAGAAGTAAAAACATAGTTTTCAGAATCGGGCTGTTTCTATTCTAGCTCATTAAACCATTTGGTATAAAACAATTCTCTGACATTTGAGATTGACTTCTCTCTTGATTTTTCTGATTGATAAGCTTGTTTTTGATGTTCTAGCTTTAGACTGTACTTACTGTATGACAAGACTGGCTTGACAGATATTTTGATGTAATATTCCAGTTAGCCAAGTGCCAAATATGAAGCCAAGATACTCTTTGCTCTTCATAAATAGATCATCTTCATGATTATCATCCCCTATATACATGGACATGTTTTCTTGGTAACATTATGCAAATGGTTTGCCTTTGCCTTCTTTTGAGTTTTTCTTTCCCTCAGCTTCCTTGTCTAATTTGCACTCCTACAATTTCTTGCTGGTCTCCCAATCCAGGATCTATGTAGGGCCAACTCCTCTTAGCTTTTCAAGATTGGGCAAAGTTAGCTATATATATATATGTATGTATGTAATATAGAGATAGATAGATAGATAGATAGATAGATAGATAGATAGATAGATAGATAGATAGATAGATAGATAGATAGATAGATAGATAGATAGATAGATAGATAGATAGATAGAGATATGCTAGAGAGGAGAGAGAAGAGGGAGAGAGAGAGAGAGAGAGAGAGAGAGAGAGAGAGAGAGATGATAGAGATAGAGATAGCCAGTGTTGTCTAAAGACACTTCCATATTCATGTGGCCAGCATGACTATACACCATGGCATATGGAACACTGTTACCTTCCCACCAAAGTGGTACCTATCTATCTACTTGCGTTTGCATGCTTTTGAACTGCTAGGTGGGCAGGAGTTGAGGCAAGTAACAGGAACTTGTTCTGTTGTTCAGTGCTTGGGTCTCAAATCTGGGTTATCAGCTTTCCAGCTGACAAGTTCAGTATCTTTAACCACTGAATCATTGTACCCTTCTAATAATGAAAGTCATCATAATAAAGAATGCTGAAGAAAAATCCTGCTAATATACAAGTTACTACTTTCACTTGTAGGGGGGGGGAGTTTACTGTATTTTCCCCTTCCTGATTTCCCCAAATCAAGAGGATTTGGGATGGGAATTTTAAAGTATTACCATAAAGGATGGATGTTGTATAGAATTCTCACAACAGTAGTAAAAAGAGGGTCTTGGACATGGACATGATGAAAATATTAAAGAGTTCTTACTAATAAGTAAGTATTGCACTATCCTTAGTTCTGCTGATCTGCAACCATGAAAAAGAATAATAAAAACAAACCTACCTCCATTCGCAAAATATTAAAAACGTAAAATGAAATGCAATCTTCCTTGCCCGGAATCAACTCAGGGAGAGTCATCCACCTTGTCATTTGAAAAGCGCACCTTGAATTCCACCGTCTTAAATGGATGGTGATTGAGTCTTAATTCCACCAAGAGATCTGTTGCTAGTTCAGGCTAATAGTTTATTATTATCTCTGACAGACCTCTTTGCATCAAATCCCATTTTACAGCCTTTTATAAGAGATATTTATGTAGCAAAACAGAGTACATTTGAAGAGGCCTTTTCCCAGTTCAATAACTGTTTTTTCACAATGCCTGTTAAGTCAGCTGTTACTGCAAAGACAAACTCTCTGTGCAGATCCAAATCAAACAGAAGCTCATCTTTAGGGGATGCCCCAGGCTCAGTCAAATAGAACAGTTTCCCATGGAGGACACCAGGGTTCCATACTAATCGTCCTTATTCTTTTATCAGTGTGCTTTGTTGTGAGCACTGAGCACTACCTCATTATTATGCTTAACACGAAATGTGAAGAAAACTGTCATTGCTAGGTGTGTTTACACTGCCGCAAGTAACTCTCATGTTTAGCTAAGGAGGAAAATACTGCACGTTGCAAAGAAAACAGATAAACAGTGTCCACATTAATCCTCTTTAATGAGCGTCCACTGAAATCTAACAAAATTGCAAACCTCTTTATGAATCCTTTCAGTTTTTTCAGAAGAAGCACGAAATTGTGGATAACAACCGAGAGAAGAAAAGGATAGGAAACGAGGTTCCATTGCACCAATCTGTCCCTGGAGATTCATCTTTGGGCTTCCTGTCCCCCCCATTTTAGGTTGTTTTTATTTAATATAAAGAGATGGAAAGTGGATTTTCCCAAAGTAAAATAACATAAGAGTCATACCCTGTCCAAATATGGTGCTCAGACTCATTCTTAGAAATTAAAAATGGTGGGTGATTGTAATCCAATGCTGTTGAACATGTATCTACCCATCAGCCCCTCCTCAAAGGGGGAGGGATAAAATGAAGTAGTAGCAACCCTGCAGTTTTGGGTAAATGGTGCTTTGTGAATGGACACATCCAAATGTGATAATTTGTGAAAAGGGAAGCCCTCCCACAGGACATGTGCCCCTGCCATTATTTCAACATACAAAAGATGGGACTTTGTTTAAGCTTGCCTAAGTAGCAGCTGACAATGAAATTAAGTTTATTTGAGAGAAGAAAACAGCAAAAGTAGAAGTAATAAGATCTGGAACAAATGTAAAAGGACTACAATCAATAAAAAAAACAGTGGCCACTGAAATGTAGAGGATTTTAGATTTAGGATGTCTATGAAGAACAGGAAAATATCTTATGGAGGAAAGATACAAAACTGATTGAGACTACTGTTTTCTTGGAAGAGCATTTAGGATGTGGATCTGGAGCAGAAACCATATGTAATCTCAAATCATTCACATTACAGACTGCCTGGATTCTAAACAGGGATGCCCCTAGACCAGGGGTAGGCAACCTTGGCTCTTTTATGACTCATGGACTTCAACTCCATAGCTGGCTCAGGAATTCTGGGAGTTGAAGTCCACGAGTCATAAAAGAGTCAAGGTTGCCTACCCCTGCCCTAGACCAACCTTGTCTTTCTTATCAGTTAGAGGACATAATGTTTTCAATTTAAAAAAACTGCTTCTCCGCTAAATGGATTGCAATGCAGACAAACGGACCTATCCTTAAGATCATCCCTGCACCTGGGATGGGATCCATAATGTTAAGACTATCTATGTTTGCCTTTGTCTATTTCTGCAACAATAGGTTTCCCTCAAGCTCAATTAACATTTGCCTTACCTTAAAAGCTAAGATACTAGGCATAAAATGTTAATTAGGAATGGATGGATCTTTGTTCTTTTGCATAAGTTCATTTGAAAATCAGATCTATCTCATTGCTACATTAATCTGAAACTTTAAAACAATTTTCATGCATTTTTCAAAATATTTACGCACAAAATGTGCATTTCTGAATACATTTACTCTCAAAATAAATATTAAAAAGGGATTTTATTTAAATATGCATTATTAAATTCATGTTGATATAAATTCAAAGAGTGAAAAACCAAAGGGCAGCCACTTCATGATCTGAATAATTAATCCGGGTGGTGCATTAAAGATTGTTTCACACTGAAATTTGCATCTTTCTCAAGCATATCCCCCTCATCTATTCACCACACCTATCTTATTTAGAGCCTAGTCTAAGAATGCTGTCTGAAGAAGCTTTAGTGTCAAAGCAGCTTGAATGGGTCAGACTAGCAGTCTCCGCAAAAGCCTTTTTTTTTTGTCCTCAGTATAAGATAAGAAAGTATATGCTGAATAAGAAAGTGACAAATTTTTTATTCATGGCACAAGCTATACTTGATTCAGGATACACTAAGATCTGTAGAACTCCAATTCATCACCCAGGGACTTCTTAAGCTCTCTCTCTCTCTCTCTCTCTCTCTCTCTCTCTCTCTCTCTCTCTCTCTCTCTCTCTCTCTCTCTCTCTCTCTCCCTCCCTCCCTCCCTCCCTCCCTCCCTCCCTCTCTCCTTCTGTGTTTGTGTATGTTGTATATACATTTCAGAAGATTATTCATTCTCATATTTCTCTCTCTCTCATACACACACACATATTAAGTTGTCTTTTATGAACAAAACTGCTTTCAAATTATAAATTCTCAAGGTATTAAAACCAAAAGTCATAACAGTAAAATGAGCAATAAATAAAGGCAGAGCACAGCAAAGATACTAATTAGAAACAGAATTTAATCTAGTAAAACTGATAGCATCAGATATACCGCTAATAATTAGAACTGCATCTAAAGAACTTATTTTTCGTTAAGGGGAAATTCATTTGGGAAAAGAAAAGTTCTAGAAAGCAGCACCATTGAAAACACTCTTGTTTCTTGTAGCTGCTAGCCAAATAGATCTTACAGGAAAGCAGACACGTAGGGCTCCTGAGGCTGATCCCAAGATGGTGAAGGCAGTATTCCCTTCCAGCTTCATCTCCAATTATTTCATTATGCCACTTGAAATGCAAAGACGCAAGATTCTTCACCTGTACAGTAGGCATAGCTTGTCTCCAGTTTTTGCTACCATATGGATGAGGCCAAAAAATAATCTTGGCTTCCTTTTTTTCCCCATATCACTAAGAGCTATTCTTTTGTTTATTCAGGGATTTTTATTTGTAGATTTTTCAACATAATCCAAAATGCAGGACATGTTTTTAAAGTTTCAGTTTGTGTTCTTGCAGCAAGCTGTATCTTGTTCATCTTTATTCATTTGGATTCAATGTACTATGTCTTGCAAATTTCACAGGATTTAGCTAAAAATCCTCCCCCCCCCATCCCTTATCATGGAAGAATAGCAAGCAGCAAGAATAACAACAACAACAACATAACAACAACAATATATTTAGCAACAACAGTTGTTAAAAAGCAGTGTGAAATGAAGAACTTGTGAAACTGTTATTTGATTTTCTATCATTATTCTTTGGCTGTTGCAGACAACATTTTTTTACATGGCTGCTGTCATGCCTGTTATCTGGATTGTTGAAAACTCTGCATAAAGAGATCTAAGGTCTTCAGGAGCAAGAACACCACTATGCCATTCATATGGATGCATTACACGAATAATCATATAATAGCATATTGAGACTACAAGTCATGCCAAGAGGCAGTCTATTGGTCTGTGTGATAAATAGTTCATTATAAGATCTTTTAACTCTGGGAGTACATCAAAACTGCTTTTGTATTGTATTGTATAACTCAGCAATGGCAGACTTGAAGGACACCGTATGGTTGCTAAACAAATACATGCAGGGTTATAAGAAAGAGGTTATATAGAAAGAGGAATGTTAACATTATTTTCATTTGTAGGCTTGAAAGTCAGAAAATTCTCTGTAGATTAGGTTTTTAGGAGAGCTGTGATTTATGCTTGTTTTGTGTTTTAGCAGTACAGTATCAAATAATTCTTCTTTGAGGCATAATAGAAATAATACAACTACTACTACTAATAACGTTACAAGCAAATGCTGTCTTGCATTTTGCTGTATTAATAACTCTTGTGAGGAACCTTCTTTGCACCACATAGTGATTAATCTAGCCCTGAGGACAAATAACCTTTAACTGTACACCATCTCCCTATTCTGATCTATAGCTGCTTCATTCTTTCCGGAGGCATTGGGGAACAGACTGGCTCATGCAAATATGCATGTCATCATGTGGATTTTTTATACTTGATCCATTCCCTCTTGACAAGTGGCTGCTCAGTGTATACTGTACATTCCGTTGATGTCATTAAATCAGAGCACCCCACACAAGGTGATGCTAGGTATATGGCCGCCCATTCACAAAACTTTGTTGGTGGCTATGGCCAAGAAGTAATGAATAGGCAGATATAAACTCACTTTGAGAAATTCTTTCAAATGTTTTAATTGTCGTGTTATATTCCTTTTTCTAATAATTACCTACTTGATTTTTATTGCACATTGCCCAGAGTCACATATATGAAATGGGTCGCTATGTAAATATAATGGATAAATAAATAGTCCCAGATAATTACTATCTGAATGTAGGAAACAACTGGACTGAATACAGGAAGTCCTTAACTTACAACCGTCCATTTAGTGACCATTCAAAGTTACAACAGCACTAAAACAAAGTGACTTTTGACCATTTTTCACACTTATGACCATTGCAGCATCCCCATGGTCATGTGATCAAAATGCAGATGCTTGGAAACTGACTCATACTTATGACAATTGCTGTGTCCCAGTGTTACGTGATCACCTTTTACAATCTTCTGACAAGCGAAGTCAATGGGGAAGCCAGATTCACTTAACAACCGTGTTAGTAACTTAACAACTGCAGTGATTCACTTAACAACTGTGGCAAAAAAGGTCATAAAATGGAGAAAAACTCACTTAACAAATGTCTCATTTAGCAACATAAATTTGGGGCTCAATTGTGGTCGTAAGTCAAGGACTACCTGTAGCATTGCTTTAAGTAGTGAAGTGAAAGTTCTACTTTTGACATTAATACTTCATCTTGCTTTTTGCCCCTTAGACCTCCCTCTTTGGCTGAACTTTGGTATTGCCCCAGTAATGGCTGGGGTTTTTTTCTTCCTCGCCAGGAAAAGCTAATGCCCCTGCAAAGAGAAGAAGAAGCGTGGGTGAGGTGAAGTGCCAGCTGCTGTGGTTCTGCCTTTGTGGATTAATGTGGTAGTGTAAGAATGCCATTGTGTATTGGAGTAGAAAACTCCAATGGCTCAGAAGGGAAGTGTGCCTTTTTATATAATTTATTTACCACAACTTATATGTCACTCCAGTCCAAGCAGGACGCTGAGAGACTTATGTTCTTCAATCAGAAAATTAAAATGTAATCAGTACAAGCACAGCAATGGATGGAAACTAATCAAGGAGAGAAGCAACCTAGAACTAAGGAGAAACTTCCTGACAGTTAGAACAATTAACCAGTGGAACAACCTACTTCCAGAAGCGGTGAATGCTCCAACACTGGAAGTTTTTAAGAAGAGACTGGACAGCCATTTGTCTGAAATGGTATAGGGTTTCCTGCCTGAGCAGGGAGTTGGACTAGATGACCTTCCAACTTTATTATTATTATTATTATTATTATTATTATTATTATTATTATTATTATTATTATTATTATTATTATTATTATTATTATTATTATTATTATTATTATTATTATTATTATTATTATTATTAACAAAGTGATAACTAAATCAGCAAATGAAGGCAAGTTAAGTAGCCAGCAGTAATCTTATTTTTTTCAACTGTGACCTTTCCGATATTTCGGCCTCATGATCTGACCCCATTTAGACAGCGCTTCATTCATATCTATGGTTAAATTCATATTAACGAGCTAGTGCACCAAGTTACCTGGATTGTTTATGCTGGCAGAAAAAGGCTTTGAGAATGTCTGTGCCAGGGTTTCTATAATACAGTGTTTAATGGCCTTCTAATGAGATCATATAGATGAAAGGAGGAGATCCCTTCATAGAAAACATTATGCAGTGATTTGGAACAATTAGGTGAAAGATTTGCTTGACCAATACATTTTCTTAGTATCCCAACATGGCAGCAGAAGCAAGAAGGCTCCCCCAAAACATCAGTGATGGTTTTGTATTGCCATCTAAATTGGAAGGAAAAACACAACAATAAGAGTAGATCTAGAGCTTAAAATTACCTGGACTATATTGCTTTTGTTCTACAAAAATGTTGTTTCAAGAGCTGGCTAAGGTGCTGATAACCTTATACCTAGCTTTAATCTTTCTCTGTCAAATTATATAAACACAATTTATCAGCAGCTGCTGTAGGGGAGACTACTTGCTTATGCTAGTGTAGGAGATGAGGAGCAGATCTTCCAATTGGCAATCTCCAGTGTTGGATCTGAGTTCTTGACATTCAATAAAAGGAAAAAAAGGTCTCTTGCTTCTGGACTGTTTGGAAGGTTTCATATGACATTTCCCCCTTTTTCACAACTGTCAGGAGCAGACAATCTATTGAAGTCACATTCAAAATGCAAAGTGAGACTTGGCCCACAAAGTGCTGCTTAACTTTCTCTGACAATAATTTGATGAGAAAGTTCATGTGTTTACTTTTGGAATTAAACATTCAAAGTTTCACTGTGGTTATTTTTACATATGCTGAATACAAGCCAATCCAAGAGAACGGGATAATTCACTGGCAACATTCAATTGTACTAGGGCAGCTGGCTGAGTAGTAAGAAAGGCATGTGGTTGGGGTTTCAGAAGAACATGTGTAACAGAGCTGATGGCAATGAGAAGTTCTGATGACTGTGCCAACAGCGCTCATTCAGAAACTAGAGCAGGGCTTTTCAACCAGTGGTACGGGTACCACCTGTGGTACATTGGCACCTGGCAGGTGGTACGCGACCATCCTAGAAAAGTGGTAGCGGGGGAGGGGAATGAGCTGAACCGGTGGCAGCACCGCACAAGCCTGAGTGAGAGATGGCTGGAGCTGCAGGGCTGTCAGGGCTCAGCGGAAGCGCCAGGATCAGTGCCGCTTTCCAGCTAATCGGCGCTTCTTCGGGGCTGTCAGGGCTCACTGGAAGTGCCAGGATCAGCGCCAGGCTCCAGCTGGAGTTCGGCGCTGATCCTGGTGCTTCTGCTGAGCCCAGAAGAAGCGCCAATCAGCTGGAATGTTGCAGCATCTCCAGAGTCTTGTGATTTACATTCAGATGCTTGGCAACTGATTCATATTTATGACGGTCACAGTGTCCCAGGGTCATGTGAATTGACCAAAACCTGCTGCAACCACCCAGCAGACGGGGGGAATAAAAACCAAACACCTCCCCACCCCACCCCCACTGCCAATCCTCAACAGAAATGCTCACAACAATGAAAACTTCGGACAGGAGGAAGAGCGTCACCGGGTGGGCAGGCAGGTGTCTTGCTCGGCTGTGGCTTGGGGGGCACTTTTTTCAGTGCCATTGTAACTTCGAACAGTCACTAAGTGAACTGTTGTAAGTCGAGGACTACCTGTATTTTATCACTTTTTTCCTTTTCCTTTTTTTTTTTTTGGTCATCAAGTTTTTGACACCTTGTTAGGCGACTGGTGGTACTCGGATATTGCCATATCCTAAAAGTGGTACAATGGGTGAAAAGGTTGAAAAGCCCTGAACTAGAGGATGTCCTGCCATTTGATTCTTCACTTGTCACAAGTTTTGCATGTACTCAGGCCCAAGGTTTCTTGGTTGTCTGAAGTACCCCTTGCTCTTCACCTCTGATCTTGCAGCCCAAATATTTTTGTGACCCATCGTAGCTCCCATCTCCTTCATAATTTAAATCTCTCACACACCTTCACACCATACATACAAAACAAAGAGTCTCGTGATATTTAACAATTTTTTTAATCATCCATTCACTCTGAGCATTCATTACTTTGATCATATGGGGCTTTAAGTTTTTTTTTAAAAAAAAAATCACGTGCAGCAGTGTGACCCCAATCTTTAATTGGTAAATGGACATAGAACTTCAATCTATATTATCATCACATTGGAGGTCTCTTTTTTTTTTAAAGCACTAAGTTTTTTTTTTCTGTGTCTTAAGGTGACACACATATTGAAAATTGGCGATATGCCAACTTATTTAAGTGCATTTCATCAATAAATTGTAAGAGTAAAGAGTTAGCAGTCCTCTTTAGTCGCTGATCCCTGTTATAAAAATATACCATATGTCTGGAATATGTCTGGAGTTGTAGCCCTCCAGAGATTGCTGAGAAGCAACTCTCAACCAGTAGCATCCTCAGTGGAGTTTAAAAAAAAAAAAAAGGTCAGGGTGATTTTCATTGACAGAGTGATCAAGGCCCTTTTAGGCATGTGAGATAACCTCTAGTTGTTGGGCTTCAGTCGCACTGCTGCAGCTGCCATCTTGATCTTTTTGACCCCCATCTGGACTGCCATCTGTCAGAAATGGTGTAGGGTCTCCTGCTTGGGCGGGGGGTTGGACTAGATGACCTAGAAGGTCCCTTCCAACTCGATTATTCTAATTCTAATTCCCTATCCTCCCAGAGTTCTCAATATCCTTGCCCAGCGGCTCTTCTGACTGGAACTGAAATAAAATCTGGAAAGCTGCAAGTTTCCACGTTCTGATTTTAAATACTTACAGAAAATTCCACAAAGAGTAAATTATTTAGCTGTTTATTATTTAAAATGCTGTAGCACATTATTTTGTGCAGTTCATTGTGGTTCAGAAGGCAATGAATACAAAGTAATCACACCCTGCAACACACACACACACACACACACACACACAGACCAAAACTAGATTTAGCTCTATAGCTAAATCTAGTAATTTTAAAAAGCAGCAGCAATATACCATAGAGAATGATATTATAAATAAAACAACAAGCCACCCAAGGGAGGGACATGTAATATAGATTTGTTTTGAATGGCCACAGGCAGATTTTTTAAATAATACTTTTATTAAAAGTTTTATCTACATATTGTCTTGTTTTATGAATTATTAACGCTTTTAAAAGATAGTTTCATTTTCTTATATTAGGGATTGAAGGCACTCACTTGGTGTTTCTATCCTTGTCATTTTGAAAATATCTTAACTTCTTTAAAGCAGTTGATAGGCAATTTCTGAAGGGGGTTAAGCGAGAAAGTGTAAATTTAATGTCCTTTGAAGGCTCCGACTGCAGGGGGAGCAAGCATAGGAAATTCTCTCATTTCCCAGTTTTCCTGCCCTCTGGAGAACGATGTTTTGCAGTCTCCTTGTAAGGAGCAATCATAGGGAGCACAACATGGGCAATCTCACACCTTCTCTTTCTCAGAGACGGTTGAAGGAGCCAGTCTGCTTGTCAGCTCCTGTTCTTAATTGCAGTCGTGGGGTCTGCAACACAGAGAGCTGTCTTTAGTCCATCATTTTCCCCCTGAAGTCTGCCACAGGCAGATCTTAACCCTACAGCAGAAAGTCCACATTAAGCAGCAAAAATATTCTTTCTGATAAAGGATTTCAGTCCCCAAACACACTCTCATGCTCCAACATAATGCTAAATAATCTGAACGTAAAGGTAGTATCATATTGGAGGAGGCATTCTTTTAACTATTTTAGCCCTCAAGTGTATAGCACTTTAAAAGTCACAGCCAACAGCAAAAGATCAGTGGCAAATTTGTATGGCTTTGTTCAAATGATACAAAAAGCCTTTCTCTGAACTGCCCATCTTTACAAAGCAGCAATAGAATAAAACAATAATCCTCATGTACATATTTTTATTAGATGGTCACTTAAGAGATCTGAAAAGGATTGTTTCATTCTAAAGATAACAAACAAAGGGTAGAATCAGTATACTTCTTAAGAGGTGTGAAAGTTAAGGTAAAATTTCCTGTCATGCACAGCTCAGCTCTTGATGACTTCATGGGTGCCAGAAGATTGCTACATCTGTTCTGTCCTTACTACACATTACTGTGTGTGCAGCTTGACATGCAGCTAAACCCACCTATCCTCCAATAAAACAGACTGTGTGCATAGATCTGAATGCTTTATTAAAGGAACAGGATGGGTAAAACTGGGGGGGGGAATAGAAATACATATAATAAAAATCCAAATAAGCAGTATTGAGTTACTGGTGGACATAGCAATTAACAAATATAGATAAATCTAAATCTCAGCAGCGATGCTGTGTGTATGGGATGGGGGTTTTGTCCTCAGATGACCATGTGCCACAGATTAGGCTGGATTCTTCCTGGTGCTTCTGCTTCCCTCCAAATGCTAAAGGAATGCACTTATTCTGGGAGTGAGGGTTCATGGGTAAAGGGGTTGGGTAAGCTTTAAAACAATAGATTGGTATTTGCTCCCCAGGCCACTAGATGGGGGTAGAGAGTAACAACTACATATATATATATGTGTGTGTGTGTGTGTACACATACAAATTATATGCTGGGGCATGACAACATCTCTCTCTCTCTCTCTCTCTCTCTCTCTCTCTCTCTCTCTCTCTCTCTCTCTCTCTCTCTCTCAAATTCCTAAACAAGGTAATTGCAAATTACTTTTGTATTGCTATGAAAAAAACTACATGGACATATCAAGCTTAAACCAGATGAGGTGTTTGCCTTTTAATCATGGAAAAACCCTCTGCATTCTGGCAACGTGATTTTCCCCTCTTAATGTCTCTATTTCTTTATCTTTCAAGTTGGGACAGTTTTTGAAGTTTTGTGCGATTGAGATTCATTTGGAGGGTGGGGGGATATATCAGGACATAATTAGAAGGTGGAAGAGATTGCATAGTGGCATAAGTGAAGTGCCTCTCTTCCGTTCCAGTAGATAAAACCAGGGCAGATTTTGGTTTCACATGCTCACTCTTCTTTCATAAGCTGTGCTGAATGTTATGACCAGATTTCTTTCCAAGGTGATGACAGGGTATATTATTGCTGCATCTATCTCCAGGATACTAGCTAAGTGTATGATCATATTTTTCTGATTTGGGTCACATTCTCTCCAGTACCATGACTATTCATTCCATTGTACAAAATGATAAGAATCAAATGTACTTTTCTTATTTGAAAGACCTTTGCCCTACAGCTGCCTTGAGAAAAGAAGCTCAGCGGTTACTTGAGCAATTCTAACTCATCAAGATCTCTCCCATTGCCTTGCCTCATTTGTCTATCCAATGGGATAGACAAATGTGGGAAATTCAGTCTCATCAGACCAGTAGGAGAGCTGTCCTAGCAAGCAGAAACATAGGAAGCTGCCATCTACTAAATCAGGCTTTTTGTCCATTTATTATGATTTACACTGAGTGAGAATTATTCCACGTTTTCATTAGATATCCACCTGACCTACAGGATCTTCTGCAAACAACATTATGAGGCATCTTGATATAGTTTGATTATTATTCTTAACTGTATTATTTTGGTCATGTCATGCGAAGGAATTCAGTGGCGAAAGCAATTATGTTTGGAAGAATTAGCGGTAGAAGGAAACCAGGCTGCCAAAGAACACGGTGGCTGGACATCATCAAAGCAGATACCAGTTTAGAAAAACTCAAAGAAGCAGTGCAAGATTGGAAGTTGTGGAAAGACCTAACCCATAGAATTGCCCAGAGTCGGACACAACTGAATGGATAACATCATCATCAACTGTATTTTGTTCTGTTTTTTTTTAAATTAACACCGTTTTTATGTATTGCTCTTAGTCATCACAGTTACTTGTATAAAATAAGCAGCCATATATATTTTCCATGCAGTGAAATAGGCTGAACTTCTGATCACTAGACTACAGTCCCTTCATATAGTAGTATGTGAGAATGACCTTGGGAGACTGGGCTCAGAGGTGCTGCCTAGGCCTAGGGAATGGTCAGATAAGAGATACAGATAGTCTGCAGTCTGAAAGTGGGTGAAACAAGAGACTCAGAAGAGACCCTCCCGAATTCCTCAGGGTGTAAAGGAGATGGAGGAGAGTTATACTTTGAACTTGCAAGATTCTGTTAATGCAACCTTAGAATGAAATAAAATTAGCTCATCTGGTCATGTTTTCTGTATGGTCTACCAGGTAAGGCTGACACTTCATGATTTCTTGCCCACTTGAGAAGCATCACTCTTTGTATCTGACTCTGCATTAAGAGGCAGATGTTTACTTTTTAAGACAGAAAAATAAAGAAATTCTACCCCAGAATTTCCTTCCATAACCTGTCTTCAGTTTTCTTCCAAGCATCTGTTTTCAGTATTCTACTCATCACTGTGCAGTGAAGAAAAGAGTGCATAAGCATGATGCACTAGACTTCTCAACTGTCACAGACAGCCTTTTCCAGAAATGTCTCAAGATGAGCTATATGATACATAGTGCTTAGAATTTTCATATCTCCAGTGGTGGAACATGATAATTCAGCCATTGCCTTCTAAATAGATTCACAGGAAGGTTCTCCCTCATCTCCTTCATATCCCAGGATTCCTCTTCTGACTCATGTGGGAAGTCAGCCCCCCAGAGAAGGAAATATTAAAAAGGGCAGAAAAATATATTTCCTCCAAGGATCTTAAAGAAGCAGGAAAGCATGCCCAGTTTTCTTAATAGCCCCAAGTCTGCCTCCCCCAAGCAGAAACCAGCTCTATAGAAATGCAGATGCAGACCATTCAGGAAAGTTGGAGCTAGAAGATTAAGAAGACAAAGACTTAAAATCTGCATACCTCACCCAAACTCTAAGAGTCGTTAGCCCAGCCCCAGGGAAGCAGGATATGACCTTTGGGACATAATAGGATTAAACCACAGATACCAAAGGCCCAGAAAAGCACACTCAGACTCAGGTCAAAGTTCATGCCACAGGAACCGGAAACAACTCAAAACAAAAGGCTTCAGAGGGTATAAAAAACCCACTCCCTACATGTGTTCTCTCTCTTTTCTGCCAGCCATCTTCCTGTCTGGTTCTCCTCTCCAATAAACTACAACCTTCTTCCCAGAGCAGTTGCCATGTTTATTCCCAGCTTGGATGAACCACGATGAAGACCTTTCTTCCAACACTCAGAAATAGAACATCCTTTTGCTATTAAAAATACAGAGGCAGAGCCTTTCTCCCAGTCACTCTACTGGAAAAAATGCACATATGGATTTTTGTAAAATCCACTTGAATGCTGAAGAAGCTTGCAATCTGAAAGGGCATCTTGCTATGCTGGCACTTAGCACTGAAGTAGGGGCAAAGTGCTCCTGGATAAAAGCTCCTGGATATTTTGTCTAAGCTTCCATGGTCCTTAGGTTCACTATGCATGGGCTATAATTTGCAGTAATCTTTGCATTGAAAAGTCTGTCTAAATGTTAATTCAACAGCCAGCAGTAGCAACAACCTGCATTTGGCGCCTCTGAGTCTGTTAATCTGCAGTGGTCATAAGGCTACTTATCTCCTGCTCTTTTCAAATAGCTCAGCAAGTGGATACAAAAGAGAAATGGCAGGAGCTATTTATCTCTGGGAATTGAAGGGGAGGGCAGGTTGCTGCACCATTGCTACATTACCAAATGTCATATGTAAAAATAATGGCAGTGTTTGCAAGCAAGATATAAGATTCGCATCTCCTAGGTTACAAGAAATGCAAAAAGAAAAGAAAACAACCTGTCTTGGAAAGCAGCCACTTACAAGGTGCCAGCATTTGTCTGGGTCAGAAGAAATCCGGCTGTCTGCTAATTTGCTGGTGTTTCTGAGCTGGAAGATCTCTGCCTGTTACTTCTTCAACACTGGTGGTCCACTGACTGGTGGGATGAATCATTTGAATGCAATGATGGCTCTTCTGGAATTGTATATTGTATATTCTGGCTCCTGCAGGATAGAATTGTCTTCCTTCATATCACAGCATTTCAGAAACAGCAAGAAGCCTCTTTTGCCAGCTTTGAGAGAAGGGCTGCCAAGAAAATGCAAAAAGAAAGAAAGAAAGAAAGAAAGAAAGGAAGGAAGGAAGGAAGGAAGGAAGGAAGGAAGGAAGGAAGGAAGGAAGGAAGGAAGAAAGAAAGAAAGAAAGAAAGAAAGAAAGAAAGAAAGAAAGAAAGAAAGAAAGAAAGAAAGAAAGAAAGAAAGAAAGAAAGAAAGAAAGAAAGAAAGAAAGAAAGAAAGAAAGAAAGAAAGAAAGAAAGAAAGATTTCCAAACTATCTCCTGGTCAACGCTGCATTATCTAAATGCCAATTGCAACTGCCATATACTGTATGCTCTCCAATTTCAGTGACTCATAGTTATGGGGATGCAATATAGGGGAAGTTAATGTCTGAGAAGTTGTCTTATATAGAAGGTAAAGGTAAAGGTTTCTCCTGTCCAGTTGTGTCTGACTCTAAGGGGCAGTGCTCATCTCCATTGGTTAGTCAAGGGAGCCAGTGTTGTCTGAAGACACTTCCATGGTTATGTGGTCAGCATGACTATACATTGAGACACACAGAACACAGTTACCTTCCCACCAAAGTGGTACCTATTTATCTACTCGCATTTGCATGCCTTCAAACTGCTAGGTGGGCAGGAGCTGGGGCGAGTAACGAGAGCTCACCCGTTGGGCAGCGCTCGGTTTCAAACGTGGGCTGTCAGCTAAACTCAGCATCTTTAACCGCTGAGCCATCGCACCCTTCTTATATAGAAGAGATTGTTTCAAAGAAGGAGAAAGGGATGAGGAGTTATGAAATAAGCTGCACCGTTTTGGGATTCAAAGCTTCAAATGGTGCTTCTGCACTTCCAGGGATATCAATATAGCCCCAGCCTGCAGCTCCTTAAAACAGCCACATAATCTTAGGAAAATATATGTTTTGGTTGGAGCGGCAGATGGCGCTTTAATGGGGCACCCATTGGAACCAAATCCATCCACCCTACTGTGGCCATCTTTTTTTTTTCTTCCTCTTTCTCCAGCTTTATGGACTTTTTAAGAGAGCTAGGTCTTTGTATAAGGTGTACATGAGATTTCAATATATTGTAAATTGTCTAGATTGTATAATCATTTCAGTCTGATCAATTATTTTTTTTGACTGACAATTCTTATTTGCTTTCTTATTTATTTATCAAGCTTTTGAAACCGTCCATGACCCCCACAGAGGACTCTGGGCAATGTACAAGTAAAATATTAAAACATAAACACGGTATGTGAAAATTATAATTTAAAAAGCCAACAGTAAATTAAAAATGAATATTAAAAGTTAATTGAAAAGTGGGGAGAGGGCTTTCATGGTGCCAACCAGCCCCACAGCTGCTTGCTCTCCTGGCAGCCCCAAGGAAGGCTGCCCAGACCTGTTTTTATACCATTCTGAAAAGCCAGGAGAATGAGGGCCCATCTCCTGGCTTTAGCGTACCAATTTGAGAGCATATCCTCCTTTTGAATTTGGAGATCTTCTGGAAGACTTTCTTTGTTTTTCCATTTCTGTTTTCATCTTCAATGTCTTTACATAAGCCAACATAACATTGCTTTTTTTTTTTCTCTTCTAGCATGGAGTTGGAATTCCCTGAAATTCTTTTTTGACTTCCTTCCTGTGATCTTTGTTTTTCTTGTCTTTGTCTTCTCTTCTCTATTTGACATTCAGATTATTTTCCTGTTTCTTTTCATATTTCTTTTTTTTTTAGCTTAACTTGAAATTTGCTTTATTTATTAATGAAACTTATATGGTCCCCTGTCTTACAACCCAGAACTTTGGATGGCTCACAGCAATAATTAAAACATACAGTAGAAGAAACATTTTTTTAAAATCACACACACACACACCTCCAACTGTCTAGCATCCTAAAGCAACAAATCCCAATAGCAAAAGCGACAATCACTGAATTCCAGCTTCACAGCATCCCAGCTGTGAAGAAGAGCTGGCTTCTTAAGACCTTCCAGAAGGCTAGATTCAAATCCCTCAAAAGAAGGAAAATAAAATAACAAATCATAAGCAAATCTACGTAGTCAAATGTATGAACATGATCATATGCAACAAATGTATCATATAGTCAGGCTTCCTGGCTTTTTAGATAAAGCATCTAAAGATAAATTAAATCAAACATTAGACATTGGTCATCAGATTCTGCAGGAAATCACACGAATCATATTACTATTTACAATATAATGCAACCATGGATCACAGAAAAAGAAAAATGCATAATTTTCTTCAATTCACTCTCAGATTCTTTACAAGAACGTTGGGAGATTTTCTATTTTGTAACAAAAACAGAAATGAGAGTACAACAGTTCATGAGCCACTGTTTTCCTACTCCAGCATAATAAGGACATACTGTTCTCTCATAACCATTTTTCTTATTTTGTCTATTAAGACTGCAGAAAATATAATATTGAACATGTTAACATGAACAGTACTCTTGATTTAAATGTTTGGTAAAGTTTATTTACTTATCTAGTCAAGGAAAGAAGCAACCTGGAACTGAGGAGAAACTTCCTGACAGTTAGAACAATTAACCAGTGGAACAACCTGCCTCCAGAAGCGGTGAATGCTCCAACACTGGAAGTTTTTAAGAAGAGACTGGACAGCCATTTGTCTGAAATGGTATAGGGTTTCCTGCCTGAGCAGGGGGTTGGACTCGATGACCTCCAAGGTCCCTTCCAACTTTATTATTATTATTATTATTATTATCTGTTTTTTTTCAATTAGTTTTAACATACAAAGAGAAAAAAATATACAAAGAAACAAAAAGAGGTACAAGGGATATTTTGGGGGGCAATGACTAGACACAGCACAATTAGATGAAAAATGTGCTTTATTTTAGCACATATGTTCCCCAACAATAGCACACCTGTTGCCCTGATTGAACAGGATTAACTCCACCCATAGCCCTTATGAGTTGCAGTCCTTGAAGATATTATAAGTCTTGAAATTTATAAGGTAGCATACAGTTCTTGTCTCCTTCCAAAAATTCTCGCATTGATTGGGATTAGGATCCTGACCCAATGTGGTTGCTCTTTTTATAACTATTCTTGCTGCTGAGCTCCGGGCCAAGCTCCAAGCTTTGTTCTTAAGCCATGTTGCTACCAAGCTAAGCTTCAGGCAGGCATCAAGCCCAGATGATTTGCTTACTGTGGGTTGTGACCTTGGCAGTTGACTGTCAGCCCCTTTGCTTGCCTCAAGCTCTTGTACTTGCTCAGATGTCACTTCCTGCTTCCTCATCTGATTAAACCTCCCTTCCTCGTCTCCTCTTCTCCCTCTCATCCATATACTCCTTCTGTTGGTTTTCCATCCTAGGCTAAGGATGTGGGTGGGATAAAATGTGCTAACCTGACTACCTGGGCACTTTGATACATATCTAAAAAAGCCATAAATCCATCATTCTTCTTATACTGATAAATTTCAAATGTTCAGTTTATTTATTTGGTTCAACTAGCTATTTGAAGACATAGTTTAAAAAGTCAAATAACTGGGTGTGGTCAACTGACTAGCTGGGTCATTGCCTCTATCAGTAAACTAAGAAATTGAATGTTTCACATTCCCAAAACTGCAAGAGCTAGGGCTGTAAAACCTTTACAGCCCTTTCAGCTGAGCCTAGCCTCAAGAAGTGTGGAGGAGTGAATGCTTCTGACCAGCTCCAGTCTCTCCAATTATTGTTTTCAGTGAGTTTTTCCCAAGTACAGAGGTCACCTTCAACTTCACTTCTTTCTCCTTGACATACCTTTCCCCTTTTTAGAAAGTTGAAGTTCTCTCCTGACCTAGTCCTCCCTCATCTTACAGAATACAGAATAACAGAGTTGGAAGGGACCTTGGAGATCTTTAGTCCAACCCCCTACTCAAGCAGGAGACCATATGTCCTCTGGACGAATGGCTCTCTTTTAAAAAAACCTTCAGTGATGGAGCACCCACAGCTTCTGGAGGCAAGCCTTTCTTCTCTTGGTGTAGCCAAATTTCGGACTTTGCCATACTTGGACAAGGAATCTGCTACTACGCTCTGTTTGCTTGTTATATGAGTCATTGCAAACCTGCAATATTGCAGTAGTAGGTACTGTAGTCCTCACTCTACTGACTCCCAACCCTTCATAGAGTTGTTTTATAAGGGCTGATTGAAAATTACTCCCTTGATCCATCAAGATATAAAGTGGCATACCTGTTCTACTAAAGATTTTTATCAATCCCTCTACTATCCTTTTTGCCATGGTGGTTAATAATGCAACTACCTTTCGGAAACATACCACCAATACACCGTATATCTATTCCCTTTGGCCATTTTCAAGAGAGGATCTACTGTAGCCATAGCCACATTTGAAAATAGATCTGACATGACAGGTACACACACCATTGGAGTTTTATCCTGGGGCTTCTTTTGACTAACTGGCACTCCCTACATGCCTCACAGTGTCTACTGACATCTCTTCCAATTCCTGGACAGTAGAATTCATCTAATATTTAGTAAAATATCTTTTCCCAACCCAGGTGTCCAGCAAAGGGAGTTCATGTGCCAAATGTAAGAAATGGTCCAGTCAATGTTTTCAGCACTGCTTTTCTCAAATGGAGAGGGCAGTTTCAACCCCATTCCTTTATCCTCACAGAGGGGGGAGGGGAAATGAAAAGACAAATCGATTATTATCACAGATTTAAAAAAAAAAAAAAGCAGCTGAGATTTTTATTACAGCATGCAATTTTGGTCACAAGAAGTCATATAGGTCTATCTCTCCATTATGTCTAGAGTTTCCCAAACAGGACCCACATCAAGTTGTCCCCAACTTGGATAGGATCAGAATTTTTTAAAAAAAAATTTTTTAAAGGTTCGCACAGGCAAGGCAGGAAGTGTGTCAACACTCACTTCAGGATTTGCTCCTCCCTTTTCTTATGCAAGCCTGCAGCAAGTACTTGCAAAGTTTGAGATCCCTGCATTGTATCAAAAGAGAGTTTTGCATATATATGGAGTGGGCTCATTGTTAGCCCCAACACTGTAAGTCAGGGTAATGCCATCCTTCAACCATAACAAAATAATGTTTGCCATACCACATGTTCAATAAATACAACATTCTTGAGAAATTTCAAATGTTCAGTATATTTCTTTTTTTGCCCAGCATAAAGTCCAATGAAATTATTAGGCGTTTCTGTTTATGAGGAGGGGTGCAGAAATACAGTTATCATGGACCATAAAACCCCTGTGTTACATCAATAGAGAATCATTTCATAAACAAAAAGCATTTTAAGTCATTAGTCCAACTTTTAAGTCAGCAATGGTACTATCTTTCCACCATTTTTGCTGTATCCAATGTTCAATAAGTCAAAAATTTTGATATACAACATCACATTAACATCTTTATAGCATATCCATTTTCCAAAACTCTTTTACCTTATGAATATTAAACCAAAGCAGGATAGTTTAGCACAGAAGAGTTGATTATGTGCGGCTTAGTTTTTTTTTCTTGTTTCTTCGTCTTCAGGATTCCTTGCTTAATGACTATATCCCTAGTCTGCACATAAACTAAGGTAGAGACAACATAACTCTCATAGAGGTAACTTGTCATTTACAAATCTATTCCAAATGGACCAGAAATAATTACTCAGTCAAGCATGGAGAGCCAAAATAAGCAATAATTAGCAGTATGGTTAGGATTATGTTTTGGCTGGAGAGAATGCTAAATATACTTCCTAGAGAATAAGACCTGTTAAATTATTCAACTGTGCTGCCCAAGAAATATTACTGCATGACACAGGGCACCAAATGGTGCATTGTCTCTCCATTCTTCATTCTGTTGCAAAGAAGGAAGGAAAGTAGGTAAAGTCTTTTTTTTTTTAAAGAGCTTTATTTCTGGTAACTTCCTGGCCATGTCCATGTGGTCTTTTGGCCACATTAGAGAAATGGTTTAGCTTTATCTTCTTCCAGGACATTTTTTCCCCAAAAGTCTCCAGCTCCCAAAATTTCCTGGTGATATTTATCCAGGTACTATGACTAATCAAGCCTAGCAATTTCAAGGTCAGCCAAGGATGGATAAGTTTGCCCACCCTTTGTATTTTTTCTAACCTGAATTCTATTAAAAAAGATAAGGACTTTGTCCGTCTGTCAATCAGCAAGCTACCTCTCCTAAAATTGATCAGAATGGAATCAAATATGGGAGATGGGAAAAAGCAGTACAGGGAAGACTGAATCTGAAAATGAGCTGAATCTAGCTTGGAATTACAGAGGAAAAAGATTCCAGAAAATAATTCTCCAATACTTACAGGACAGGGAGTTGGGCAGTGGCTTAGAATGTTGCTGTTACCAAGTCCCATTCTCTTCTCTCTCCTTAATGACAAAGCTACACAACTTGTCCTGTGCTTCCCAATATACACTTATTAAAATAATGTACATGAACACAACATGAAGGGAGAGTAGAAACAGGCATATACCGAGCCAACACCAATGTGTCTATCCTCCTTAGAGCCTTACACTCAAAAACCATATATTCATGCATTCTGCTTAATCCCTGTGGATAAAGTGCATATTTGTAGATCCAACCATGTAGAGAAGAGCTACACATGACATACATACAGAATTCTGTATGTATGCTCCTACCCTGATTAGACCCCAGGAGAAAGTGCAGACCTAAATGCATATAGATGCAACCTATAGACACTATGCAAACGTACATAGATCTTACAGAAGAAAATAGAAAATGGTCACTGATGGTAAGGAATTTCAGAAGCCATATTCTGGGTGCTTTCCCCACCTTTTTTTAGAAGAATTAAATAAATTTTCTGACATTTCATTTTGTTCTAATATGTTTTCTTTTCTTTTATTTCCCAAGTACATATTTCTCCAAGAAATAAAAGCAATGTAATGCATTACAGAAGCAATTTACTTAAGATCATATGAGGAACTATTAGAATCTCAAGGAAATAAAACAGAAATTAAACTTAAGAAAGGAGAATAATTTATAATTTCTGTAGTTATCTATATTTCACACATTAAGCGGGCTAATTTGCATGACCAATATACATTGGGCTGCTAACAATTTTCTAAAGACCTGATCTTGAATTCATCCCCTGCTCATCAAGGAAGCAAATTTGCTACTTTTCCTTCTGGCTCCCCAAAATAATATTTTCTGTCTTGAGTTGGTTCAAGTGCTACTACACTTCATTTCCTTGTAGGCAATACCGCCTCCTGTGCATTCCGTCTTGTACTTTTGTATAAATGAAACACTGAACTTTTTCCTATAGATTCACTGGTGAAGGGTTCACCCTCACCTATTCAGTTTGAAAAGAATGCTCACAATCACTAAAATGCAGAGTGCAATAAATAAATAAATGTTAACAACCATGTACAATTAAAACTTTGACAGAAGAAATGCTTCTTAGTTGCTCTTCTAAAGGCCGAGAGAATTGATAGCCAAATGAAGCTCCCAAAGGAATGCAGTCCATAGTCTGCAAAACACATAGGAAAAGGTCTCTTTTGGATCAGAGAAACAAGCTTATCTCTCTGGGGAGTTCAGAAGTGCTTGTCCTGCAGATCTTAATGGCCGGACAGATCTGTAACAGAAAAGGCAGAATTCGGTAATGAAATCCTTCAGACCTTAAATTATGCCTGAAAATCTATCAGCAGTCAAATTTAAGCTTTCAACACAGCTATCCTGTGTTATTTTAACAATCATTTTGCAACAATTAAAATTCTTGATCACTTTTTAAGAATAGTCTCAATTGGAGTCTAAACCCAATCATTACGATTTCTAAGCATATTGTATGGCTTACTGCAAGCTTGGGCATTTTACAGCCCCTGGGCCCTTTGGCTATCTCTGTCTGGCTCACATGAGGCCAATCAGAAATTAGGAATCAAATATAAATAAGGGCATTGCAGGGGAACAGCAAAAAAGCCAAGTCAGGTCGACTCTGCGCAGTCACATGTGCTCCTTCAGTCAGCTGGTGCAATGGGAAGGCAAGGAGAGAAAGTGCTTTTCTGAACTTGCACAGTGCTCGCCCCTTGCCTGCAGCAGCCTGAGGAGTTAAGATGATGGAGTTTGAGGATCTCAAATCAGGTTACATTGGCTCAGCCCTCCACAACAGTCCCGGTTTCTCATGTAGCCTTTGGGGAAATTAATTGTCCACCACTGGCTTGTTGCAATGTGAGCACCCAACCTGTGAATAGAACAATAGAACACATTTGCATTATCCCTAAATAAATACAGTTGTGCAATTAACATAGGATTTTTTTTCTTTGCCTATAATGACCCCTTCAGGGAGAACAGCAATATTATCCAATGATAATATTCATGTTGTTGATGAATTGACATTTCCAGTGAAAACCTGTACATGAGACTATTAGAAGTGGTTGTATTCTATGCTTTTTTAAAAGCAATCCTTTTCAGTTAAAATGTTTTCTGAAAATATATAACAGCAAGATTGTCATCTTGGTAAAACAGAAAAGATGAAATTCCCTCCCCCCAAACTCTGAATTCTTGAGTCTGTTCTAGGTGTTATGCTATATTTTGATATGATCCTTTACCGAGTTCAAAACAAAGCATTTCAACTGAGGAATGTAATGTTTCAAATCAGAGCTTTTGGGGACAGGCTGATGGCACTGGGAGCTCTTGAGTGGTTGGTAAAAAGATCCAGTATCGTTTATAATTAGCATCCTGAACAGTTTGCCATTTCCTGAAATTAGGAGATGCTGTCTTCATTTCTGCTTTCTGTGATTATGATTATTAATTTCATAAGCAAGGGACATTTGATCAATATGAAAAAGGTCATGCCTGAAATGCAAAGTGCCTACTGAACAGCACAGTCTTTTCCCTCCCTTGCTGGTTCCTTTGTCATATTGTTTGAATAAAACAAAGCTTCTTCAGCGAACACAATATAAAATGGGTCTGGGGACAGTGCCAAGCACTCTGGTACAAAGGGAGAAACTTTCCAGTCTCTCATTTGGAACCGCAGAGACACTGCAGCACTGTTTTCCTCGCTCCCGCTTTGGAAAAGAACCTTTTTGTCTCATGCCACCTGTTACTGTGAGACCTGATAGTGCAAGGTGTTCATAATCCTGGGAGCCAAGTTCCCATCTGGAGGCCACTGATTGCAAAACCTTCAACCAAAGGGTTCAACTCCAGATACGGTGCCTGAAAAGTGGTTGGAATGTGCAAGAAAACAGATTCCGGATAGAAGGGACAAAACAACCTATTTTAGATGGCCACCTTCAGTTTGTCCCTTTTCATTCATCACCCTCTCTGTTAAAGGGGGCAAATAACTAAAACAGCTCTGATGTTCTGCATCTTGATTTGGGCTGTTCAGCCTTTAGCAGCAACTCATCCTGTGAGTAATACCACAAAACTTTTTAAACTGTTGCTTTAAGAGGAAGAAGGAGTATAACCTGCTTTAGGTAACAATACATTTGGGGTCCACCAGTACTGTAAAAGGAGGATTGAGCCAGTTTGGCTAAGGCACAAGGCTAGAAACCAGGGACTCATGAGTCTTAGCTCTGCCCTAGGTATTACCTTGGGTCAGCCACTCTCTCTCAACCCTAAGAAAGAGGCAATGGCAAACCATTTCTGACAATGCTTGCAAAAAAAAAACTGCAGGTGTTTGTCCACGCAGTAGGCAGGAGTCAATACTAACTCAAAGAGTCTCTCTCTCACACACACACATAAATACACAAACAAACAAATCCCTTTAAAAAGCAAGTCCATACATCTTTTATCAAATGGCTTAATCATATCTTTACTCAGAGCAACAGTCTCTCCTTCCATAACTGCAGCTTGTACAAACCTTTAGAAGGGTACATTTTTTCAGCCTTTCATACCCCTTGTGGTCAAATCTTGTTTTCCTGCATAGAAAGCCATTGCTAACCAACCAAATATTTTCAATAACTTTAGAATTTTTGGGAAAGCAAGCCCTGTACAAGAACGATCAAAATTAGATAAGATCAAAAAGAAAAGAAAAATGTAAGAAGCTTGTCAAAGACATTCAGCATCCTAAAATAAATGTTGAGCTTTTTAAAACTGATCAAAATGTCATACTGCCTTTATTCACAGCCTGACCTGACTGAAGACATGAAGATGGATGTCCTCTGAAAGAATCTGAGGAAAACAAATACTGGAGAATATATCTTTCAAAGAGAAGAATCAAAGCACAAATGGGCAGTGGTGGTTCTCATTATAAAATCCATGCCAGCCTTTTTCAACTTATCACTTTTTGGATGTTTGGAAGTGCAACTTGTAGAATTTTCAGGCAGCCAGTCAGCCTTAGGGAAGATGAGGAAGATTGGCCTGTATTATTATCTGCTCACAAAACCTCTTTGGAATCTATCCCTGGGTAAACGAGGACTACAAATGACATGTGATGATTAGAGAAGAAATCTATGTCGATGCTATAAAACATGCCATTTATAACATGACGTTTAAGGCCTAAGCAGCAATGTCTATATGAATCAGTCAATCAGACAAGAGGGTGATTGTGGCATCACAACAGAAAGCTTGCCCCTTTGTATATGATGGATGTGATGTCAATATATGTACAAAAGGAGTGGTTATTGGATTGTGATGCCACAACCACTATCTTGCCTGTTTTGACACTCCCTGCTGGTAGGTTCTAATGGGCCCAAGCCCATAAGGAAAGAAATGGCTATACAGTATCCTGTACCAGAGATGGGAGATGGGAGAAGGGAGAGGGGGAGAGGGGGAGAGGGAGGGAGGGAGGGATGGAGGGAAGGAGGGAAGGAAGGAGGGAAGGAGGGAAGGAGGGAAGGAGGGAAGGAGGAAGAGAAATCTACATATATGAACATACCATGAGCTTCCAGGACCTTTAAATTTCCAGAGAATCCAATTCTCACATCAGGCCAGTGGTGTCAGACTCTGTGCAGATATCCAATACCCATTCAAGAGATTTGGCTCATTTTGAAGACAAGTAATGCACAACCAGAAAATCCCCAAAACAATTAGGTCTAAACTCCAAAGTTAACTAACTGAACATTGCTTCATGTGCCTTAGCCCAGGAACCATGATTTTAAATCAACCACACTCTTTTAGAATACTAGAACATCATGGGAAATTTAAATGGCAGCTTTACTGACACCACATAACTCAAAGAGAAAAATAAGAGGGGAAAGGCCCATTTAACTCTTGGGTTCTACCCTGAAAAGATTCCTATTTGCTTGTTCTATGTCTGACCCTTTTCCCACTCTTAATTCATGATTTAATTGTTCATTTATTCAGAGACTTACTGACCTCTCCATTCCTGTTCATTCAACTTAGTTTTTGCATATCTATATATTTTATATCATTGAAGCTCAAGGGCTTCACCTCAACTGCTGCTCTTTCTTTTGCTCAAAGGTTTAAGTATCAAAAGTGTCATCTTTTATCAGAGTTGGGAAGAAAAGACCGCAGTGCCAAAACTGTGTGGGGGTGAGCAGAGAGTTATGGCTAAAGGCCCAGTGTCACTTACAATACTTGAAACAGCATAACATTAAGAAGGCAGAGCTTGGGAGACCCTGGTCAGTGAAATCAAGCTTTTCCCCTCAGGCATTCATTATGTTGTTTGTCACATTTTGTCCTGATGCCATTGCAGGCTTTTAACTTTTGAAGGGGAAGGTTGAGATTCTTGTCTACAAGATGAACTAGTCTTCCTTGAATATGATTGGACCCTGCCCTTTCTATGCATGTGGCAGCATCCATGAGGATGGGCAGCAAGAGGGCCAGTGGCAAGACCTGTATACAAGTGCAAAGTAGCGATATTTACTTAACTGAGATCACATATTTCATTCATTTTGGTGTCACGTGGATGCCTACATTTGGCTGTGTGATCCCAGCTAGTTCAGTATGATCTTTCATTTATGTAAGCACTGCTGAAAGAGATAGTTTTCTTCATATACTTTTTTTTTCATAAATAGATGTGCTTAAGGTGGCAGTACAAGATTACCATCTTTGCTATACTAGGCAGAATTGAGTCTTGTGAAACTCACAGAGCCTAGTTTCTAAAATATGTCAAAATATAGGCCCAGATATACTTTTGTATAGTTTAATTTAAATAAAAGTTGGACAATAATACTGTAAAGAGGGACACATACCTTTTAGTGAATTAGGTTCACTGCTTCTTGAAAGGGAGCACAAATACTCTTAGTCCCCATCAACTAGTCATCAGAAGCTATGGAAGACACCAGTTATAAAGGGGGATGTCTAGCCATGCTCAGGTATCTTGCTTGCTGTAACTGAGATTTCTCCAAAAACAAGCATGAAGACTAGAATATGCTTACATGCAAGTCTGGGGATCTGAAATTAAGGGTATAACAAGCCAAATCCAAGTTATTAATTAGCATTTCCTTACTCGGTTTGCAGTTTGAGTGGTTCATATCTCTTTGCTTTAAATAGGCTCCATGGCATCTTTTTTTATCGTGTTTCCTCATTTGCTGATTTGTTTTTGTTTCTTTCAGTGAAATTTCCAACTCTTATTCTCATTATTTGGGCACTCGTTATTATTATAACCAGTGGTGGGATTCAGATATGTGAACAACCGGTTCTCTGTGTAGATGCCACTTCCGGAAGTCCATTCTGGGCCTGGGCAACAAAAAATTAGCTACTGGTTCTGCCGAACTGGTGCAAACCGGTTGAATCCCATCACTGATTATTTGTGCACAACCTTAATACTCATGGCATTATATTGAGTTATATCAGCCAATGTAAAAAAAAAAAAAAAACTCTGCCTAGGATCGGTTGCTGGAATTGGGTATGTCTAGTTTAATGAAGAGAAGGACGAGGGGTGACATGATAGCAGTGTTCCAATATCTCAGGGACTGCCACAAAGAAGAGGGAGTCAAGCTATTCTCCAAAGCACCTGAAGGCAGGACAAGAAGCAACGTATGGAAACTAACCAAACAGAGAACCAACCTAGAACTAAGGAGAAATTTCCTGACAGTTAGAACAATTAATCAGTGGAACAACCTGCCTCCAGAAGCTGTGAATGCTCCAACACTGGAAGTTTTTAAGAAGAGACTGGACAGCCATTTGTCTGAAATGGTATAGGGTTTCCTGCCTGAGCAGGGGTTTGGACAAGATGACCTCCAAGGTCCCTTCCAACTTTATTATTATTATTATTATTATTATTATTATTATTATTATTATTATTATTATTATTAATTATTATTATTATTATTATTATTATTGTTGTTGTTGTTGTTGTTGTTGTTGTTGTTGTTGTTGTTGTTGTTGTTGTTGTGTCAAAGTTAAACTGAGCAGAGGAGTTAAAAACAAAAAGGAAAGAAGGAGGCAGAAGCAAGATATAAAAATACATGGTCAGAATATTGTTTAAACCGCACCTGCAGAGCCATCAGTTCTTTGCACTTTTATTCTATTGATATCTAGATGTATTAGGAACAGCTAAAGCAGACAAGGGACTCCCATTTGATCCTCTCTATCTTTGCTCAGCTATTTCCTGATTGGAAAAGTCCCAACTCTTATTTCTCCTCATCCACATGGAAAGAGAAAGCTCAAGGATGTAGATATTCTATCAGAACACATGGCTTCCTTAATCAGTTTTGCTTATCCTTTGGACTGTAAGCATCAGCCTTGAGAGCCTGATTATGCTTACATGTGCGAATTCTTTTAAATATGGACATAAAGGGATGAGTTGGAAGATCACAGAGTTACTTCAACCCTATATCTTTATAGATATAACTGGTGGCGAAAAGAGGAGAACAAGACATTGCCGGTCTACAGTAAGGATAATGTTAACATCTGCAAGGTTGCATATTCCCAGCTGTGGTGTATGTGGTTATGCCAAAAGCTTAATAAATGAGGGAAGTTTATTTTGGCCAGGTGCTAAATCATCAGAAAATACTGTAAACAAAAGGAAAAGAGAGAGATTTGCATATGTGAATATCAACCTAGAGATGCTACTTTGGAAATGATAAGCATAACTTAAAATGAAACTTTAAATAGTTGAGAAACAACTGATCAGATGAGTCAAGTGTTTGCTACAGATATGCAACTCAAAGATGTGTTGCTTTCATGTGAACTAGTATTTTTTAATAGAGATAGATGATGGAGGGATGGAGGGATGGAGGGAGGGAGGGAGGGAGGGAGGGAGGGATGGACGGACAGACAAAGCTCCCCATCCAGCTTCTATCAAATTTGCTAGTTACTTAGTACAACTAAATATATTATTGTCAGTTAGTTGCATAAAATGAAGTACATTTGAAATATTTGAAATGCAACAGAAAATCAAGGTTATAAGAAGACCTTGGTCCTTTGCTGGAATTTTGGTCTGTTATTCAATATACATGCAGTTAAGTGTTACTAAGGAAATAAGGAGTTGTCCAATCCATATTTGTCTCTTATATGAATGTAGGTCTAGAGAACATTTGCAGATGGAAATTGCTAGCCAGAAGTGACTGCTTAAATAAGAATCGCTTTGCCTGCATTCATACATTATTTTTGTCATCCACCTTATGCTGGAATAAAGCATTTTTGCTGCTCGACTTCAGTTCAATTGTTGCTGTGGCAAAGGGAGAAAGAAAAATACATCTCTAAAAGATGTTTAGCTGGAGAACTCCTATTGAGAGTAATAGAATGGGAATTAAATCTCTGCTTGCCAGTGTGAAGGGACAGAAAGTTAAACCCAGAAACCAATAAACAATTCATTGTGTAATTTTGTCCATTTTTGTAGATTTACAACCTGAGATAAATGTGACCATTTTGTACCTATGAAAGCAGCATGATACAGGCAGGGATATTAGCAGTCTGCTCCTATCACATATACAGGGGGAGGTTAGATTTTCTGAGAACATCTTGTTTCATTTGAGATTCATATGTCACAGCAATTCATTGCAAATATTCTATAGGCAGAATGGGGGAGAAAAAAGAAGAAAAGCTTAAAGGGCCTCATCAGATTCATAGGACAGAAGCATACTTAATTATTTCCTGGAGTGTTTTATTTTCTACTTGTATGACATTCCTCTCATTTCATCTGAACTTTTAGCAGCCCACATGGAGTCTGGTGGAAGATGTATGTCATTTTCAACAAAATTTTGCTAGATGCCACCAACTGAGAGACATCTTGCACTCAGCAGTTTCACATTTCAGAGCCGAAAACAATTTAAAATAATTTTTTGTGACCACTCAGTTAAAATCAATAGAAATAACCATATTTCTCAAAGTTGGCAAGAGTAGGAATATGACAGTGCAGCAAGCCTCAGCAAGAACATGGTAAAGAAAAGAAAGTTAATAGCATTCTTACTATACTTGTTGTCAAGATACTGGTTTGGAGTCGAGAGTTAGGTCACCAAAGGTGAATCCCTACAACTCTGTTAGAGCCATGTATCTTAATATATATTATGTAAAAAAAAAATAGGTTACCATAAATAAGGTAATATTATCTATATAGAGGCTATATTAGTATAAGTTCCTTATAGAAATCCAAGTGATGTTTATTATTTATTTATTAATCAAATGTACATATAGCCACCCATCTCACCAAAGGTGACTTTGGGCAACACACAACCATGAAATAAAATAACAAGGCAAAAGCCATAGATATAAAATGTAAAACTCCATATTAATTAAGATTATAAAAACCAAAAATATACTGTCCAGCTTCCCTTAAGCTCTCAGAGTAGTGTAACTTCTATGTACAGGATTTTATGTGACCTCCATCCCACCACTCTTTTGGAGTTGGGGGAGGGGGGTTTCTCTATATTTACACAGTATGTATAATCCTATGTTGTGTTTTCAATTACAGTGATTTGGACCTCATAGAATAACATCTGGCTATGTATCTCTGAAGATTCCTAATTAGCATGAATCCGATCACATACTGCCTCCTGCTGGTCAATGTAACTTAATTCTTATAGTGAGGATCTTATTGTAAAGCATTTCAAAAAGGAGAAGTAAGATTACTACATCTATTAAACACAGCAATTTATACATGCAGATAGCCCTTGCTTAAAACAGTAATTGGGAATTTTGCTAAGTGAAGCAATTCTAAAGTACAATGTCATGTCACTATGCCAACTTGCAATGGCAGTTGTAGCCACTCCAATTTACTGTCATTAAGCAAATCTTGCATGGCTGTTAAGGGCAATGTCAAGTGATTTGAGATATCCTGTCAGCTTCTCCATTGACTTTGTTCCTTGGAATCTGACAATGAAGGTAAAAAATGGCATTCATGTGACCACAGGAAGCTACAAATGTCATAATTGCATGTTGGTTGCCAAGTGCCTGAATGATGACCATTTGACTGCGGGGATACTTTGACTGCCACAACGAGGTCGTAAGTCTCGTAATTCAGCAGCTGAATGCGTAGTCATTAAGCAAAGACTATCTGCATTTGCCAAGCATGACTGCTACTTGTATACTCTTACATGGTGCCTGAGACTCCATGCTACTGCATACGTGTTGCGTAACCTTGATTGCCATTGCAAATTCTTTGATTTTTGAAATGACAGTGGAAGTAACCATAATAATCACTAAATATCATTTTTGTATGGTGTACAATTGCTACTCACCATATATCCAAAATAACAAATTATAAAGGAAACGGGAATCTAGAAACACAGTCATTCTGTCCCTAAGCCAGTTATTACACTGTGAAAGATAGCTGACTGGCTTAGAGAAGGCTTCTATCCAGGAGGGATTGCAAGTTTTTCCAACACACATTTTTCATACAGATACCTCATTCTAGTAAAAAAAAAAAAACCATCTTTTTAACATATAAAAATAGCAACATGGATCTGGATAACCCCAAATATATATTTTTTAATTATCACCTCTAAGAAGAAAAATTTTAAGCTATTAATCCATGCCTCTCATTGCAAGACAGATCATTGAAGAAACCAGGAGAGATTGCAAGTTTTCCCAACATATGTTTTTCACCCAGAAGGAGTCAGTTCACTACTACCTCATTCTAGCCAAAAGAGAACCACTTTTTTAATATATAAAAATAGCAACATGGATCTAGATAATCCCAAATATGACTCTTTTTTAATTATCACCCCTAAGAAGAAAAAGTTCAAGCTATTAATCTATGCCTCCCATTTCAAGACAGCTCACTGAAGAAACTTTGGAAAGAAACTTGATTAACTTTTTCAGTGCCTTATCAGGCCTGGAACAAATTGACATAATAAAAAAGATTGGATGACCTGAGGAAATTATTAGTGATAACACACAAAACAGCTAAACCATTAATAGACCCAGTTTCACGATTCTTCAAGATAATTGCATCCACTTCAAGAGACCATTCCTTGGTACTCTTGTTGTTGCTACATGGATTACAGACAACAATAACTAAGAATCCTTGGGGTCAGATCTAACCTTTTCCCTTCAGACCTTGATAAATTGCTGCACAACCCAGACATTTCACAGAATGAAAATCCAGATGCTGCCTACAGACAACAGGAAACAATCGACAGTTCAGAATTCTGTGTCTTGCAACACAAATCAGGCCAGAGCCATGGGGTGACTATTCAAAGGCTAACATTTCTGACAATGGGCATGATCTCCAGATGAACAGCTATGAACCCCATTCCATCCCATCCCATCCCATCTTATCTTAGAGAGTATGAAAGGCATGGTGGCTCAGTGGTTTAATGATGCTGGAGATGGTCTTTGCTGCAGCAGTTCGAATCCTAACACTGCATGGCAAGGTGAGTTCCCATCATTTGCCTCAGCTTCTGCCCACCTAGCAGTTCAAAAGCATGTTATATGCAAGTAGATAAATAGGTACCACTTTGGTGGGAAGACGAGCCAGCACTTCATTCAGGCAGTCATAATCCTGCCACCCTGGACCTTTCCAGTTGTGACGCCCAGTTGCAACATGGCTTCAGTGGAAGGAGAACATCCCAGATGCTGCTGCAGGGTGCTGTTTGTCTTTCTTTTTGATGAGGAGCTAGCTCACACCCCTGTGGCTGCACCTTGGAAAGCGTGCAAGCATGAACCAAACAAGGCTAGCCATCTTAGGCAGCCAAGCTATTACTCTGTATTAGCACTGTAGTCTCCTGGATAATGTAACATCGCCACACACTAAATAAATAAAATACAGAGTGTCATTAATGGTAGTTTTCCCACTGGGAGATGGAAGGGAAATGAAACCAAGAGAATCTGCTGTTCCCTTCTTTAAAAAAAAAAAGGCTCACAGTTGGTGTATAAGAAGAATACTCTTTGCAAGCCCTGTTACTGTTGCAGACTAGGGATCAACAAGGGGGACAGCTCCATTTATGCTGTCATATTTTTCTGCTAGCTCAAGGACTGGCAGACAGCATTTTAACACACCTATCTGAAAGACACCTTTGTCTGCAGTTTCTTGGATCTGCACTATTCTTAGCTAGGAGATAATGCTTCATAGAGTACAAAATATTCTGAGCTTGCATTGGCCAATTCAATATTCTGAGCTTGGGGGGGGGGAAACATTCCATTCACTGATGCCTAAGATGCCACTGTGTAGTCGATTCATTTCAACCTGCACTGTGTTGAGCTTTCCTATATTCATGTTCCAAAACCATGTTCTCACAGTAATTCTGTCTTTTCAGCTTTGTATTTTCTTTTCCTGCATGGACACATCAACAACTGGTCCCAAGGGCTTTAATTTAGGCACACCATAAACACCATTAATCCTCCAAAAATTCTTTGACTTTTTCTTTGAGTGCCATCTGACCTGAGGAGCCCTTTATCTGACACTATATTGTCATTCATTTAATCTTTTTCATCCATGTGGCTTTCCTGGTAAAATAGTTTACAATTGTCTTTTTCCATGCAGCATGAAATTATCCTTTTGCCATTGTCACTAAAATGACCATCAGCATTTTCCCGTGTTGCTGTTGCTTAATATAGGTGTCTGTTTGCTTTAGCTGGGCAGCTGGGATGGTCTTCATATCTTGGGTGACCCTGCAGGGAGTGTATACTCTTTGCCTACACTTCCTGCATTCTTTACACAGAGCAGCATCCCATTGTTCCAATAAGGCAGCAGAATAGTAGTTGGGGGTGGGCAGAATAACAGAGTTGGAAGGGACCTTGGAGGTCTTCTAGGGCAACCCCCTGTCAAGCAGGAGACCCTATACCAGGCATGTCAAACTACCGGCCTGCAGGCCAGATGCATCACAATGAAACCGCGCCCACCCCATTGCCGGCAATGGGGGGAAAGTCGCGATACATCGCGCGACGTCGAGTTTGACATGCCTGCCCTATACCAGTTCAGACAAATGGCTGTCCAGTCTCTTTTTAAAAGCTGCACCCACAACTTATGAAAGCAACCCATTCTATTGGTTTATTAGTCTCACTGCCAGGAAATTTCCTTAGTTCTAGGTTGCTTCTCTTCTTGATTAGTTTCCATCCATTGCTTCTTGTCTTATCAGCTCCTCTTTTCTGCAACAGAAACAACAGAACAGAGGTCTTTTCCAAACATCTCCCCTAAAACATTTTCTTCATATTTTGATTTTAAAAAAAAAATCTTCTTGGCAAATTTTCTGTAGGCCCCGGGCTTATTGCTTGTTTTTGGCAGCCTGCCTGCCACAAGTGCAAGTCCAAAAAACAGCAATTGTGTTGTATTTTCTTATCTTTTTGCTTATACGCTGGGGTGTTGCTAGCTGCAAAAATAAAAGGGCTCCTGGCGTTTCTTAATTGCATGGATAATGTTAATCATATATGAACAGATGAGAATATAGCTGTGTAGAATGTACATGCCCACCAAGTTCAAACCAAAGTTGAATGTTTACATCTGTACATCTCAGCAGTATTAGTAACACTTGTGTATGAAGCAAAGTAGTACACACACACACACACACACACACACATATACTCCCATCTCTTTGTCACAATTGCCCACAAAAAAAAACCCACAGCAAAATGCTCATGGAACACTGATCGTGAACTCTCTTACCTCTAACAATCTTTTTAAAGAAGAGGGATAGGCAGGAACTCCTATAGCCTCAGCAGGCATGGTCTATCCAGACATATTTCCTTTCAACCATCTTTTCTTATATTAGCATAGCTTTTTAGCATTTTAGGCTTATATACCGCCCCATAGCACCCTTTACAGCACTCTCTTTACAATGTAAAGCATTATTTGCATATTGCCCCCAACACAATCTAGGTCCTCATTTTACTGACCTTGAAAGGATGGAAGCTGAATTAACCTTGAACCCCATCAGGATCTAATTCCAGGCTGTGGGCAGAGTTTTCCTGCAGTATTGCACTTTAACCATTGCACCACCAGGGCTCTTTTGCACCACCAGAGCCCTTTTGAGGACTCATTGCACTATCCAAACTAAACTAACAGCACAGAAACTTGGGTAGTTCTAAACTCTGGCACCAGCTTTGGCTGAGAAATATATGAGAAAAAGTGGCTCAAACCAAAGCCATAGAACAACAGTCCATATGTTGATTTCAGAACTTTAAAAAAAGTGGCTCCCTCAAAATGGCTTCTTTGAAGTCGGAACATTTTGTGGTCAATCTGTTTTCCATATTCCTACAAACTTTGAGATTTGCGACAGCTTCCTTAGTACTATTCCCCCATTTTGTAGTCCGCATCTTGTTTAGCAGTATCTCGCTGCAGTTGTAACATGAGTCAAATACAGTAGCTTTGATTCAATTTTATTTACACTTTAGAGTCATTTAGATGGAATAAATTGAACTAACATTGACTGAAATTGTCCTGCAGGACTGATTGCAAGAACACTCAGATGCAGTGTTCCTTATAAATAATGTCAGCATTTTAGTACACAAAAGGCATCCACTTGGAAGGAAGGACAGATGAATGCGCCAAAATTATTAGTTGATGAAAGAAAATAAGCACTGCCAAGAATAGAGTTATGTCAAGCTCTTCATTATTATGGAAAGTACTTCTATTGGTAGAGTACTTATCTACTCATTTTATGCATACGGATGCCATAAAAAGCCAAGTAAATTTATACACATGCAGACACCACAAATTAAATAATAAAAATAATAAAAACAGTTTTCAGATAAGTTAACCATTGGCACAGTGTATCAGCTAATTCAGGCATCATGAGGATTTTTCACTGGCAAGGATTCTAAAAAAAATTGGATACAATGGAAAGGCTGAATCTCTTCACAGGAACCAGTTAAATTAATTTTGTAAATATTATTCACAAATGTGACTTTAGTATAATTTTCCTTTCAACAGTTGATTCAAAACACATACATCCCAGCTGCAATTCTGCTTGTTTTGAAGCAAGAGATCCTTAGCACTGAGAACAAGAGGTGTGGAGTTTTGATAATGGGGAAATAATCACATTCTCTATATTCTCACCTGCACACCAGGCGTGTCCAACCCACAGTCCACTGGCTGCATGAGGCCCTGGGCAGCTAATAATGTGGTACCACAAAATAATAAAAAAATATAAAACACATAGGAAGTTTGTTATATACGTTCATTAACTATCTTATATATTTTATATTTAATCACTTAATACGAGCCAGCAGTATGCTGCAGCTACCAACACAGTCCTAGGCTCCATTAACAGAGGGATAGAATCACGATCACGTGAAGTGTTAATACCACTTTATAATGCCTTGGTAAGACCACACTTGGAATACTGCATCCGGTTTTGGTCACCATGATGTAAAAAAGATGTCGAGACTCTAGAAAGAGTACAGAGAAGAGCAACAAAGATGATTAGGGGACTGGAGGCTAAAACGTATAAAGAACGTATAAAGAATTGGGTATCTCTAGTTTAATGAAAAGAAGGACTAGGGGTGACATGATAGCAGTGTTCCAATATCTAAGGGGCTGCCACAAAGAAAGGGAGTCAAGCTATTCTCCAAAGCACCTGAGGGCAGGGCAAGAAACATTGGGTGGAAATAATCAAGGAAAGAAGCCAGCTAGAACTAAGGAGAAATTTTCTGACAGTTATAACAATTAATCAGTAGAACAACTTGCCTCCAGAAGTTGTGAATGCTCCAACACTGGAAGTTTTTAAGAAGAGATTGGACGACCATTGTCTGAAATGGTATAGGGTTTCCTGCCTGAGCAGAAGATTGTACTAGAAGACCTCCAAGGTCCCTTCCAACTCTGTCATTCTGTGTTCTGTATATGCGGCTCAAGACTATTCTCTTCATTCATTTCAGCCCAGCAAGCCAAAAATTTGAACAATTGTGTGTTAGACCATGGTTTAAAAAAAACTCCTAGAAATTAAAACAATTTAGTATGATGCAATATTCACTACCTGCACACAGAAAAGTAGCTTTTCTGACAGTGTTCTTTATTAAATATATCCATCTCTTACAAGATGGAAAAAATGACTCAGCCTTGAAAACTAAACAGCATGTTTGATCCAACCTGAAGGATAATATATAAACTCTGTTGAAGATCTCAGATCAATTGAAGGTACATTTAACTTGATCAAATCAGAACAAGGGTTTAATTAATTACTTTATGTGTTGGTTCTGTTTTATGTTTCCTTCTATGGAAGAATATCTTGGCTGAAATGCCTAGTAGGTGAGAACTGATAACTTATTACACATACTTATAGTAGATCACGTAATCCAGTTCCAGTTAAGGAAGCCAGGTAAACCTACTACATCCTGGGATGGATTATATCAGTGTTTCTCAACATTGGCAACTTTAAGTGGACTTCAGCTCCTAGAAGCTGCCATAGTAAGTCATAAAGAAATCAGATGTCTACCAAAACTAAGTTAAGATTTCAAAATTTTGAAGCAATACATGACAGGAGCACAGCAAAGCCATGATTTTGTCTCCTTACTGGTTCAGCATAGGTGCTGTGCAGCACCACTCTTTTGAACATCAAAGTATCAGTGTGTGCATTTCAAACTGATATATGAGCTCAGCCATTCCCAAGACGGGGGGAAATACAAATATATTTGAATCAAAGAGGCCCTGTAATGTAAGCACAGAGTATTCCTTTAAGACTCCAACTAGTTATCCATGTTCTTTTCCAGATTACACAACCAGAGTAGAAGAACCCATGGCTCTACATTCACCTTCAGATGCTTTCTTTCCTCTGTGAGGCCTCCCTCTTGCAGCGTTGTCTTTCCCCTACCCTTAGGAACAGCATATTCAGTACTCTGAGTCCTTTCTCCCTTCCTCCCAACATTTACCAGCCAATGCCAGTAGCAACTTTACTGTCTCAATATCAATTTATTTTTTTAAAAAGAATTTAGATATTCTGCAGAACTAAGCTCTGCTTATGCTGGCATCTTTATATCTCCAGAATGCCTGGAGGAGGAGAAATAGAGCTGAGCAAGATTTCTGCTTCAAAATGTGTGATATGCATTTCTTGTTTAAATTAAATTTTGAGGACCCTTTCAACTATCAGGCCCTGGCCTTGTACATAGTAATTTAACCCCAAGCAGCAGTACAACATTCCTATTTTCTGGACAGTATTTTTCCAAACATTTAGCATTCTGCTTCCTAGAACTACTCAATCTTTTGAAGCACATCTGGAATTTTGAGCGCACACATGTTGAAAATATTCTCACAACACAGGTGGTCCTTGTGTTTGCGATCTAGTTGTTGTTTGAGAAGCAGACTGCAGCAGGGGAGAGTTGGCATTCCTATAATGGATGCCATGAAAACAATAAACACTTAAAAATACCAATTTACCAGAAAATAAAAAGTTTGAATTACCATTCATGAAAGTTGACTGGATAACTTTGAGCCAGTCACTTTCTCTCACTTCAACTCACTTCAAATGTTGTGGGGAAAGGAGGGGGAGGGAGGAATATTGTCTGTGTTGCTGCCTTAAGTTATTTGTAAAAATAATAAAGGCAAGCAATAAATAAATATCAGAAAAATAAAGTTAAACTACCAATTTACCAGAAATATGCTTACCACTGTCCTCTAGTCACCCTTCCTGCGGGACATTTTATACTATCCTTGATAATCTTTGCTTTTTCCAATCAAATGAGAGGTCTACATATTATATTCTCTGAATAATAATGGGGTCTATTTAGTGCTTAGATTATTAGGAATAGAACAGCACTTAGAGTTTTCACCACACCATCTTTTCATGTTTTTAATTAAATAATTTTAAAGTGAAATGTCAAATAGATCGGAAAATCCGGTGGGTGCCAAAGGAAGCACCAGAGAACCACAACAAGCGTCCTGCCAAAGCCACAGAGTATACCCAATCCTTTCTTGCTACTAGCCAGGCATTTCTCCTTTGTTACTTTTCCTAAAGTTGTTTTGTTCTTATTCCCTGCTGCTATCTTCTGTACATGGATGAGATGTGGTTAATGAATACTTTAAGACTGGCACTTAGTATGAAGCTACAAGTAAGACACCAGTGCCATACATGTGAAATCCACGTGGATTTCTCTAGTGACTGATTAATATCCCAATCCCAATCTCTCTTCTGCTGCTTCAAACAATCCTTTGTTTCCCTCTTAAAACCCCATACAGTATATTAAAATGCTATAATTTAAATAGAACTACCACATATAACATATGAGAGAGAATATGATTAAAAGTCTGATGTGCCCGGTCAGTTTGTTGACGGTCTTAACAATAAACACCCTATGTCTGTTGTCTCTTATCTGGCTGCAATGGTTTAAATGTACAATAGCATTTTCTCACATCTTACTTTTTAAATAACTCTAAATTAGCCACTGTGATTCTGAGATGATAAAGGGTATATAGTCTGGAATTGAATAAGGCAGACTTGTGAACTTTACAAATTGGTTATTTTTGTGCATTCATTTAACAGTATATAAAAAAAAAACTAGCAAATTCCAAAACATGCATAGTTTTACCTATTCCTTCAAATAGCAATAGCATTTAGACTTATATACTGCAGTATAGGACTTTACAGCACTCTCTGGGTGGCTTACAATGTTAGCATTATTTACATATTGCCCCCAACAATCTGGGCTCTCATTTTACCCACCTCAGAAGGATGGAAGGCTGAGTCAACCTCAAGCCCTGTCAGGATCGAACTCCAGGCAGCGGGCAGAGTTAGCCTGCAATACTGCAGTTTTGCAATACTGCTGGCAAACAAAGTATTTGTACCTGCTGGCTAGATATTATAAGAGATGGCATTGGGATGACCATGGCAGATGTGAAGGAGGTGGTGCAAGACAGAGGGGCATGGAAAGTGCTGACCTATAGAGGGTCGGACCTGACTGAATGGCTGACAGTGACCACTGTAGTTTAACCACTGCACCACTAGAACTCTTAACATCATGTTAGCAATGAAAAAAAATCATTGGTTTGGCAAAACTGATACCTTGTTCCCCTGCTTAATTTCAGTTTTCTAAGTCATACAATCCAACTACATTTACTTTTTTAATATTTCTAATTTTGGCATTCCAATTTCTGGAAGCAGCTTGTCTTATTTAGATATTCTATCTAAATATCTAAATTATATCTAAATTTAGATATTCTATCTAAATCTATCAATTTCAGGTAGAAAGTGACCATAAAACCTCATCTTCTGCATCAGTGGTTGGAGCATAAAGTCAGATAATTGTTATATTAGGGTTGTCCACAATGTCTAATCAATATTATTCAGTCATTGATTATATTGTAGCCAAGTATTGTTCTTGCTACATCATTTTTGACTTTGAAAATGTCATTCATTCTTTGATTTTCATGTCCTGAATAGTATTAAATAGCAGGTAGAGAGGAAGGTGACCTTGATAGAAATATTCAGGAACCATTACCTAGCCAAAAGGGGTTGAAATGTTTTAAAATCTAGAACAATGAGATAGCAATTGGAAGTAACTCCAGTGAGGTTGATTTCTCCTTAATGGGACTATCATAGTGTGATCTTCTGACTAAAACTGTCAAATTCTAGTTTTTATCTGTCACTGATTTATAGGATGTCAGTGTGTTGGCAGTGCATTTTGTCTTTCACTGTGTTGAGCTTTCCATGTTTATGCTTCTTGCATTCTAGGTTCTCACTGTAATTCTGTTTCTTGCAGCTTCAGATTTTCTTTTCCTGCATGACAGTATCATCAACTAGATATCCTGAAGGCTTTAACCTAGCTATGTCATAAATGCCATTAGTACTCTGAAAAATCCACAGCAATTCTTCAGTAGCATGTTGAGTGCTCTCTGACTTAAGAGGCCCATTATCCGCCACTATATTGTCAATCGCTTTAGAGCTTCTATCCATGTGGCTTCCTCAGTAAAATATAGAAATTGTTTACCAATGCCTTCTGCTGCACAGTATGAAATGATGTCTTTGCTAAAGTGAACCTCTTCCTACGGCATCTTTCTCTATTGCTGCTGCCCAGTATGGGTGCCTGTTTGCTTTACATGGACAGTTGGGATAACCTTCACACTTTGTGTGATTCTGCTGAGGATGTATACTTTGGTGTACACTCCTGGCATTTTTATCTCATTCTCCCAGGAACAGGAACATAAATACCCATATCCATATACACCGTAATGAGTAACTACAATGGGACTGAGGAGCAGGAGACTCTGCAGGTTGAGAGAAATCAATCCACTTGCGAGAACAAACTCCAAAATCATGCCCAGACTACAATATCTTTGTACTTTAAGTGCCACCACAACCCTTATGTGCTGTAACAGCATGAAGTTCCCTTGGTTTTGATCAAAGCACTGGATGGTGCAGATGCCTCTGGGTGTAAGAAGCATGAATCAATGAAAATATGAAATTATCAAAGCAAATATAAAATCTACCAAGTTGGATGTTTTAAGAATGTTAATATGACTGAAGTGGAATGGGCCGCTTTAAATCAAATTATTAGATGATTCAGGGCATGAATCTATATAAAGTAATAAAGTGGCAATTATATTCAAAAAGGACATCATTACTTATGCGCTTAGCAACAATCCAATGTGTAACAGGATTATATCTATTAAAATTAGAAGCTACCCAACAAATGTTAGGACTGTGTAATGATTCAGGTTCATTTTCAAAATGGCATTGTAGTGTAAGTGAAGGGCAGTAATGCAATCCCAGGAAAAGGTGCAGATACTTTTAAGCAACCACAGTTAGATGCAAAGTTTAAATACCTCTGCACCCTCGATAGGAAATGTGAAGGATGAAAACCGTGGGTTTAAGAAGGATGTACAACAACTGAACACAGATTTCTGATGTCAAGCAGGACAGAACAAGGAAACATATCTGAGTCAGGACTGACAAAAAAACAGAGAAATACAATAAGAAAATATAAATGAGAGTAATTTGATCAAACAAGTCACAAGAACTTAGATAGGAATAGAGAAAAATAATCACAGCAGATCCTCTAAGAAGTAAAGATAGTTTAAGGAAGGTGGGAAGACTATACTGTAACCTTTTATAAATGGGATTACAGAATCACAGCAACACGGTGGGGAGAGAATAAACTAACTCCATGTAAGAATCTAAGTTATGACAGGCAATAGACCAACTGCCAGATAAGAAAGCACCAAGAACATGAAAAATCAATTTAGTTGTATAAAGCTGTGATTTATGGTTTTGATGATTAGGCAGGATAGATTATAGAAAGAAGAGAGTTATGGTGTAACTTTAAAGAGAAAGGTTAAAATATAATTGTACTTAGAACTGCTGTAAAGAATAGCAGAAGCCACTTATTTATATCTTGCTCTTTTTTCGGTTGTCTTTTCCTATTTCACTTTTAGCCTTTTCTGTTATTTCTTTCTTTCTTTTTCATTATTTTTTGTTGTAATTTATTTTCTTGTAGTTCTTATTGTTGTTGTTAACACTTTTAATAAAAAAGGAACTGTTTAAAGCTGCAGGAGGGAAGGCCCGTGTGATTTACAGTTGGAAAAAAGAGGAGGCATAGGACTTCTTTTGAAGAAAGAAAATGCATTAATTCCTAACTCAAGGAAGGTTTTGCTTAACATCTTATGAAGAAGAGCTGAACTCTAAGCAAGAGAAATGCCGAATGAACAAGTAGGTTTCATAAAAAACACAGAGAGAAGAGACCAAATAGCTAATGTAAAATAGATACTGCAAAAGTAGAGAGTGAAAAAGGAGGTTTATCTGTGGTACATTGACTATAGCAAAGACTGACAGTATAACTCATGACAGAGAATAGATTATATTAAGGCTTTTAAAAAAGTTGAAGACACAGAATAGTTCAGAACAGGAAAGAGAACAAAGCAAGGATTCCTTATCCAGTTAATTTGTGAAGAATGGAAGGATTGGAACTGATGACAGGGAGTATCAATATTGAATGTCAAATGTTAATATTGTAAGATATGCAGATGACACTGTTAATAAAGTAAAATTCAGATCAGAACCAAATATGAATTAAATATTTAAAAAAGATAATGTCAGGATATATGCTTACTAAACACAGCTCATGGCGAGAAGCAAAGATGATGAATAGTTTTATTTTCTTCCGCTGAGGAATAAATAAATATGGACAGCACAATGTAGAACAAAAGAGGAGATTATGGAGGAAGTTTATCATGAAGAATAGGAACACCAAGAGCTGTGGTGGTGCAGTGGTTAGAATGCAGTTTGCAAGCTAACTCTGCTCTCACTGCCAGGAATTCGATTCCTTTGATCCTGACAGGGCTCAAGGTTGACTCAGCCTTCCATCCTTCCGAGATCAGTAAAATGAGGACCCAGATTGTTGGGGACAATATGCTGACTCTGTAAACCGCTTAGAGAGTTCTGTAAAGCACTGTGAAGTAGTATATAGGTCTAACTGCTATTGCTATTTCAGTGAAAGAAATGGTGGTACATTCCAGTGGCCATGTATGGCTGTGAAGTTTGACAATGAGAAAGAGACAACTTCAAATTATGGGTGTGGAGATGGTGGGTAGAAAGAAGAGCAAATCACTCATCTGTTGTTGGTTGTTATGTTGATACAGTGATCAGCAAACATAATTTCTTATCCATCCATCCATTTACCTATTCATCCATTCGATTTATATAGCCACCCATTTTAAAAAACAGAACTCTGGGCAACTCATCACTCGAATACCACCACCAACAGCAAAAATAAAAGCAATAACAGCCAAAAGCAAAAACCTGGTACCCCAACCATTCTCCTCCAATGCAACCAATGCCATCATCTTCAGACTCAAATCACATCCTACCCCAGTGCTTGGGGGAAAACCCATCTCTTATGACCATCCAGAAGATTAAGGTCCTACAGCAGGGGTCTTCAAACTTAGCCCTTTTATGACTTGTGGACTTCAACTCCCAGAATTCCTTAGTCAGGCACCCTGGCTGAGGAATTCTGGGACTTGAAGTCCACAAGTCATAAAAGGGCCAAGTTTGAAGACCCCTGACCTATAGCCTTCCAGGACACCAAGTGGATGGGGGCTCATTAGATCTCAAAGGTAAGAGCCAGAGTTCCCATGGAAAAAAGCATGTTTCATAGAACCCACTAAATAGCAACATTTAAGGGAAGGGACCTGCAGCATGCCCAAGCTCTCTGACTTGTTGGAATGGACAGATACTCTCAGAGAGAGTTGGTCCTGCAAATAATCTAGCTCCATGCCATGTAGGACTTTAAAGGTGATGACCAGCACCTTCAATACAAAACCAGGGAGGCATTGCAGCTCATGCAGCAGAGTTGTAATATGGCAAACTAAAGGACCAGAAGTCCAAATTCACATACTTTAGACATGTGATAGAAGTTGTGATAGGGTATACTTTTCCTTGATAGTAGAAAAAGAAATAGAAATTCTTTTTCTAAAGTGGACGGGTGGGAATAATGAGATTGTTGGAATTGCCTTTGAAAATCTAGTTGTTACCGGAGACAGCTCAAGCTTGTGAGCATTTACCTCTGAATTCAACAAGATAGAACATAAATTATTAAATTTGAAACATAATTGTTTATGTTCTTGTAGTAATGTTGATATTATATTGCTAGTGGAGTAGATTTGTTTATAATACCTTATTTTTCCTCTTCTTGCAATTAGCATTTCTTTTGGAGTCATTTTTTTAGATGTTCAAAGCCGACAAGAGGCCCCTTCAAAATTGCTCTAATAAATTTAGATCCCATTTGTGTGACTAACCAGTTTGAAAGATTGCACTGTCTTCAGATTTTTCACAATCTTATCAAATAAGTCCCCATTCGGAGTCACTTCATTAGCTTCAGCAGTTATGTGTTGATTTTAACCAAGGTGTGATTCATGTCTTTAATGGAAAACAATTGAAATATTCAGCAGTTCATAGGTAGCAATGTATTTCAGCCATTTTGTTTTTCTGCTCTCTTCCTCAAATAGCTCTTGATTCATGGCTTTTCATCTTGATCCTTGTTTACTTCTCATGATTAATTACTGTTTTTAAGGAACTGGGACTTTTCACAATCATATAAATGTGGCATTTGTGTAATGCTTTTTAAATTATTATTAATGCTGCCAGCTGATTTTTAAAGTTAAAAACAAGACAAAGCAGAAATGCAAAATTAATACACTAGGGAGAAATCACAATATTGTACCTCCATGTGGTGCAGTATCCTGATGGAATTATTTCTTTTCTAAAATATTGAGATAATATTCATAAGTGAAATTTTGGTAACATTTATGTTGAATGACTTAATTTATTTTAATCTGAACCACCTTTGAAAATTGCCCCCAAACAGTGACAGAGATAAAAAGTAGCAACAATACTATCAGTTAGCTTGAATTGTTTTCAATTGAAACTGCAGTTTGCTGGTTCTGAAGAAACCGTATTAGCTCCAACTATTTTCAGACTCAGCTAAAGATATGAGTCTTCCTCTGATGCCAACATTGGCTATTTGCACATTATTAATTTCCCCAATTAGTGCAATTTTCTGGACTTTCATGACACAATGAACAATAAATAAACTACACAGGTTGATGTTCCAGAACAGGTTGAGTTAAAATGTGGTTGGATAATTTGTGGTTCTGTATGTCATGCAAACACAGATGTTTAAGGATTTAAAGTTTATTGGAATAATTGCCTGCCTATATATGAATCCTTCAAACCAGATGGACCTCTTGAAACAAAGTGAGTAACAATATTCATCTAGAACAGCTAGGTGTCTAACATTATAAAGGACAATTATTTCCTATAAGATAGCAGCTGCTTAGTATGACTACCTCGGCCAATATTTTCTCACTTTACTGAGGTCAATTATATTCCTCGTTAAGGTATTGGAATTTAAATCTGCACCTAAAGCATATAAATCAATTTGTTACATTTTGTTGTTGCAAAATTGTGCCCATTCTTAGTGGTTTATAGAAGCATGGAGAAAATGTTCTTCTCAACTTTTCGTGTAACGTTAAGGTTGTTTGCTCTGATTCCATTTTTATTTTTGACAACCAAAGTTTGTTGTTCGTTTCAGTTTTTGCTCTTGCTTTAATATTTCTCACTTTAATGGAACTTTATACAATTAGATACCACATAAATCAATTTGATTATGGCTACAGTTGTATACATCAGAAATGGAAAACCTCCACATAGAACATAGAATGACAGAGTTGGAAGGGACCTAGAAGGTGCTCTAGTCCATCCCCCTGCTCAAGCAGGAAACACTATATCATTCCAGACAAATGGCTGTCCAATCACTCTTGGAAACCTCCAGAGATGGAGCATCCACAACTTCTCAAGACAAGCCGTTCCACCCATTGTTCTCACTGTCTGGAAATTTCTCCTTACTTCTAGGTAGGATCTCTTTTTGATAATGATTTAAACTGATTATTAATAGCTTAAACTGATTTCAGGTAATTGTGTCACCTGAACCATGAGTGGCAAATAAGTTTGATAAATAAATAAATAAAAATAAATAAATAAATAAATAAATAAAAATAAAATAAATAAAGAACCCCTTTTCTTCTGGGGTAGTGCTATTATTATGTAACTCTACCATAACATCTGCTTCTAATTGCTGGGCTTTAGAAATCTATTAAAAATAGAACTGTTTCAGAAGGCCTTTGATTTATAGATGTGACCATTTTTTCTATTGCTTTTTTGTTGGCTACATATAATTTTTTTTCTATGGTCTAATTTTTTGGAGGACAGCTTATTGTTTTTTATTAAGCAGCTGCAATTGTTCCACATGTGCTTATTGTTTGCACTGTAACCCACTGAGAGTCTCCCAACTGCAGTGAGCAATAATAATAATAATTAATTAATTAATTAACTACTCTGTACTGTGTAGCAGCCTTGTAATAATCTCTTGGACAGCTTAAACTGGGCAAATAGAACAACTGAAGAAAAAGGAAATGTTAATAGATCAATTGAAGGGAAAACAAGAAAAAGAGGGGGGAAAGAGACTGACATAAATATATCTTATTGCCAAGACTGGAGCATTGTACAGGAAAGTAAGCCACTAAAAGTCACTGTGTGTGAGTTGTTTAGTAAATAATAAGTAAATAAAAGCACAATGTTAAGGACCCTTTGCTAAAGGACTCACCTAAAGTTTAATCTCGTCCTCTTTCCCAGCTCTCTCCACAATTCCGATATAATCATATTTCACTGAAAATGTGTGAATGGGAGAGCCAATATGGTACAGACATTAGAGAATTGAATTATGACAGAAATATAATTCAGATCCTTGGCCATGTTAATGCACTCGGTGAATTTCGGTCAGATACTGTCTCTAGATTAACAGAATCAACAGAACTGTGGTTGTGGAGACAATGCTGCATACATTGCCTTGAGTTCTTGGAGAAGTAACAAAACAACAACAACAATCTGACAGGCAAAAGCCAATCAACTTCTTGAATCTGATCAGTCTTCCACAATTTGATGTCTTTTAGATTTGCTGCAATCAACTCTTAATAGGCAGACTGGGAAAAATTCTGGGAGATCCAGTCCCAACCCATCTGGAGGATATTGCAGTAACTTGGAAAGGCTGTTGAAACTGATCAGCAAGGTGCTTTCTTGCCCCACTGTTTTATTTTCTTGTCTGAGACATTTGACAGTCCCCAAAAGATAAGTGTTGAAAGAGTTTAAAAGTAGTTCATCAAAATGACATAATATCTTCCTGAGATGAATCCTAGAAAACTTTGAATAATAGAAACAACTTTTTTTTTTCATAAGCCATAAGTCAGAACTGTAAAGGATAAAACTTCTGTTTGGGGTTGGTTTGTTTTTTTAAAAGATATTAGAAGCTTGCGGTTTTTAATTTTAAAAGGAGAATTTGTCAAAGGCAAAAGAGAGAGAGGATGAAAATGTGATTATCTAGAGTCAGAGTTTATATATTTGGGTTGAGTGTCTAACTTCGGAGCTCCATATAAAAATAACTAGTAGACAGCACTGAGGATTTTGATTGCTGAATGTAGAACTTATTTTCAGTGCCTTTCATAATAGCAACATGCGACACAAACATTAACAGATGATGCTGTTTTTGGCATGGAATTAGTTTTTGTACGTCAGAATTTGATTTTTGCTGCTAAAAACATAGCAGCAAGTGCAGTTAAAAACAAACAAGCCTACTGGCAACATACCCATAGAAATAACCAGCTAGCAATTTTTACAACAACTTAGAGTAATTAGATACTTCAATAAAATAAAGGTTCTATGAGAGGTTTATGAGCCTCTCTTTGGCAGCGTAATGACAAACTTTCACAAAATATTATTAATACCAGATTGTGAGAAAAGGAAACTGCTCTTCCAATCGAAACATAATCTATATTTTGTTCTTGAGCTCCTAACAATATAATTCTAGGTCTGCTTGCTTAAGAGCTGTCACTTTAAACATTTCAGTTTTAATCTCATTTCATACAAATGCACACTAAAAATGACATGATTTTCAGCTGATGCCAGTGTAGTAATTTTAAAGAAAAATTGGAACAAATCCAAGAGACAAACAATTTCAGATTTATATTTATAGTCTCTGGACATGATTTAATTTAGCCATAAGAGACATCCTAAGACATAGTTCAATGTAATGCAAGAAACGATCAGATATGTGGATTTTTCTAGGATTAGCACCTCACCAAAAAAATTCCACCTCTCCTATTTTCCATTGAAATATCTTGTTAATAAATTAGCATATGTCTCATAGTTGGAGAAAGTTTAGGTATTTCACCCTTGAAATACTGCTAAATGCATTTGAACTTCATTTAGTCTGTAGATCTAATGGCAGATCAGCTATAAGTCTGAATATTCTTTTAAGCATTCTTATGTTTTAAGAAACAGAAAACTACAGGTAGTTCTTGACTTACAACAGTTCATTTAGTGACAGTTCAAAGTTACGTCACTGAAAAAAGTGACTTATGACCATTTTTCCTACTTACAACCATTGCCGCATCCCCATGGTCACATGATCAAAATTCAAATGTTTGGCAACCGACTCATATTTATGACGGTTGCACTGTCCTGCGGTCTTGTGATCCCCTTTTGTAACCTTCTGTCAAGCAAAGTCAATGAGGAAACCAGATTCATTTAACAACCGACCCTTTCCAGGGTCCCCCAGCGGAACGAAACCGAATGCGGAAGACAGAGCTCACCTTCCAGCATCCGCGGCGGCCGCAATGGCAAACTGGAAGTCCTCCTAGGCCAGTTTTGATCAGTATTGATAACAGGGAAAAGATCCAGCCCAAGGCTCCTGTTTTGTGGGCTGCTTCAAAGGTTGGTTCTATTGCTCTTCTCAATTTAACATTACATAAGGTTGCTGGGTGATAATCCAATAGTTTAAGATGAGGTACTGTGCTATCCCACTCACTAACACACACAGCGTAATGGTGGTTTAGTGTGTTTATTAATATTCCTCAGCAATTCCTTTCACCAAAACCCAGAACTGTCCAATGCTAGTTCACAAGGCACTTGAAAGTTTCTCAAACAAGATAAACCTACCAGGCAAAATTAAATCCACAATAAAAGAGGTTCATGAGGCAAGAAACGTCCAGAGTTCACAAGGCACAATCCAAGTCAAGGTGTCAATCCAAAGCAAGGCAGGGATCACAACAACCAGGAAACATGCAGCTAGGAAATGAACATGTTCCCAACATTGCCTCCATTTGTCTGCTATGCTAAATAGCCAGCTTCTGGTGCAGTCCATCAAGAGAGATGAGGCTGCCTCCTCATGAGTAATCAGGCTGACCTTCACTACTCCTGCCTTTTCTCTGCCCTACCTATTCTCAGATCAGGTGCAGAAGGCAGTTTCTCCTCATCATCACTGACTGGCTGCAACTGCATGCTTTCTTCACCTGAAGCCTCAGGGCTGTCTTGCTGCAGCTGGGCTTCAGCCAAATCCCTTTCAGAAAGCTGCTCAGAGCCACTAACCAATTCCCCTCCTGATGTGCCCAGAACTGGTTCATCCTCCTCCAAACTGAAATCTTGAGAGGTATCTGGGGAAGCATCCGGGGGAGTCATCACAGGTATCACCATATGCTGATGGATCAGCTTTATATCTCTATTCCAGGACATATCAGTGATGCCCCAATGCTTGGAGGCTGTGGGGCCCCAGATGGGGTGCAACAGGGTTTGACTAAACCCTAGCAAAAGTGAGTGACTTTGGCCATTTGGATCTTTGAGTCCAGGAGTTTTCTATCTTTGGTTCTGAATGGGGTGGCACTATCAAAGACAGATCTGAGACACAATTTAGGGGTGTATGAGCCATGGCTAGAAAGCCTTGTCCACACGTTTGGGTTGTTTGCCAGTTGTGCCCATTCCTGGACTGCAAGGCTCTGCTCACTGTCACTCCTGCCCACATAGACTCCCATCTGGGCTATTGTAATGCATTCTATGTGAGGCTGCCTTTGAAGAGCACTTAGAAGCTTCAACTAAATGCAAAATATAGCAGCACAAGTAGCCAATGGTGCTAGTTACTCAGTTTATGTAATACCATTACTTTATGAGCTGTTGCCAATGTGCTTCCTGGTGAAATTCAGTGTGCTGATTGTCACCGTTAAAGCCCTTCAGGGCTCAGGACTGGGTTACTTGAGGGACTGTCTGTCCCTGGTTATTTCTACCTGCCCAATCCAGTCTGGTAGGATGGGTAATCTTTAGGTCCCATTGTATAAGAAATGCTGTTTGGTAGAGCCCAGAAAGTGTCATTTTTCTGCCACAGCACTATGGAACATTCTCTTTTCAGAAATTAGGAGAACCCCAACCCTGATGGCCTTTCATGAGTCCCTAAAGACCTGATTCTATGCTCAAGCCTGGGGCCCCAAATATATGAAAGGATGCATCTCCTGGTTACACTAGCATTGGTAATTGTGATTTTTTTTTCATCAGGCATGCATTTAAATGTTTGTATTTATGCTGTATTTTTTAAAAAATATTTAATTTGCCACTTAGAATCACTTAAGATGGGTGGCTTAAATAAGTAACTAAGGTATCCAACATTGCAAGGGATTTCCCATTTCGCTGAAAACTTTTAAAAAGGCATGGCAGTTTCCATTTTACAGTAAATCACATTTTATCATATAATGTTCCAGATCATTGAGTCAGATTTTACTTCTGCTAGAGTGATCTGAATCAAATGAACTTGTTTCTGAAGCCTTAGATGCTTAAACTGTATCAGGGATATCCGAACCTTCCTAATCTGCAGTGATTTATGACAAGCAGGCAGCAGGTAGAAACAGATCTGTTTATCAATTCCAAAATGATTTGTGGTAGATAGCAAGAGTTTCTAAATCCCAGTTGTTTAATAAAAGCACATACACCGCCCCCCCCCCCAATCAGATTGTTGAAATGAAGACAGCTTGTGAAAAATCCCAAAAGTTTGTGTTTGTGTGTGTGTAAAAGGACCATAGTAGTTCTGGTCTAAAACAAATGTACAGGTTCAGATAGGTGATCAAAGGTACCATAGTCCTTAATCCTGAGTGCCCTCAGAAAGTATCCTTTCTCCTACTAAGATGACGCTAGCATTTGTATCTGGCTCTGCTGGTGAATCTTGAAATTTTAGCAAAAAGCAGATCAGTCTGTTAAAATCTCTCCAACCTTAATACATGTGTGTTGGCTTATTAGATCAGAGTTAACAGTATTGTACGTAAATATATGCACTTGCCACACAATATATGCTTTTAAATTTTGGTGCCCACTTTTTATTCCAAAAGCATCTTAAAATTTGCAACAAAACTAAGAACTTTATCTATTGAGTAAACAGATCTTAAGATATGTTACACTTCAATACATTGAAAACACCCTGAACATGCATAGTGACAATTTACACAATTTTTTCAACTTGAGTATAATAAGTGGCTGAGATACAGTAGAAGTCTTTTGTTGGCTTAAACGTCTGCTTCAAATGGCTGACCCACTTCCTAACATGGAAACCATAACTGAAGAAGTACATAGTAAAGCTCTCACATTTATTAAATTTTAAATTTATTAAATTTCCAGGGCCTGTTCTTTCAGGAACTGCAAAATAAACACAATCTGTTTAATAGTGTGTTTTTTTAAAAAAGAGATGTAATTAGCTAAAGCATCTCCTAACATTATTTGGTCTGAGGCATATCCAATTTCTGCAAGGCTAAAACTGATTGATGGCCTAGAGTTGCTTTCAAAAACTACAGCTCTGTCTATTGTCGCTTAATGGAAAGTATAATATGCTTGGCATAGAATGCAGAATTGGGTAGTAGAAAATAACCCTTCAACTCTATAGTGACTTCAGCACGTGATTTAAGACTCCAATTCAGGTTTAATTACTTTTGATGTAAGTGAAGATAGAAAATCTGTTGCTATCCATCCCGATTTGTGCTGGAATGCAAAGTGGTCCATCATTTTGGAAGAAAAGTCAGTTTACCAATCAATTTATTTCTATTGTGAATTCTTGCTGGTTCGATAATTAATCTGGATTTAAATAGCATACCCACTGCATATTACATAGAAAGTTCTAGTAGCCTAATGGATGATTGGATAGCAAGATTGCTCTTACAAAAGGAAAAAACCCCACTCCCTTTTAATTGTAATTCTCTGTGATTTGAAAAAAAAACTTTTGTAAGCATCATAATGTTTTGCATATTGGATAGGAGGACATACTGCAGGAAAAAAAGGAGTTTAGGCAAAGAGGAACCCTCATTTCTACAGATTTCCTCTGCCTTGTTCTTTAATAAGATAAAATGAGGTTATATCCCCGATGTAACCACAAATCGCATTTCACATCTCAGAATTCTTTTAAAGATTCCCACATTTCAAGTCAGGGACCAGAGATTAGCTAAGAGTTTATTTTGGTTACAGACCAAGGGACAGGGGACCCGTTCTGTATGAGTGTTTTTGTATTTGCGCTGCACTAGGTGCCATTCATTAAAATAATGAAGTTGGGAGAGGGGACCTTAGAAGTGTTTCAAAATTGATCAAAGTATGGCATATTACACGCACAAATCCAAAATCTAAATTAATTCAGTGTATTTAATTAGGGTCAGCACAAAGTTTATAAAATATATTGTAAGTTCTTCACAGAGAGGACCTCTCAGATGTTAAGGCAAGTTGTTAAGAAGAAGCAAATGGGAAAAATTACAAAGGGGGACACAGAGTTGGAATTTCTTTAGATGAAAGTAGAAGGAGACTGAGACATTCAAATTAGACTCCATCTGGTACTATAATGTTTTCGCTGCACTAAGGAGATCTCCTAAAGTGTCTGGGATAAAAAAAATAAGCAAGCAATTATTGTTTCACAATTTTTAAAAAATATAATACCCAGCTGTGGCATATATACTACCTTATTACAGCATTTTGATAGTAATAATGTTATCTTAACTAAACATAAAACAAACAATGGGTTTTTGTCCATCTGCTTAACAAACTTAAATTCAGTCTGTAGATCATTAAGTAAACATTTCACATCATTTCTCCCCTCCTTTGTCTGTTTTATAATACACTGTTTCCTGTACACTTAGAAGAGCTGAAGGATGAAAATAATTTCTGCAGAATCCCCAGAGAAAAAAAACAATGTTATCAGAACCACATAATTATCTATATGCTCAAAAATGAAAAGTTCAACATTATCCACAATAAGGGAATGGTTGGTGAAGATGATGGAGCGTGTTAAGATGACTAAATTGACTTGATAGATAAAAAAACAATAACTACATTTATGGAACTACTGGAAATGTTATAGAATTTTTTGCATGAAACAAAAAAAATGCACATGACTTGTAGTTTCGGTTATTAGAAAAAAAATCAAATAATAGAAAAAAATGAGCTTTTTTTGGTAATCGTAGAGTTGGAGCATCTTTGTAATCAAACTTATTTTTGCTGAAATTGGAAGCTTTCTATTTCTTTTCATCATTTCAATCAATCAGAATAGAGCTGGAAGGGACCGTGGAGGTCTTCTAGTCCAACCCCCTGCTCAAGCAGGAGACCTTATACCATTTCAGACAAGTGACTGTCCAGTCTCTTCTTAAAGACCTCCAGTGATGAAGCATTCACAACTTTTTACAGCACTGGTTAATTGTCTTAGGAAGTTTCTCCTTAGTTCATTTGCTTCTCTCCTTGATTAGTTTCTTGTCCTGTCCTCTGGTGTTTCTTTCTGCACTTTCTAATTTTTTTGTTTTCCTCCTTTTTTTCTTTCTTTGTTTTCTTTATTCTGTATTAATTTATATTAGTTTTCATGTTCTCTTTTAAAAAATTTAATAAATTTATATTAAAAACATTAGGTAACTTTGGAGCCAAATTTGAATTCCTGCAAATAAGGGCTTAGCAATTGGCTCGGAGATCAGAAAACCAGTAAGATCGTTGTATTGTATGCTGGCGAAGTCAGAGAGATGTGCCAGAGCATTTTCCAATAAATACAATCTACTGCACATTAGTTGTGGGTGTACAACATCAGTTTATTTTGGTCCTGATATGATTACCAACTGACATATACATTTTAAAAAAAACTGAAAGAGGGGCTGGTGGAGAGGACTGTAAATGATATGCATCTTCTTCTCATCTTGAGGATAAACTATTTTAAAATGAGAAAAATGAGAAAAGCCATTCTTATGGTTCAGAGAGACACTTCATCTGATTGACATAATTACGTTTAACTCTCTCTCTCTCCAGTCAGTTAGCATTCTATTCTTTCCCATCAAAGATGTTTCTGTAAGAATGCCACTACGTTTAAAACCTCAAAAGCAAACATTGTACCAAACTGATTAACGAACAGTGCATGTTTGAACTGTTGGAAAAAGAAATATAAGAGTTATTTCATGAAAAAAGTGGGGGAGGTGTTTGTAATACAGAACGTTCATAGATTTTTCTGTTTCTTTGAATGTAGCTGGCATCTGAGCAATTAAAGGAGTCCAGACAAGTGTTATTACAAATGACTCATGAGAATATTGGTGACAAACTCTAAATAAAAAGCATCTTAACATACAGCTCTGAATTACTTATACATAAAAAGTTGTCAATAGTTACCACATGCAATTTTGTAGCAGGATCTGACTCAGTTCTTAGTCTAGTAACTGACAAAAAGGTCCACCCTTTATTTATCATTCATTACTGATGGTATTAAAAGTAGTTCATCCCTATCAGAAGGCATAAGTATCCAGTTGATAGTATAGTATAAGAGCATTCAATGCCCCAAGAAAGCAGGAAAATAAAACAGCAAAAAGAGGTAGTGCAGTGAAAAACAACCCTGACATCTTCAGCTTCATTAGCTACTCTAGGCATTCACACACACACACACACACAGGCACACACACACACACAAACTATGTTCCTCATCTACAGACTCAGACAACCAACCAGCACCCAGATATCTGTGGTATGTACAGGTGCCATAAAGCAGATGAGCATTCTGTCTTTGCAACCCACATGGCATGCAGCTCAGCATCACTTACACCAAAGTATCTCAAACACGGACCTTGCCTTATAGGAAGCAACCCATGGTCACATATAGGAATATGCAAAGGCAAGCTGGCGCATTTTGTAGCCTGGCTCCAATGTTGGCATAGAAAAATAACACGCTCCTCAGGAATCTTTAACTGAGACAGAGAATGGAGCCTATCTACTCCAACTTAACCAGGCCCTTTTTAAAATCTCACTCTATCCTGGGAATTTACTTCCAGAATTTTCTAGAGGAACTCTGTATAGACTACTAGGTTTGTTCTGCTTTGCTCCACCCTGCTAGAGAGGAAGAACATTCTCCTCACAAAATCAGAACATAAGCACATTTAATGAGTTCTTCAAGCAAAAGTAAACCCACTGTGTTCCAAGCTAGCCTGAGGCCCGGATCAGGCGTATGCATCTGCGTCCACTTGGCTAGGTCCACAATAGGCTGCTTGTACATGAACATTTATCTTTCAACTGTGGGGATTGCATTTAAAGTGAAAAAAGACACAATAAAGCTGTTGTAGCAAATGCTATTTTATCCAGTAGAGTAGTTCCTTTCCTATATGATAGAGGATTACCTGCCGATATTGCCACTACCGATATTTCAATACAGGAAGTCCTCGACTTACAATAGTTCATTTAATGACCGTTCAAAGTTACAGCAGCATTGAAAAAGTGACTTTATGACCATTTTTCACACTTATGACCATTGTAGCATCCCCATGGTCACATGATCAAAATTCTGGTGCTTGGCAATTGGTTCATATTTATGACAGTTGCAATGTCCCAGGGTCATGTGATCAGCTTTTGAGAGCTTCTGGCAAGCAAAATCAGTGGGGAAGCCAGATTCACCATGTTACTAACTTAATAACTGCAAAGATTCATTTAACAACTGGGGCAAGAAAGGTCGTAAAATGGGGCAAAACTCACTTAACAAATGTCTCACTTAGCAACATACATTTTGGGCTCAATTGTGGTCGTACGTCGAGGACTACCTATATAGGTGGTCTCTGACTTTAAATCACAATACAGCCTGGAATTTCGGTCATAAGTCATTGCAGACATAAATTGAGTTGTCACATGATGGGATTTGATTTTAAATACATTTTTATAACAGTCATACAGCAAGTCACTGTGGTCGTAAAGCGAATAATGTGTTCATTAAGCAAGTTTCATGATTGTTAAGCAAATCCATTCTTTTGAATGGCATCACAAATTGTGGTCATGTGACTGCAGGATACTGCAACCGATTGTAAATGAGAGCTGGTTGCCAAGTGCCTGAAGTACAATCATGTGACTGCAGGGGGGAGGGGGAGGCAGTAGTCATAACTTCAAGGATAGGACATAAGTAGTTTTTTAAAAAAAAATCCAGCATAACTTCAAATGATCATTAAACAACCAGACATAAGTCAAGGACTACTGGTAAGAATAATTCCTACTGCCATGTATGGAAGTTTCCCATTTCCCATTATGATAAGAATATTGAATTCCTCTCCTGCTTAAAGGAATGATGAAGGTAAGTAATAGGAATTTGAGCTACTAGGCTACTTTTCTCATGAAATTATATTATTCAGAAATTCCAAATTGTTCAGCTCATGTGTGCACCAGATTACAATCTTGATGGCACAAAATTCCACCATGAAAAAATAAAATGGTGATCTAACCCTTAGATTCAAGAATGAAAGAGCAGCGTACTCTTAAAGAGCATAACCAGTGCTTTCTGGAAATGCACTAAATATATTTGAATGGATTGAATATATTCTTTGGAGACATCATTTCCTACAAATTTACAAAGTTCTTTAGCCAGGAAGCAAGATGATCAGCTGATTCAATGCAACAATTCTTCTTAGCATAAGAAGAACACTATAGATCCATGTGGCAGATCACAAGTTTTGCATGAGCAATATTCCAGGTCTGATCCCTTCTTCAGATAGTGATGTAAGAGAGAATGCTGAAATGCTACAGCCAATCAGTATAAATGATGATGTGCTAAAAGTTTGTCTATGGAGATTCTCAGTCATCCAGGTCATGGTTGTCCCAAAGATGCTTTTTCAAGAGGCAAATGGACTTTCTTGTTTTTCTTTTTCTTTGAAAACATTTTGCTTCTCATCCAAGAAGCTTCTTCAGCCCTGACTGGATGGTGGGGAATGGAAGGATTTATATTCCTTGCAGACAACTGGTTATTTGCATTCTTTTAGAGAGTCGTTGAGGCCACGTGGAGGTTTATCTGTGTCTTCAGGGTCACGTGAGTGGTGCAAATGAATGTGGAGCCTTCTTGGAACTGCTGAAAGGACTGTGTTGTAGACTGGATATAGATGATGTTGTAAAAGTTTGATTACAAATATGGACACCAGCAACTACAGGTGGTCCTTGACTTATAACAGTTCATTTTGGGACTGTTCAAAGTTATAACGGTACTGAAAAAAGTGACTTATGACCATTTTTCACACTTATGACTGTTGTAGCATCCCCATGGTCATGTGATTTACATTCAGATGCTTGACAACTGGTTCACATTTATGACAGCTGCAGTGTTCCAGAGTCATGTGATCCACTTTTGCGACCTTCTGACAAACAAAGTCAATGGGGAAACCAGATTCACTTAGCAACCGTGTTACCAATTTAAGAACTGCAGTGATTCACTTAACAAATGTGGCCAGAGAAGTCATAAAATGGGGCAAAACTCACTTAACAAATTTCTCACTTAACAACATGAATTTTGGGCTCAATTGTGGTTGTAAGTCGAGGACTACCTGTGTTGCTTGTTTGCCTTCTGACAAGAACAATCAAGAAAATAAAATAGTAAGCCTAATTCTACCACGGATTTTGAGAAGTAAAAGGGCAATGTTACCCTCTCCTGATTTGGAGAATGAAAGATTTTTGCTTTGGGGAGCAATGAGAAAACAGAATTTGTTCCTATCTGTCAGCAGGCACTTTTCCCTTGTTGAGCAAGTTGCTGCTGACTGGGAAAATAACACTCTTTTTCTGCAACATTGCTGGGAAAATGAGAAGAATTTGATTCCCTGCAACCAAGCCAGAAACAAAATATTTATCAGCGAGTCCCGCTGACCTTTAGAAAGTACCACAACTTATTCCAGAATATGATTCAAATGCTTAGCGGCAGCCTACATTGGCAAACAGAATGCTTCTGTATTCTGCCACTATTTTTGTTATCTCAGGATCTCCTTGGTTTTACAAACTGAAATCACAAACTGCAGAGTCACAGCAGGAACTGAAGTGGTGCTAATCAAATTGGATTCTTAAAAATAATTGTTCCAATTGAAGTACATTAAATAAATACAGTTGATATCTGCAGACAAGTATTCTTAACAATGCATGCCTGCAAGGCTGGTCCTGCTAGGAATCAGCATTAAACCACCCCTTCTAAATTAATTCTTCTGGGTAGCCAAATTTGTAAAATCTAGCTAAGTTAAGCTCAAACCATTTAGAATCAATGTAGGCTAGTCTATCTGAACTACAAAGGATCACTAGACAGCAACAGAGAGTTAATTGTAAGTTAAGTGTTTTATGGATCCCTTTGCTATGATGTAGGAGTTGCTTGAATGTCTGGAGTCCATTTATGATAGCCCTAATACACGATATGAAACTGGAAACCGAAGTGGGAGCTGGGAGCAATCAGACTACAGGCCTAATAGGCCAATTATCTGGCCCACTCATCCCACAAAGCCTCCAGTAACATGTCTCCCTCAAAGACCCTGCCTTCCATTTTAGTTCCCCCTTCCCATCACCTTGTATTTTCTGTTTGCTCTGCAATATCAAAATGGATGATGCTTGCAGAAGCTTATCCTTCCTATGATTAAGACACCCTCATCTATAAACTGTGGAAGATTGAAAAAGGAAAAGACGGTTGGATTCTATGGCCTAGGAAACAGGAATGAACCAGGGGGAATAACCTCTCCATTTTTGCCAATCCAATGATTTCTGCATTGCCAATTTTCAAACTATCAAACTGATGTATATTTATGTGAACATCACAAGACGGAGCACACAGAAATCAAATTGACTATATTATTGGTAGGAGGTGGTGGAAGAATTCAGTTACAACAACAAATACATGATCAAGGATTGGCTATGCAACTGATTATGATCTGTTCACATGCAAGTTCCAGGTCAAGCTAAAGCAAAAGTATAAAGCCAAATAGGTTCCACAATATGATGTGGGCCCAGTACTCTTCAACTTCTTCATAAATGATCTAGGCAAGAGGTTAGAAGGGGAATTCATCAAATTTGCAGATGACACCAAGCTGGGGGGGGGATTGCCACCACTTCAGAAGATAAGACTCAAGGTTCAGAAGGATGTTGACAGACTTGAGCATTGTGACCTATCCAACAAGATCCAGTTCAGTGGTGAGACAAGTAAGATCCTGCACTTAGGCAGGAAAAACCAGATAGGTACAAAATAGGTATGTGAGAGAGATCTAGATGCCCTAGTGCAAGGCTTTTCAACCTTTTCACCGATTTTACCACTTTTAGGATATGGCAATATTCGAGTACCACCAAGCAAGGTGTCAAAAACGTGATGACCAAAAAAACCACCCTGTTCAAAGTTGCAATTGCACTGAAATGACTTATGACCATTTTCACACTTATGACCATTGCAGCATGCCCGGGGTCATGTGATTTATATTTGGATGCTTGGCAACTGATTAATATTTATGATGGTCACAGTGTCCCAGGGTCATGTGATCCCCTTTTGCAACCTTTTGACAAGTAAAGTCAATGGCAGGGCTGCTGGTGGCCAAGTGCTAAGGCGGGACTTCCCTTCCTCCCTCCCTGCCTCCCTCTTTCTCATGCCCACCTCCTTCTGAAGAAAGAATTTGAACCCCCCCATATTTTTTCTCTTCCATATATTCATCAAACAAGGAAAAGCCTCCAGAAACAGAAAAGACAAACTGCTGAGTGAACTAGCTTAAAAAGGCACATTCCCCTTTAAGAATTAGCTACTGGCTAGAAAGGAAAGTAAGGAAGAAAAAAAAATGTAGTAAGTATTGGCTGCAGGCTAAGGCAGCCTCCCCAAATGGCTCCATTCATAAGTAAAGGAATCTACAGGCAAAATCCATTCAGGAGAAAAATACTTCAAAATCCCTTGCAGCAAAACTTACAGCTAACAATAGCAGAGCAATAGAAGCTAACATGAGACATCAGCCATCAGCCAAATAGAAATTGCCAAACACTCCTTAAGAACACAAAGCCCACATTGCACAAATCCCAGAACTTCAAAGTCACAAAAGCACATAAGAATCCTTCCACTCTCCATCTCCCTCCCTCCCTCCCTCCCTCACCTCCAGCCATTGCTGCCTTTTCTTGGAGGGCAACCCCTCCCCTCCCCTCCTCCTTCAACCTCTTTCCCTTCGGTGCAGCTAGCTGACTCTGCCTCCTCCCAAGGATGCTTTTTTCTCTCTCTCCCTCTCCCACCCAAACTGCCTTTTATAGGTCTCCACCCCCTCCTCCTCCTTTCTCATGGGGGAGGGTGAGCCAGAAGTGAGCCTGGGGCCTTTGTCTCGCTCAGCCACTCTGCAGCTCCAGAGGACATTCTCACTGTAAGTCCTTGCCTGTGCTGGCTCTTTCACTCCCCCACTACACTTGGCTAGGCAGGGCTGAGTACCACCTGCCACTTGTTAATGTACCACAAGTGGTACACGTACCACAGGTTGAAAAGCCCTGCCCTAGTGGACCACCATTTAAGTATGAACCAGTATGTGCTGCAGTTGCCAAAAAAGCCAATGCACTCCTGGGCTGCATCAACAGAGGGATAACATCAAGATCACAAAAAGTGATATTGCTGCTTTATACTGCACTAGTGAGGCCAAACTTGGAGTAGTACATCTAGTTCTGGTTACCATGATACAAAAAATATTCTGAGACTTTAGAAAGTATACCGAGAAGAGCAACAAAGATAATAAAGGGTATGGAGGTTAAATCATATGAAGAACAATTAAGGGAGCTAGATATATCTAGCCTATCAAAGAGAAGGATTAGCGGGACATGTTAACTGTCTTCCAGTACTTGAAGGGCTGTCATAGAGAAGAGAGGATTGGCTTATTCTCCAAAGCTCCAAGGACAAGGAATAAAGGGTGGAAACTTCTCAAGAGAGACCCAGCTAGAAGTAAGGAGAGTTTTTCTGGTGGTGAGAACAATTAATCAGTGCAATAGCTTGCGTCCTGGAGCTGTGGGTGCTCCATCACTGGAGATTTTCAAAAAAATGGACAACCATTTGACCAAGATGGTACAAGGTCTCCTGCCTTGAGCAGGAGTTTGGACTAGAAGATTTCCAAGTTCCCTTGCAGCCCTATGATTCTATCTTGAACACATAGTTCCATTTTCAAAGAGAGTATCAAGAATCACTTTGAAGTGCTGGACTCAAATGATGGGGAACCAAAAGTACTGTGGAATGAAATCAAAGTTGATCAATGAGAAGAGATTGTAAAAGACTAAGATACAGAAGAAAACAAGGTGGATACCAGCACAGATGGTAGAAATTGCAAAGAAGAGAAGGGAAGCCAAACCCAAGAAGGAATTTGGAAGATCATAGAATTTCAGATTGCTGTTAAAAGAGACAATTACTGCATGTCAATCCTTCATAGCACTACTTTACTGGAACTATTTGTTGTAGGTTATCTTGAAAATCTGGCAGTTTCCTGCTGCCCCCGCTTATACCAAATACAATTAAGAAAGAATACATTTATTTCTTGTCCTTCCCCCCACTTCACAGGGCAGCAGTGAAGTTTACTTTATTGGTCTTGCATGCCATCTTCAAGTTTATCTCCATACTCCTTTCCCCTTATCAAACTCAGCCTCTCTTCCCACATTCAAAGAGACATACTCCTTATGGGTCTTATGTACAGACTCTTCTCCCCATCTTTGCTTGGCATGTCACCAGACAAGTCTTATACAGAGTTGGATGGAGCTGGAAAGTCTTCCTTCCTGTATAGTCTTTGATGGTCTCAGAGCTTGGTTGTTTGCTTCCAGATGTTTCATTACCTAACTAGGTAACATAATCAGTAATAGTAAATGTGGGGTTTGCTCCCTGTTTATCTACAGTTGCTTACCCTGCCAGTGTTGGTGGCGACATGATTTTCTCCTCGGTAGTTCCTTGATTAGAACATTGTTTTTCTGCTTGTTTGACTGGTATTAATTTAGGTATAAAATATTAATTATTAATAATAAATTATTAATTCCTGCTTATCTGGGTATTGGCTACTAGAGAGATGTGTTTTGGTCTTTTTTTCTTTTTTAGCTTTTTTATTGTCTCTTTTGAATGGTTTGTAAATATAGTTTATCTCTGTCTATTGATGACTGATTTGTTTGAATGCCAAGCTTCCAGGAATTCCGCAGCATTTTGGGTTTAGCTTGGTCTAGCATTTATTTATTTATTATTAAATTTGTTTGTCATCCATTTCGCCACACAGCAACTCTGGGCAGCTTACAACATTAAAGGATGTTCTGTTTCCCAGCTGAAACTATGGTTGAGATTAAGAAATTTTCAGTTTTCTTCTGATTGCTAGTTCTGTGCATGGATGTACTTTGCTTGTCTTCTGCCTATCCTATTCAGTGGCTCTCTTACAGTCCTTACATTGTGTTGTTATCGATGATTCCTGTTTTTTTCTTCTTGGGCTACTAGGTCTTTATGTTGGATAAGATGTTCTGGAAGGCCTTAGTTGATTTGTGTGCTGTGGTTGTAATTGTCTGTTGGTTGTTTCTCATATATTTTTGATGTGTGGCAATGTTATCCTTTACATAGCTTGTATTGGTTGTGCTGTAGTGGGCTGAGTGGTCAGCCACTGTTTTGATAAAGTTGTTGCGTGGGAATCTATTTTGTTACATGTTGTACAGGCAGTCTGCTTCCTTTTTCGGGTGTTTGCAATGTCATGTTCTTACGCAGCTCCTCTTGTAAAGGTTGAGTAATGGAGCACTTGGTAAGTGTGGGTTACTGTATTTTTCAAAGAACTTGCATTTCTAGTTTGTTGTTTTTCCTTTGTTGGTGAGGATATTTAGAAAGGATAGTGTGTTGTCATTTTCTTCTTCCCAAATCTAATGTGATAGAGATCTTTTGTCTGCTTCCCTGTTTTCAACCTTTCATGCCTATTCCTTATGCAGGGGCAAAATTGTTTGGTTTGGTTTCAGGTTCTGCTAGAGAGTTGAACATGAAAGAACATATTCATAATAGGGTATCTAGTCAGTAATATGTAAATTGAAATGGGAGAAAAATTGTGCCAACCTGATCTAATAGTTTTGCATCCTCTTTTAAGTATATGTAGATAAGTTTAGCATAGCCTTGAGTTCTTTATTTTTTCCTTTAGGTTTGCACTGGTTCTCAAAGCATTCTAAATAAACAATCTTAACATTAAATGATGTGAACTATGTTTGTCCCTCGCTTAGGTGCAATCCAATCTGCAATTACTCCTCTCCACTTCAGGAAAACAGATGCAATTAGATGGTATTTTATATCAACTCCCTGACTGAATATATAAGTAGTCCTCAACTTACCACCATTCATTTAGTGACTATTCAAAGTTACAATGATACTGAAAAAAGTGACCTACAATCAGTCCTTACACTTAAAACCATTGGAGCATCCTCAGTTATGTGATCAAAATTTGGGTGTCTGGCAACTGCCATTTATTTACAACAGTTACAGCATGTGATCACCATTTGCAACTCTCCTAGCCAGTTTCTGACAAGCAGGCAATAGGATTCACTTAATGGCCACATGATTCATTTGACAAGTGTCTATTTAAACTGCCCAGAGCTGTGGGGGAGGTTTTTCAAACTCTAACTCTTGGGAGACTGCAACAGAAAGGTAACTTGGGCCCTGTTTGGATCTCCATTGTCTATTTAAACTGCCCAGAGCTGTGGGGGAGGTTTTTCAAACTCTAACTCTTGGGAGACTGCAACAGAAAGGTAACTTGGGCCCTGTTTGGATCTCCATTGTCTATTTAAACTGCCCAGAGCTGTGGGGGAGGTTTTTCAAACTCTAACTCTTGGGAGACTGCAACAGAAAGGTAACTTGGGCCCTGTTTGGATCTCCATTGTCTATTTAAACTGCCCAGAGCTGTGGGGGAGGTTTTTCAAACTCTAACTCTTGGGAGACTGCAACAGAAAGGTAACTTGGGCCCTGTTTGGATCTCCATTGTCTATTTAAACTGCCCAGAGCTGTGGGGGAGGTTTTTCAAACTCTAACTCTTGGGAGACTGCAACAGAAAGGTAACTTGGGCCCTGATTGGATCTCCATTGTCTATTTAAACTGCCCAGAGCTGTGGGGGAGGTTTTTCAAACTCTAACTCTTGGGAGACTGCAACAGAAAGGTAACTTGGGCCCTGATTGTCTATTGTCTATTTAAACTGCCCAGAGCTGTGGGGGAGGTTTTTCAAACTCTAACTCTTGGGAGACTGCAACAGAAAGGTAACTTGGGCCCTGATTGGATCTCCATTGTCTATTTAAACTGCCCAGAGCTGTGGGGGAGGTTTTTCAAACTCTAACTCTTGGGAGACTGCAACAGAAAGGTAACTTGGGCCCTGATTGGATCTCCATTGTCTATTTAAACTGCCCAGAGCTGTGGGGGAGGTTTTTCAAACTCTAACTCTTGGGAGACTGCAACAGAAAGGTAACTTGGGCCCTGATTGGATCTCCATTGTCTATTTAAACTGCCCAGAGCTGTGGGGGAGGTTTTTCAAACTCTAACTCTTGGGAGACTGCAACAGAAAGGTAACTTGGGCCCTGTTTGGATCTCCATTGTCTATTTAAACTGCCCAGAGCTGTGGGGGAGGTTTTTCAAACTCTAACTCTTGGGAGACTGCAACAGAAAGGTAACTTGGGCCCTGATTGGATCTCCATTGTCTATTTAAACTGCCCAGAGCTGTGGGGGAGGTTTTTCAAACTCTAACTCTTGGGAGACTGCAACAGAAAGGTAACTTGGGCCCTGATTGGATCTCCATTGTCTATTTAAACTGCCCAGAGCTGTGGGGGAGGTTTTTCAAACTCTAACTCTTGGGAGACTGCAACAGAAAGGTAACTTGGGCCCTGATTGGATCTCCATTGTCTATTTAAACTGCCCATAGCTGTGGGGGAGGTTTTTCAAACTCTAACTCTTGGGAGACTGCAACAGAAAGGTAACTTGGGCCCTGATTGGATCTCCATTGTCTATTTAAACTGCCCAGAGCTGTGGGGGAGGTTTTTCAAACTCTAACTCTTGGGAGACTGCAACAGAAAGGTAACTTGGGCCCTGATTGGATCTCCATTGTCTATTTAAATTGCCCAGAGCTGTGGGGGAGGTTTTCAAACTCTAACTCTTGGGAGACTGCAACAGAAAGGTAACTTGGGCCCTGATTGGATCTCCATTGTCTATTTTAACTGCCCAGAGCTGTGGGGGAGATTTTTCAAACTCTAACTCTTGGGAGACTGCAACAGAAAGGTAACTTGGGTCCTGATTGGATCTCCATTGTCTATTTAAACTGCCCATAGCTGTGGGGGAGGTTTTTCAAACTCTAACTCTTGGGAGACTGCAACAGAAAGGTAACTTGGGCCCTGATTGTCTATTTACACTGCCCAGAGCTGTGGGGGAGGTTTTTCAAACTCTAACTCTTGGGAGACTGCAACAGAAAGGTAACTTGGGCCCTGATTGTCTATTTAAACTGCCCAGAGCTGTGGGGGAGGTTTTTCAAACTCTAACTCTTGGGAGACTGCAACAGAAAGGTAACTTGGGCCCTGTTTGGATCTCCATTGTCTATTCAAACTGCCCAGAGCTGTGGGGAGATTTTTTCAAACTCTAACCTTGGTAGACTGCAACAGAAGTAACTGGCCTGTTTTGAATCTCCATTGTCCTATTCAAACTGCCCTGAGCTGTGGGGGAGTTTTTTCAAACTCTAACTCTTGGGAGACTGCAACAGAAAGGTAACTTGGGCCCTGTTTGGATCTCCATTGTCTATTTAAACTGCCCAGAGCTGTGGGGGAGGTTTTTCAAACTCTAACTCTTGGGAGACTGCAACAGAAAGGTAACTTGGGCCCTGTTTGGATCTCCATTGTCTATTTAAACGGCCCAGAGCTGTGGGGGAGGTTTTTCAAACTCTAACTCTTGGGAGACTGCAACAGAAAGGTAACTTGGGCCCTGATTGGATCTCCTTTGTCTAATTTAAACTGCCCGGAAGTACTGTGGGAGGAGGTTGTTTCAAAACTCCTTAACTCTTGGAGAACTGCACACAGAGATGGTAACTTGTGGCCCTGTTTGGATCTCCATTGGTCTATTTAAACAACTGCCCAGAGTGTGGGGGGTAGGTTTTTTCAAACTCTAACTCTTGGGAGTATCCTGACGAGAAAGGTAACTTGTGGCCCTGTTTGGATCTCCCTTTCTATTTAAACTGCCCAGAAAGCTGTGGTGGGGAGTGTTTTTCCTAAACTCTAACTCGTTGGGAGACTGCAACAGAAATTGGTAACCTTTGGCCCTGAGTCTGGATTCTCCATTGTCCTATTTACAACTGCCCAGAAGCTGTGGGGGAGGTTGTTCAAAACTCTAACTCTTGGGAGACTGCAGACAGAACAGGTAAACATTGGTCCATGTTTGGATCTCCATTGTCCTATTTAACTGCCCAGGCTGTGGGGGAGGTTTTTCAACTCTTAACTCTTTGGGAGACTGCAACTTAACAAAGGTAACTATGGGCCCTGTTTGGATCTCGCTTGTCTTTTAAACATGCCCAGAGCTGTGGGGGAGGTTTTTCAAACTACTAACTCTTTGGGAAGACTGCAACGAGAAGAGGTAACTGGTTGGGCCCTTGTTTTGATCTCTCATTGTCCTATTTAAGAAACTGCCTAAGCTGTGGGGGAGGATTTTTCAAACTCTAACTCTTGGGAGACTGCAACAGAAAGGTAACTTGGGCCCTGATTGGATCTCCATTGTCTATTTTAACTGCCCAGAGCTGTGGGGGAGGTGTTTCAAACTCTAACTCTTGGGAGACTGCAACAGAAAGGTAACTTGGGCCCTGATTGGATCTCCATTGTCTATTTAAACTGCCCAGAGCTGTTGGGGAGGTTTTTCAAACTCTAACCCTTGGGAGACTGCAACAGAAAGGTAACTTGGGGCC